>LNAC01000099.1:3722789-3825382 GCA_002007465.1 Ailurus styani
GGATTTTTTTTTTTTAAAGATTTTATTTATTCATTTGACACAGAGAGAGAGATTACAAGTAGGCAGAGAGGCAGGCAGAGAGAGAGGAGAGAGGAGGAAGCAGGCTCCCTACTGAGCAGAGAGCCCGATGTGGGCCTCGATCCCAGGACCCTGGGATCATGACCCGAGCCGAAGGCAGCGGCTTTAACCACTGAGCCACCCAGGCGCCCTTTTTTTCCCTTTTTGCTCGCAATTATGGATCAGAATGATTTTTCTCTTGTTTTAACAAGGCTTTATTCCAAAAGAGTCACATTTAAAAAAGTACTTTATACACACTCTCTAAAAACTATGGGAAAATCTCATTTGGGTGCAGCCCTGTTTCAATATTGTAATAACTTTCTATGGTAACAGATGGTAACTAGACTTTCCATGGCGGTCATTTTGTAATGTATATAAATGTCAAATCGCAATGTTGTATACTTGAAACTAATACAATATCGTACGTTAATTTTAATTTTTAAAACTTAAAAATAAGATAAAATGCTCAACTTCAAGCATGTTAGTGTGTAGCTGATAGGTACCAAAAAAAGATTCAGAGTTCCATTTAAAAAATGGCTTCTGATCCTTTAGCTTGACACATTGGAAACTAAGCTACCTTCATTTGTTGTACAACAGTACTGTTGTCAAGTTTGGTCTCTGTATTTTCCCCTTGAGGACACACACTGTATCATGAAGGCTTTGAGTGCGTGGATTAATTAGGAACACATTTGAAACTAGAAGAACTAACTTCACTTCTAATCAGAAGTTCATAAATTTCAGTTCCAATTTCAGTTCTAAGTTCATAAGTTAGATTGTTGAGAGTTAGATAAGAATGATCTGTTTACAATCTAGTGCCAAAAATAAAAGAAATTGTAACAGAAGTGTGATTTTAGTGTTTAAGAGATTGGTGGTCAAAAGATTAAAATCATGAAAACATCTTAAAAGAACAAAATCACAACTTGCAGGGTATTCTCTCTTTTTTGTTTACTCACCATATCCCTTGGAATTCTATTTATTGACTAATAAAAATGGCAATGAACATAACCGCATAAAAAATCTGGGGAGACTTCTCTATGTTAGCACGGTAGAAAGGTGTTTTTTCTGACTTTCTCCTAAATACCAATTGTTCTGAAATTGTCTAATGGTTAATAAATACAGTAAGTGCTAAATTGCACACCAACTCCTGCAGCTTCCAATTGCATATTCCAGTTTTAAAGTCTGGCCCATAATGAATGTTTTCCTCAGGAGGGTGCTTCGCATTTATTTATGATGATCAATTTTTAAATATATGCCTGAAAAGTGACATGATCTTGAGAAATGCCCAAACATACCAAAGCACAGGCTGTAACTTCACCTGGTTCTAAAATATTAAAGTAAGCTATCAATCCATAAATAGTTTATACAAATTCCTAGCTATGCCATAAAGGAGGTCTAAAAAAAGAATTTTTATGTCCAAGCAAAAAATTTTAAATATAGCTTAATTTCAGCATTTGTTGAAACAGCTTTGAAATAAGTTTCCAAGTTTGTGCTCAGGGAGAATGTTGGATTGGAGAGACCAACTCAAAATTACTAAAATTAAATATTAATGGTAAATTTTATTAAAATGCCAAAAGAATTATCAAAGTTTCTGATAATTTCACGAATAGTTGCACAGCTTGAACCATAACTCGACTTTGTTTTTCTTTTTCTTTCCTGCATTTCCATGGAGGCAACAGGAAGACAGAGCAACCTTGTGAGTGGGAGGTACAAATTTGTCTTACGCTGCTTTCCCACTAATCTCCTCTTAGCTGAATAGATAGAGCTCTTCTTCTTCTTCTTTTTCTTTTCCTCTTTTTCTAAATGCTGATTAATCTTGTCTTCATTTTACTTTCCTTCCTCAATTTCAGTAAAGAAATTGTAAGATTGTGTTTTCTCTGTCAAAACGGGGTCAGGTTATAGCAATCTAAAATACCCTGAAGTCATTTTGTTTTCAACAGGACTGAACCACTAACAACGGAGACTTTAAAATCCTCCTCCGTAACTCTGAGAGAAGCCCACCGGCAGTGTCGTGTTTATTTCCACCCCCGTGTTCGTTTTCTCTGACAGGTAGCCTAAAAGAATCATCAGTAGGAGGCAGAAAGAGCTGGAGCTTGAGGTCCTTGTATTCCTCCCCCAAGGACAGGCCTGGAAGGTTACTCTTCTAAACACTGCTGGTTACTCTGAGAAGCTTAATTTTCCTCTAAAAAGAACTTTACAGTTTTGAATATTTTTTTCCTCATGGACATTTAAAGTTAAAATTTTTAAAAAACTAAAGTATATTGGACATTCATTGACTTTAAAATATAATTTTAAAATAAGATACACTCAGGAAAACATGCCTTATCTAACATGGTGCCTGACTCTTAAGACAGTATCTGGCCCACGGAAGGTCTTCAATAAATTTGCTTTAATCCATGAATTTAAAAAAAAAGTGAAAGAACTATAAATGAATCTTTAAATCCAGGCAAAAACAAACAAACAAACAAACAAACAAAAAGAAAAAAAAAGAACGTCGTAACATGGTCTCTAATCCTTAAGGGTAAAAGCCAGAGGTAGCCAGTTAACATTTTAGTATGTGCTAACCTAGTCATACAACTGCCTATAATACACATAAATCATGATGTATATATTATCTTAAAACTCTTCTTTTTTGTGCTTAAGTGGTAGTGAATATTTCTACATACATTATTCTTTTGCGATGTCATTTTACTGGCTATATCACATTCTAATAAATCAGTGGAATAATTTCTCAGTAATTTAACTTTCTCCCCTATTTTTGAACTTTTAGATTGTCCCCTTTTTGGCTTTATGATTATTGATATTAACAGCTATGGACATTTGTGTGGCTGAATACTGATGCCTATTCATGAAGATGTCCTGAGACTAAATTGCAAAAAGCGGAATATTAATAGCTTGATTTGTCATTGGCAAAATATTTTGGTAATTTAAATCAATTTCGGGGGTAGCCTGAGGTACACTGCCCGCAGATATGCCTGCTGGGTCCAAGTTTATTATTTCCAACACTATTCACCCCTATCTGACTTTATATTTTCAAGGCTCATCAAAACAATTATTCTCCAAGGACCTGGTTACTGAACCCTCAGAGAGAGCAGGAAACTTGTTTCTCCTTCATTAAAAATAGCTCCATGGGTATTTCCAGCTGTTCTTTCATGCCCAGCTAGAGTAGTATACATCTCTTAATTCTTTTTCTAGTAGCAAGCACATTTTCTAAAATGAATCTTGTACTCTTAGAACTTCTCAAATCTTTACTATGCTCATTCTTAATAAGTGAAGTAAAATATGAACTGATTCATATTTAAACTAAAAGAAACAAAACCTGGTCTTTTCCACTAGTTAAAAAAATAAGGAATTTCAAGTTGCAAGAAAGAAATGTATAAAAGATAGCCTTAATTTATTTTCTTAAAAAAGTATTTATGGCTATCTATGAATAACTATCTCTAGAAGACTATTAAAATTTTCTTTAAATATTTATCTCCAGTTGGTAAAAAGTATCTAGAATTGCTATTTTAAGATGATAACAAAAATGCAATCCTTTGTAAATGTGAGTGGACACAAAATAATATAGCATCTAACTATCTACTTAGATTTTAAAATTTAGCCTTAACTATTCTAGGGAAATATACCCATTGAGCTCAGAGTGATCACTTGAGTAATTAAACGGTCTGTTCACTTTACTTATAACCACTATAAATTAATGAAGAAAAAATTTCTTATCTCATAGGACTAGTGCCATAATGTTTCTAGTAATGACAAGAGATACTCAGCACGGGGTATAGGAAGTTAGTAGAGAAGGACTTGAACATTTTCTATCTAAAAGGGTCCCTGAGAATGGGATAAGAGGATAAGAAGTAAAAATCTGAGAGTGACTTTAGCCAACTTTTTGAATGCTTATAACAAATGCCCTCTGGAACTAAAAAATATCCGATCCTATGAGAAAACACACACACACACACACACACACGCAATTTCTTTAGATACTTTACGCCATTCCTTTAAAAACTCAAATCTTAAATCTTACTTGTAGCTAAGTGAACAAATATTTTATATGGATTTCCTGCAAATTATGAAATAATTTATTTTGTATACGGCACTTTTCCAAAAACACCTATTTTCATGTATCCAGTCATTAAAATCCAGTCATTTTTCATCTTCCAAAAATTTATGTGCAAAGTATTTTTCCATAAACTTTACGAGTTCACAGGACACCAAGATGGAGGGTAACTGGGGACTGGTAAGTACATGCATGATTCCAAGAAACCCTTGTTTTACCCTGCTCTAAGAGCCACACAGCCACAGGCTAATATTGAAGTTCCATGCTATTAAGGGAACATTCTCAGCGCTTATTTAACTTTTTTATTTTCTGTTCAAATATGCCTCAAATTTTCATGCTTTATATATGTGTTAAGATAACCAGATGCTCTTCTGAATGACGACCTTAAAAATTTCAACTTGGCAAAAAATGAAAAAAAAAAAAAGAATTTCACCTTAGCAGTGATTTTAATCAAGGAAAGAAAGAAGATTTCTGGGGTGCTTTTTCTGTTTTAACATAAACTACTCTTCCTCCTAAGTGAATCCAGAAGCCTCTCTCTGTATCTTGGCCAGGACACTCCTTGACTACCAATAACAGAACCTTGTACTTCTCCTTCATTCTAACTCATTTATTGCAATTAACACCTTTCCCCCCAAATACTTTGGGCCCATTAAATTTGAGCCTTCTTCTGTTGGCTAGCCACCAGGTTGTTTTTTGAAATGTCTTGCCTGAAATTCGCAAATAAACCTTGGTTATTCCTAGCTGTGTTTGGGCCCTGCAGAGAGCACAGCACTCTCAGAAGCAAAGCTGAGCCCAGGGACAACCCCCTCCACATGCGAAGTTATTCAAAGGCCTCCCTTTCTTATCGTTAAAGTACTGATGACTCATAAACAGTAGGACCCAACCTTTTCAAAACCATAAGCTTCTACCAAATCAAGCTACTAGGAGATACTGGTTTGGTTAAATCAGAATATGTATTCAACCCACTGCTGCCCACTTGTGCCTTCTGAATTATTTAATAGTAACTTTGTTGTGGAGATGAATGAACGATACTAGCTTGGACTCCCAGATAAATCTCACCAAAAAATAAATACCTACTTTATCTTACTGTCACCTCTGAGATGTGAATACTATTCTGTAGGCGAGAGGTTCTTGACAAGGATGACTATAACCTCCAGGGGACATCTGGAAATGACTGGAGACTTCTGATTGTCAAAACTTCGAGGGGGTGTTGGTTGCTCTTGGCCCCTAGGAGGTAGAGGCCAAGGATGCTACTAAACATCCTACATACCCAAGACAGCTCCCCACAACAAAACATAATCTTACTCAAAATGTTAATAGTGCCAAGGTTGAGAAATCCTGCTTTAAGAAAATAAAACAAAAGTAGCTAAGAGGAAATTATTCCCTTTGAACCTTTGGAAAGGTTTACCACTCGGGCAGTATAGACCTCTCACTTAGAACTTCGTAACAGGAAGACAAATGGCCAAACAGAAGGCACATAATGGCAGCACCCCAGTATATTCTTATAAAGGAGTTTAGTAAGCATGAATCCATAGTATATAGACTAAATTCCAGAGAAAATATCATCATCAACTTGATGGTGCTCACAGCTAGTGAGAAACCCATCCTTCACATTGAATTTGACTGCACAGAAAATTTGTGAATTGAATGAAGAATAAAACAGAAAACAGATGCTAACCAAGCCATCTAAATTCAGTAGAGCCTTTTTTGATCCATTTTAAATCTTTTCTTGTTTGGGGATGTGTTGAGCTTGGGGGGTGGGGTAAAAGAAGTATCTTCAGTGTTTTGTCAGTGTTGTGACACATGAGAAAACTGCCAGCCATTTTCAGATTTTAATCATCTTACCCACATTACAGATGCAGGCTATCTGGCAGATGCTCAGAGGAAAGAGCCTTATCAGTCCTCAGCATCTAATTACTTATCTTAGAGAAAATTAGGCAAGATTCCAAGTCTACAGAAGACTCGTGTTCTGTCGGGAGTTATTAATTACAAGCAGACTTAAGAAGCATTAATTTGTTTTGGTAATCATGCCAGAGTGTGTACAGCTCTGCCAGAAAGCACAGGAAGTGGAGATGAGGGAGAAGGTGAGCTGCTCGGCTCAGCTGGTAAAGGGGGGATTAAAACCAGATGGCCCCAATTTGTCTCTTTTAGCCAAGTTCCAAATAAAATATTCCTTGTGCTGAAGTTTAAATTAAACGGATGCCTGATTGCCCCACTCCTGAGTAAGAATCTAAATTAATTCCTTCTTTTTGATTTCCGGGTTTGCTGTTATTGTTGTTTTGAAGACCTTAAGAGAGTTAAAGCATACTCTGGCATATAAACACATCCACACACACACTTGCATACGTGTGAGAATAAGAATGGAAGAAAACAGACTGAAATTTAAACAGGGGTTGTCTTTATATGGTGGAATTATATGGGATTTCAATTTTCTTTTTATATTTCTATGACATTTCCAAAATCTCTACAATTAAGCACATATTATTTTAATCAGAAAATGACTTGGAATAGGTAATTATACCCTTCCCATCTTTTTATTCCATTTCCTAACTATAATCTAGTTCTACTGATACCGTTATACTTTCAATATTGACATGAGTACTTATGTATTGGTGAATAACCAATCACACATACTAATCATATCAAAATCTCACCCAGTATTACAGACTTATACAGCTGTCTGTACAACATATTGCTAATGGGTTACATGTTAACATGTTACTCAAGAACTAGTTTAGCAAGGACTTCTCAAATTCTATGTTCCACAATATACATATCTTCATATTCTGGCAATGTATAGGTGGAGGGAAAGAAAAAAGGACAAAAGATATATCAGGTCGCAACCAGGCCAGCTGTAGGACATATTGAATGAATATATAAGACTCAAACCTCAAAATGTATTTGAAAACAACTGTGATGAAGCTCAATGTCTAAAGCTATATGCAATCCACACATTTTACAAAATTCCAACTCTAAACTGGTAACATAACATAAGGAAACTGAGGTTGGCGTAAGTGAAACACAAAAAAATTCCTACAATACATGATGTAACATAGGTTTACCTAAATTTCATGGTCAAAAAAGAATTGAGAGAATTGAGTGTTTGTCTTGCTCTGATGCTAAGAGAACCCAAATGATTGAACCTATGTGTATCAAAGCAAGTACTGACAACTCCACCTCAATAAAAAAAAGTCAACAACCAATTCCGGTTCAAAGGCAGAGCCACATCAAACATTAAAAGCTACTGCCATTGAAAAGAAACACATAGACCTGTACCCCTGAAACAAATAATACATTATATGTTAATTAAAAATAATAATAATAAAAAAGAAAAGAAACACATCCTCTTAAAATGAAAGTCTAGATAGTTAAGCGAAAAGGTAATGAAAGTCCAATATGAGTAGAAAATGAAGAAAATCCTAATGCCTCCCACAAAGGTAATAAGGCTGTCTTGATATAAGTCAAGAAGTGAGAAATAAATTATGCCCACAATGATCCTGGAAGCAGGTAAGTGATCTCATCCACTAGCTGTTTCCAGTTCCTCGTTGTTACCACTGGGGAATTTCTGTTTGACATATGACAGTTTCCTGATGAGTATAAGGCCATATGGATAGTCCCAGAGCTCTTCTAAAATAATAGTTCTAGCAACACTTTGGTTAAAGCACCGCTTATAATATACCTTCTGTACAGATGTTATAATAATAGTTGTTCTGAGGCCACAGAATATGGAAAAGATACAGTCCCAGGTAGCATCAACCCGAGGTAGACCTGGGAAAACAGGTAGTTCTTTGGACCAAGAATCCTTCACCCACTCAATAGTCTTATGCTGGCCTTTGGCCACTCAAGTTCTCCCTCACAAAGTAAAATTTATCTGTCCGATTTCTCATTCTCTTAAGCTTTTGCACCCTCTGTCCTAAGATGCCAGCAGGTAGGAATATGTTTCCTCCAAAGAAAGTACTTTTCAGTTCAACAGAAAAACAATACCCTGACCCAGAGGAATCACTTAATAGCAAGAATTTTATGTGACCAGCAGACAAGTCAAGAAACACAACATTACTAGGAATTCAGAAGTCCTTCTCATGCTTCCTTATCACTAACCCCTTCCAAGAGTAACCACTCTTCTGACTTCCAACACTAGAGATTGGTTTTGCTCATTTTTGAGCTCTTTTTAAGTGGTATCATAAAGAATGTATTCTTTTGTATCTGATTTCTTCTGCTCAACATTATGTGAGATTAATCCATGTTCACACATGTAGTTGTAAATCACTCATTCTCTACTTGCTTTATAGTATGTCAGTATAAATACACTATGATATATTTTACTGTATACTGTGGAACAGCCATTGGGCAATTACCAGTTTGGAGTTGTTAAAAACAGCCCTTCATGAACATTTTTTGTGTGCCCTTTGGTAGTCAAATATACATATTTCCATTGGGTGTATACACAGGTGTAGAACTGTTGGAACATGGGAATGCATAGCTTTAGCTTAAACAGATCCTGCCAAACAATTTTCTAAAGTGATTTTATAATTCCGCTTCCACTTAGGATTTTGAAAGCTGCACAAGCACATTGCTTCTACCCTAACAGTAGGAAAAAAAGATAGTCTACAAAATCATAACTTTTCCTGAGCTCGTCAGGGAGCTGAGGTTTCGAGGCAACTGAGCAAACTGAATTACAAGGAGGGAGAAGACCATCCAAGGAGAGATGGGACACATGAACTGTTTCCTCTATAGCAGAGTATGGGTGAAAGTTATGACCTCCATAAAAAAGCAGATAAGAAGATACTAACGCAAATTGTCCATGAATTCTTAAAGGCCAAGCCATCTTTTAGAATGGTTAGGAACCTTAAACAAAAAGGGAGTTTGCACTCAGCTTGAGCTCTTTACCATGAGTCTCCAGTGGGTGCCCATGAACAAGATTGGGCACAGGGTGGCGGACCTAGGAGAACTCCCCTCAGTGGAACAGGTATGGAGGAGGTGATTGCCTATTGCTCCAAGACGAGCATGAAACACTGTCTATTTCCTTGGATCCTTCTCTCATACAAAGCAAAAGCCTTAAGCCACTGGGATAGCAGAAGCAACCCTTCCATACCCAGGACCCAGGCAATACACCATCATTTCTGGTGAACAAACTGAAATAAAAGCAATCTTCTTGTAAGGGTAGAGTAGAAGCAAAAGTCCTCTACTTCTGGGGAGGGCATAAAATCCTTTCAGGCTTACATTTTATACTTAAAAAAAGCAGAGTTCTGCTACCAGGTTCAGAAGGGCAGGGTTTCTCTTCTACTCGAAAATCACCATAGATACAAGGCAGAGTTTGTCATAGGACATGGGAGCAGAAATGCTGAGAAAGCCCACCCCCTGAGACCCAGGTGCACAGGGATTGCTTAACACTGAGGCTGAACCCGGACAACAGAGAACCCCCACAACAAGCCTAGTACAAGTAATAGGCAATAGCAATGTAGTTCTGGGAAAGAGGCAAGAGCATGGAAAAGCACCACTTCTGTGGAATAGGCATGCAGAGATATTGAAAGATGAGAGTGAAGCACAAACACTGAGCAAAATCTTTTGCACCTCAGGACAAGGTAGCAGAAGTCCATTCCACAGGACTGTGAAGCCTCTGATGGACTGAAGATAACCATGGCAACAACAAACTCAAACACCCCTCAGCTCTGATATACCCCCACACTAAGAGGAGGGCTACCCATTTCCAGCTGTGAATATTATTTAATTCAGTCTCTGCTGTTTTTCTATACAAAACTCCAATTATCCATTCCAAAACTATGAGAGACATAAAAAAGCAAGAACTCCCCCACCCCCAACCTATTTTCAGGAGATAAAACAATCTAATAAGACTCAAAGATGGATGACCCAGATGGTGAAACCATCAGTCAGGGACTATAAAATACCTAAGATTAACATGTGAAATGATTCAGTAAAAAAAGGTAAAAAAAAAATTAACTATGAACAAATGGGGAATTTCAGCAGAGAGATAACAACTATAAAAAGAGTTAAATGGAAATAGGAAAAAAATATCAGAGGTGAAGAATTCCTTTGACCGAATCACCTGCAGACTGAATACCATGGAAGAAAAAACCAGTGAATTTGAAAATAGGTCAATAGAAATGATCCAAATGGAAACACAGAGGATAAAAAATTAGTGAAAGAAAAAATAACAAAGTATCAAGAGCTACTCAAACAGTGTAACATATGTATAATTAGAGTCCCAGAAGATGAAGAAAGAGCCAGCAAAATATCTGAATTTTCCAAACTTAAAAAAGAAAAAGATATCAAACCACATATCCAAGAAATCCAGGGAACTTCAAGCAGGCTAAATGCCAAAGTGGGGGAAATACACCTACATACATGCTAGCCAAACAGCTGAAACCCATTGTTAAAGAAAACATCTTTAAGATAGCCAGAGGGGGGAAAAAAAAAGAAACACTATATTCAGAGGAGCAAAGGATTACAGTCGATTTCTCATCAGAAATTATACAAACCACAAGACCATGGAGTGACATTACTAAGGAACTGAAATAACAAAATAATAATAATAATATTAAGAAGAAGGAAGCAGAGGAGGATGAGAAGGGAGTGGCAACAATGATGACGTAGGTCTTACTCTCAACAGCAGTATCTGAGAGTTACACTTGTTCCACATTGTTACAATACTCGGTATTTTTCATTGGCCATTTTGGTGGGTGTGAAGTTGAGGCATAATGTGGTAGACAGAATAATGGCTCCCCAAAATGTCCAGGTTCTAGTCCCCAGAACCTGTGAACATATTACCTTATATGGCAAAAGAAAATTTTCAGATGTGACCTTAAAATGGGGGGATTATTGTGAATTATCTGGATTATCTAATCTAATCCCAGGAGTCCTAAAAGTGGAGAACTTTTCCCAGCTGAGGTCCAAACAGATGTGACAATGGAATAAGTGTCAGAAAGACGCAACATTGCTGGCTTTGAAAACAGAGTAAGAGGAGGAAAAAAACAAGAAAGGAAGACAGCCCCTAGAAGCTAAAAAGAAAGGGACAGAGATTCTTCCCTAGAGCTTCCAGAAAGTCATGTGTGCTATCCACATCTTCATTTCAGTGCAATGAGGCCTGTGTTGGACTTCTAACCTACAGAATTGTAAAGTAATAAATTTGTCTTGTTTTAAGGTACCAAATTTAGGGTTATTTGTTATAGCAGCAACAGAACACACATACATACATTTGTGGTTCTAATTTGCATTCCTTAATGGCTAACAGAGTTGAGCAACTTTTCATGTTTATTGGATATCCTTTTTCATGAAGTGCCTGTTCAGATTTTTTGTCCATTTTTCTATTGTTTATCTTTTCCTTATTCGTTTTTCAGTTTCTTTATATATTCTGTAAGAGTTATTTCTATATTCTGCTTTTTCATATGAATGTGTTGCATGCTGAAGCTTGCCTTTACACTTTTTTTTACTTTTTTTTTTTTTAAGATTTTACTTATTTGACAGAGAGACACAGCGAGAATGGGAACACCAGCAGCGGGAGTGGGAGAGGGAGAAGCAGGCTTCCTGCTGAGCAGGGAGCCCGATGTGGGGCTTGATCCCAGGACCCTGGGATCATGACCCGAGCCAAAGGCAGACACTTACCGACTGAGCCACCCAGGTGCCCCTGCCTTTACACTTTTAATAGTGTCTTGCAATGAAGAAAAATTTTAATGTTAATATATTTTTATCTATCTTTGCTCCAGCATCATACTGTTTTCATTACGCTAGCTTTTATAATAGATTTTGATATCTGAAAGTGTAAGACCCCAGATTTTTCAAGATTGCCTTGTATATTCTTTGCCCTTTGCATTTCCACATAAAATTTTAAATCAGCTTTTCAATATACACACAGATACAAAGCACTACAGGGATTTTGATGAGTTGGAGAGAGTTGTCACCTTGATAGTACTGAGTCTTTTAATTAGTGGAGAAAATATGTTTTTCTGTTTATTGAAGCAGAGTTAATTTTTCTCCATGATATATTATTATAGCTTTACAGTATGGGCACTTAATATTTTTTGTTATTGAAAATTATAATTTTTTGTAAGTGGTATCTTTTTAAATTTTCATTTTCTATTTGTTGGTTAGTGGGATATAGAAAAAAATGATTTTTGAAATATTAACCTTGTATATGGTAAGAGTAAGGGTATTGATTAAGTAGCCTCTCATTCTTCTCAATAATGTTTTGTTGATTTTATGGAAAGAGTGTTGTATCTAAAATATTTTAGATATTAATAGAAACAAAAGTATCATTTATAAGTCATGTATTTTTAAAATTTTATGTATTTGTCTTTGTTAGTGATATGAAGAAATACAGTTGCTTTTTGTATGTTGACCTTATACTCTTACTAATCCATCTCGAATTATGGTGTGAGGTAGAAGAGAAAACTCATTTCTCCCTACTTGCACATTCAATTAACCTACCACCTATCTTAATGTCTGTAGCATAATTATACTTGCAAAGTGGCTTTTGCCATGTGAGGTAATATATTCACGGGCTCCAGAAATTAGGGTGTGAATGAACATCATTAGAAGGCCATTTGTCTACTACACTTTTATTTCTTTTTCTTCTCCTATTGCACCAATTAGGAGTTCCAGCCCAATGTTGAATAGAAGGGGAGATAGCAGGTATATCTGTCTTGTTCTCATTAATCTGTACCAGATTAATGAAGTTGTGTCTATTCCTAGTTTGCTAGGGATTTTTTTTTTTTAAATCACAAATGGGCATTGAGCTTTACCAAATGCTTTTACTCTATGGTCTGAGATGTTTATCTCACGTTTTTCTCCTTTTTCTGTTAATGTGGCAAATTACCCTGATTAATTTTCTAATGTCAAAATATTTTGTATTCCTAGAATACTCCCTTTCAATTGTGATATATTATCTTTTTTAGTATATCGTTGCACTTAATTTGCCAATACTTTGTTTAGAATCATCAGTACTTTTGGATGGAAGCTTTCAGTCTAAAAGCTCTTTTTTGTTCTATCTTGAGCAACATAAGAACTGTAGATAATACTGAAATAAGAATAAATCCTTTTCCTCAAGCATTTTATAATCTTCTGAAACTTGTCCACGTTGGTCCAACCACATGACAGTTCTTTTTGTTCCTGTCTAAAATTCTTTGTTAGGGCGCCTGGGTGGCTCAGTGGGTTAAAGCCTCTGCCTTCAGCTCAGGTCATGATCTCAGGGTCCTGGGATCGAGGCCCGCATCGGGCTCTCTGCTCAGCCGGGAGCCTGCTTCCTCCTCTCCCTCTGCCTGCCTCTCTGCCTACTTGTGATCTGATCTCTCTCTCTGTGTCAAATAAATAAATAAAATCTTTAAAAAAAAATAAAATAAATAAAATAAATAAAAAAATAAAATTCTTTGTGATTTCTTTATCTAAATAAAATGAAACGTGTCTGGGGGTTGGGGTAAGAAAAAGAATCTTACAGGAACCATATATTTCCAACAGAACAGTCCATTCATTTATTTTCAGCATTTTTGCCATTTGAGTCTATCATAATGAAGCTGGGTTCACTTTAGAGAGTGCCTACCTGCTACATTACATGTGCTTAATAGATATGCAGTGATATTAACAACGAAACCACCAGGTGTGCCACTATAGGTAACGATCTGCTTTTTCCCTCCAATAGTAAAGAATGTTTTCTTTCTAAGTACTATCTGGAAAAATCTCTTAGGATTGCATACTAATAATTATCGACTCCTTCATCCTACCCCGGGCACTGCTGGTCCCCAAAGTACCAAATATTTAACTCAATATGGGCTCAAAGTTATCAGAGAAAAGCACTGGAGTTGGATTGGGGGATTCGGACAGGCGTTCTCTCTACATATAGCTTGTGAGTCTTCGTAGCATTTTTCAGCACTGAATTATTATTGCTGTGTGTTCTGCAAATGAAAGCCTTTTAAACAGAGAAAAGATACAAGATGAGATGAAATAGTGAATAATTTTAATGAAGGTCAGAAGCCCAGATTTGATGTCAGCTGGGTTTAATTTTTTTTACCTCCCAGGACAACATTAGCTCATTGATAAAATGTGAATGATATCTACATGGGCTTTGATTATAAAAGAGTCTTCGTATAAGCCTGGGCCTAATCATCACTGTAAGTGGGCATCTAAGACAAAAAGGCAGCAGGTCTCCTGGATTTCATACTATGTAAAATGTATTCAGTCCCCTATCCATTACACAAATATCTGTCAACAAAAGTACTCAACTGAGAGCTAATTCAGTTGAAGTTCTGCACTGCAAAACACTTGATTGCATTAAGTGACAGATATATTGAAATGGTGACATGTAGTCAACCCTGTAAAATAGTCAGGGTCATAGGTATTATATTTGCTCAATTCTACTTGCTGAGCGTATACAGTTCTATGGGTATTACCAGGAAAAACAATAATACTGGCCTCATGTTTCCATGGTGACTTCTGAGAGCAATTTTTAAATTTAAGAGTTACCTCTTTTAATCAACTATAATTTTCATCTAGATGATATTCCCAGGTTACCCTGACTTATATTGTTGTGATAATTTACTTTCTGCCTCAGTGCAAGGTGAAATTTACTTGCCTAGGGCAAGAGAGGTTTTATTTAGGGGGTAGGTAGGTTGGAAAGAGATGGAGAAGCTGAGGGACATGGTAATCATATGGTAATACGATTAAAAATTATAGAAAAGGAGAACAAAGAACAACGGATTCAAATACAAACATTATTAATTTTTTAATAATTAAAAAAATTGTGCAATGGAAAGGGTATTCTGCTTCAGAAAGGCATGTCGCTTACCTCAATGCTGTGCAAACCAATGTCATATCCCTTTGTACACCATTTTTACGTTAAATTACAGTATAAATTTCCCACTGAAAGCATCAATGAACATCTTAGTGATTCTAGCCCAATCAAATATACAGATTTAAAGAAAATTTCTAATGATTCAATTAAAGCTAATCTTGGTGGGATTCTGAAACACTAACCACCACAGACTAGTTCTAGCTAATGAACATTAAAAGAATTAGCACAGAGTCAAGTGAGTGGGTAAAGAAAGCTGTTATTATTTTAAGCAAAATTAAAACAGATGGGAGAGACTGACACACATGTATTCAGATATGTGTCTGCCTTGCATTTAATCTTTTATGAATGGCTGATCCCAGATGGTGGTGGGATTCAGAAGCACAATCTGAGATTCAGCATCCATTTTCCTACTCCAATGTATATATGAGTTATTTCTTTTCTATTTAGTAGGTAATACAAATACCACCAAAAGGGAAGAAACCTTTTGAAAGCAGGTTCTCGGATATTTTGAAAATGAGGTGTTGATCAGTTTATCAAAGCAACTCTAAACATCTACCCGCATTCTGCATCATTCAATTCATTTCAGGTTTGGCCTCCTATTCCAAATCACACACATGGTGGGGTGCTGAAAGAAGAAAACTAGAGTCAAACACAGCAAACACGCTCTGCTGACAAGTGCCAGTGAATCTCTCGTTAACCACCGAACCCAGAAGGAGATGTGCCCTCCTCTGAACTCCCACAGCAAGCCCCCTATATCTCTTCTGGAATATCGTATTTCTTCTCTGATAAGGATAAGAATAACAGAAACATGGAATTCTAACAGAGCAATTATAGTGCTTTGTCATATTTATTTATGTGCTGATTCCCATCACTGGATACTCCCAGATACGGGAGCTTCTTGATCTTTTAGACTTGGCACACAGCACAGTGCCTGCTGGATAGGGGGAAGTAATTAAGATATATTGAATGAAGATACAATAATCGCTGCTACTTATACCCATCGTGTGCCAGGCACTGTGCTAGACACTTTACTTACATGATCCCATTTAATCCTCAGAGCAACCTAATCCCTATTTGACAGATGAGGCAAGATATGGAGACTCATGGAAATGAAGGAAAATGCTTCAAGACTTTGCAGGTAGATAATGGCAGAGCTGGCATTCCAACCCAGGCCTGTGTGATGTGGAAGTCCTTGAACTTTCAACTATACCGATGGCCCACCTCCCATTGGCTCAGGCCATGAGTTGTTGGATGGGAGGGCTAAGGAAATGACCAGCAGCACTGATGTGGGAAGTGGTTGAGTGCAGACTCCATGCCCTGAGCACTGTGTGGGCAGCCTCTGCATCCACACTGGTGGATGGCGATGGGAACAGTGTCTTTTCATGGACATCTGTGTCCCAGTGTCTTTTTGGATGCTAATGGTAGGTACCACCATAGCAGTATGAATAGGAGGGAAGGTAAATAGCGGGTGTCCTGTAGTAACCAAGAGAAGTGCATAGAGCTCATGGGAAACATGTCAAAGGATTTTCAGAATGAATTGGAGCCAAAGCTTGGATAGAATGGGAGGAGATAGAGCCAGAGAAATAATTTGGAGATGGTTATTTTAATTCTATTATTACCATATGGGGAGCTAAGGAATGTGAGTGATGTTTTGAACCAATATTTATATAGTATATATTTTACTTCCCATATTCCCATACCTCCACAGATTACGATCTCCTTGAAAATAATATTCATGCCTAATATATAACTGTGTCAGCCATGGTTCTTAGAACATTGCCCCATAATTTACTCTGTATCTCCGGAAAGCAACCATCCTAAAAGGTAGCTCATGTAAGATAAGTCGCACCTTGGAAGTTGTCCCAGTGGACAGCCAGATTGCTTTCCCTGGAATCTAGGAAAAACAGCAGGGGTGCTAAGGGCTTTTCTAACTCCCGGACAGGTTACCAAGGGTGTTCTGATTGAAAAGGCCCTGGGTCTGGAGTACAGGAGAATACATGAGGTCACCAGAGTTTGGGCTCATTGACTTCTACTCAATTCCTTGATTTTAATTTTGTACTCAGGAAGAAGACAGCTGATCTCTATTAAGTTTGTAAAAACTGGGTCTCCTATTTGGAAGGGAAATGAATCCCTTGGTCCTCTTGGCAGTTGAACTTTTCATTGTAAATTAATAATGTTCTCGCTTATCAGTCTCATATGACTGACAAGGAGGACTAATAGTGTTTATGAACTTGTAAAAGCTGATACATCGACCCTGATCTCCAACCTCATCAACTGTTAGGACTATTATAAAGCCTTAAAAATACCAGTGCACAGGAAATACTGATTGTGTATCATCTTTACTGTAATATTTCTTACACTTTAAAAATATTTTTAAAGACAGAATGATAACAAAACCATGTTGCTTCTCCGAAATGATTACTTTGGATTATCTCTTATACAGTGTGTCTCACATCAATGTGAGGAACTGGAGATGCAAAGAAGATTGCTATTAACTAAAAAAACTTCATGGAATAAAAAAATAATTTGTGTGTAAAATAATCATGTGTTTAGAAAACTACAAATTTGGGGGGCACCTGGGTGGCTCAGTCGGTTAAGCGTCTGCCTTCAGCTCAGGACATGGTCCCGGGGTCCTGGGATGGAGCCCCACGTCGGGCTCCCTGATCAATGGGAAGTCTGCTTCTCTCTCTCCCCCTGCCCCTCCACACCACTCGTGCTCTCTCTCTAGCTCCCTCTCTCTCTCTCAAATAAATAAAATCTTTAAAAAAAAAACCCATAAATTTTCCCTAGGAAAAAATTCTATGAAGTTGTGACTATATTAAATTGCCTTCCCAGTAACCAAGTGAATTTTATTGTTTAGTATTACAAAACTACTTCCCAAGTGTGGAATGGCACAGAATTTAAATCCAGTGATGTTACCACTTAGATTATAAGTAGTGGCTCATACAAGAAAATAAATCTCGTTATTGCTCAGCCATTTGGCTTTTCCAAATATCCCTTTCAGCTGTTACAGATGGCTGAGCCCTACACCCTCCTTTGGAATCTTAGAAAGGCTCTTTGTTCTTTGTGACTATCATAACCTTATGGCCTGAAGGCACAGGTGTCTATGTCAGCTCTTATCCTGACTACACAATGCTCAGGCTTCTACATTTTCTGTTACTGAGTGAGGATCAAGAAGGGAAGTGATCATTATAGGGACCTGATCTAGTCTTCATAAATGACAAGTCTTTGGCAGCTGCTAAGGCTAAGGCATCTTTGGAGAAAAAATCTTGCTGGGAAGTCACTCCTCCCTCTACTCCCCGCTGCCAACCCCCAGGCTGGAAGGGGTCATCCCTGGCAGCTGTTCCTAAAAGGAGAGTGAGGCCAGGCTGACGGCAGCTGTTACAAAGATACTGAACAGAGATCCCAGAAGGAAGGCTGGGTCCAACTAAGAGTGCTTTTATGAAAATATGTGCTAAAGTCCTGGGGTCAGGGCTGCAGTGGGGTGTACTTGAGAGCTATAGCTCGGGTCATTTTACTTCTCACTAGGTAGGTAATGCTGTAAGGCAGCTCTGCTGTCCTGACAAAGGAAGGAAAGGCACACTTGTAGTGAAGACAAGGCTTTCCAAAGATGACACAGACAAAACCATTATAGGTATTGTGCAAAGTTCTCCTGCTTTCCTTTGACAAAACCTGAGACTGCATGCACATTTCAGTGATATCGGTTGGATGTCCCTGCCTTGGATGATGTGTAATTTGGATGTCCTGAGACAGCTGTATCTTTCAGAGTGTGGAATCTGCCAGTCTTCCAGAGAGTACCACATAATGGTTAAAAGCTTGAAGCTGAGAGTCATATAAACATGGTTTGAGTCCTGGTTCTACATCACACCAGCTGTATGACCCAGGGCAAGTCGTTCAATTTCTTTGTACTTTAGGGTATTCACATGTGAAATATAGATAAAAATGGGGGTTCCTTCACAGTGTTGTTGTAAGAATTCAATGAGACAATGCAGCCACAGGGCCTGGGCCAACATGCTTGCAATAAATGCTCACTATTATGAATTTACTAAAAATAGGCAGAGTTGTTAAGTTTCTCCTCCATGAGAAAGGCTTTTTTTTTTTTTTTTAAGAGTGGGAAGGCGAGGGAGAGAGAGAGAGAGAAAGGTGGGAAGCCAGTCAGAGGGAGAGAAAGAATCTTAAGCAGACCCCATGCTCAGTGCAGAGCCTGACACGGGGGTCAATGTCATGACCCTGAGATAATGACCTGAGGTGAAGTCAAGAGTCAGACCCTTAACTGACTGAGCCACCCAGGTGCCCTGAAATGCTTTGAAAGAGAAGTAGGGTTTTGTTTTGTTTGAGGGATTGGTTCTTTCAAGGAATAAAGGTCTGGTGACTTTTTATCATTGATCAAAGTTCTATGAACTCTGGTGCCACAAAGTTGAGAGGGTCTCTCCTTTTTCAGAACTTCCTTGATTTTGTTCATCAGCATTTAGTACTTTTCAGCAGACGAGTCCCATATTTCATGTTTTTGGCAGTTGTCAATGCTACTGTATCTTTAATTTGATGTCCACATGTTCATTCTGCCTATATAACAATGCAACTGATTTTTGTGATATTTATTTCGTATTTGATGACCTTGCTATACTATGAGTTCTAGGAGTTTTTTTCTTGATTCCTTGGGATTTCCTATGTAGACAATCATATTATCTGCAAATAGGGAGTTTTACTTTTCCCCTTCTGATCTTTACGCCTTTTATTTCCTTTTCTTGCTTTTTTGCTCTGGCTAGCACTTTCAGCACAATGTTGAATAAGAGTGGTGAAAGCAGACATCCACGCCTTGTTCCCAGGCTTAGGGAAGAGCATTCAGTCTTTTACCATTAAGGATAATATTAGCTATTTTTTATGAAGTTGTTAGATGCTTTTTATCAAACTGAGAAACCTCCTCTCTATTCCTATTTCTTCTGTGAGTTTTTTAAAAAGTCTATTCAAGATGTTGAATCTATTCAATGTATTGAATTGTCATAATTTTCTGTGTCATTTAACATAATCATGTGATTTTTTTGTGATTTTTCTTCTTTAGCTTATTAATATGGTGAATTATGTTGATTTTCAATTATCAAAATAGGATTTCCCTATAATGATCCCACTTGGTCATGATATATAATTCTTTGTATATGTTACTGAATTCTATTTTTTAATATTTTAAGGATTTTTGCATCTATATTCATGAGAAATATTGGTCTATATTTCTCTGTCTTTGGTTTTGATGGCAGGATATTAGCTTCATAAATGAACTGGATGGTATTCCCTTCTCTTCCATTTTTCAAAAAACATTTTAGAGAATTGGTATTAATTCTTCTTTCAATATTGGGTAGAATTCTCCAGTGAAATCATCTGGACCTGGATATTTCTCTTGGGAGAGTTTTAAAATCCAATTTTCTTTCCTTCTTTCTTTCTTTCTTTTTTTTTTTTAAAGATTTTTTATTTATTTGTCAGAGAGAGTACAAGCAGGGGGAGCGGCAGGTAGAGGGAGAAGCCAGCTCCCCACTGAGCATGGAGCCTGATGTGGACTCAGTTGCAGGACCCTGGGATCATGACCTGAGCTGACTGCAGATGCTTAACTGACTGAGCCACCCAGGCATCCATAAAATCCAATTTTCTAAGTAGTTATAGGGCTATTCAAATGATCCAGTTTATATTGGGCAAGTTGTGGTAATTTGTGTTTTATGATTAATTGATCCATCTCACCTAAGTCATTAAATTTATATGTGTAGAACTATTCACAATATTACTTTGTTATCCTTTTGATGTCTGAAAGGTCTCTAGTAACACCCATTTCATTCTGGATACTGGGAATTTGTGTCTTCTCTCATGAATGCGCGCTCTCTCTCTTTCTCCCTCTCTCTCTTTGGGTCAGTCTCAGCAGAGGTTATTAATCTTTTCAAAAGAACCAGATTTTGAAAAATTGATTTTCTCCACTATTTTTCTGTTTTCAATTTTATTTATTTTTGCTCTCATCTTTATTATTTCCTGTTTCTGCTTACTTGGGGTTTATTTTGTTCTTCTTTTTCTAGTTTGAGGTGGAAACTTAGGTTAACTTGAGATTTTTCCTCTTTCCTACTGTAAGCATTTAGTGCTATAAATTTTCATCTGTGCTAATTTAACTGTGTCCCAAATCTTGATTTGTTGGATTGTTCTTTTCAGTAAACTCAATGTATTTTTTTTAATTCCCTTGAGATGATGTTTCTGTTACCAATTTCTAGTTTTATTCCATTGTGGTAGGAGAACATACTCTATATGATTTTAATTCTTTCACATTTGTTGATGTTTGTTCAATGGTTCAGGGTATCTTGGTGAATGTTCCATGGGCACTTAAAAAATATTCATTCTGTTTTTGTTGGGTGGAGTGTTGTATAATTGTCAATTAGATCTTGATTGATAGCATTATTGAGCTTTTCTATATGCTTGATGATTTTCTGTGTAGTTGTTCTAACAATTATTGAGAGAGAAGAGCGAGTCTCTAACTATAATTGTGGATTTCTCTTTTCGGTTCAATTGGTTTTGATTTCACATATATTACAGTTCTGTTGTTTGGTGCATATACATTTAGGACACTCTCCCTCAGTGGGTTCCAATCTTTACTGGGCTGCCTTCCCAGCATCTTCTCCTTGGGCTCCAGCCAAATTAGACTACTTTCCTGCCCTATTCAGACCTGAATACACCATGGGTGTTTAAATGAATAGGAAGGAAGGAAAGAAAGAAGGAAGGAAAAAAAGAAGGAGGGAAGAAAGACCAGATTAAATTTTTCAGGCTTTTAAACTATATTCTCTTTAAGACACCTTCCTTTCTCCTACATCACTGAGTCCTTTAGAGGCTCCTTTACCAGAGCAATAATTCCCCTTCTTTGAAGCCCTTAGTACCCACTATCCATCTGGAAGAAATTACAGAAAACGTGTATGTGTGGGGGGTGGTATGTGTATATAATTTTAATTTGGTAGATGTCTTCATATCAGTCTGATACATTAGTATAGGTTTTCATATCTTGAGGAAGAAAAAAAGGGAGGGGAGATTGCAAATAAAATGACTTGGTGTTGGGAAGTAATCAAATCTAAAGAAAAGCCCAAACCACAGAAAAGTAAATTTTCATTTCTTTTCTCACTTGGGTCTCTTCTATGAAATACCTTCCTTAAAAGACAGTCACCATAATAGTTATAAACTAGCATTTAAGTCTTATCTCTAAGTCAGGCTTAATCTTCCATAAGTGTATTTCATTTGTTCAACAATTTTGGGTATCTGGTAAGTGCCTGGCATTACTAGACCCTCTGCCTTATAAAGTTGGTATTTAAATCCACATATATGTAAAGGATAATAGTTTATTTTTCCTTCAAGCTTGGCATTTATCTTCCCTAAAACAATGATTCTAAGTGTTTGACTTTGTATTGAATCAATGAGTCATGGGGTAAAATCACACACTAACTTTATTCTCCTTTTCCCAATATTGGGCCTAATCTCCTTTACGAGGCTTCTTCTTTTCCTGTCACGTCAGATAAAATCTTCAGCTATAATAAAAAGTTCTCTGGACACTTTAGTTACAAGTATAACTTCATATCAGCAAACAGTACGTCTCCTCCAGCGTAATAATCACAAACTCTGAATGCTGTTTAATGTTGAAGCCTCTCTCTGCCTCTCACAAAGCCTGCAGTGGGGAAGGAAGGAGACAACCTAGGGCTTCTCCTCCTCCTTTCTCCTCATTGTCTGTCTCTGCTTCTGGTTCTTCCAGGACTCGGAGAGACAGGGGAAAAGAAGGCACCGAGGGACATGGACAGTGGTCTGACTGGTACCCTTCCGGCAGTGACGTTCTCTATCTGGGATGCTAGGTAGGTTCTGAGCAACCCCCCGTCGCTGGGACCTCTCACCTGCAGTTCCCTCTCCCTGTGTGAACGCACCTCTCTGCTAGTAGCTCACATTCCCTCCCGACCTGCTGCTCCCACTCCAAGCATCCCGAGTCTCCCCACTCTTGACTAGGACCCAGGAGGGTCCAACTCTGGCCCTTGGCTCACATTTGGACATTGGGAAATGTATACTTTTGACCCGTCACTGGTGGAGATGGAGTATTTCTCAAATGCAGACTTGTTTTTATTTAATTTCTGGCAAGCAAGCTCTGGTCAGAGCTATATACCCTTTACATTAATTGTTACACCAGTTCACCTGGCCCTTAAATTGCATGGGACACAGATCAGGTATCTAAAAACTTTACTTGGAGCTTTTGTCACTGGGCTTGGGATCAGGAGAAATCATCCATATAACCCGCTACAGTGGGAGGGAGCAGTAGTGGGATTTATAGCAGAGCTGTCCCCCCAAAAATCTGCCCTCAGATCTCCAACTTCTTAAATGGGTAAGGGGGCCGTGGGTTGAAACACTAGTACTCCATTTTGAAACGTGGAGGCAATGGCCCCACCGTCCTGGGCAGTCAACAAAAGTTTATTTTAATATACCCCGCTGGATGATTCCTTCAAATTGCCAAATTCGTTCGTAGTAAAAACAAAAAAAAAAGATTTTTTTCTGCTATATTACAAAGAAATAAGTGAAACACTTTGTCCTAAAATATTGTCTATTCCACTCTCCTAGACATAGATTCCTGTCACATGCTGATTCAAATGTTGTGGCTTATATTTATATTTCCGCCAGTGGCATAGAAAGATCTGTGCCCACCCCTCTACCCCCTTCCTTAGTGAGAGTTCCCCGTAAGATTCTGTTTCTCTTCAACTAAATTAGAAGAAAAAACCAGACCAGCATTTTTAAGATTTCCTCTGCCCACCAGAAGTCTGCCTGTTGGGAGGTCATATACACCTCCAGGTCCATCTCTGAGAAGCACCTCCGGGAACAGAAAAAAGTCATCAGAGACTTGTTTGGGGCTGGGGTTCAAGTTTGCTGGCTATTCATCTTCTCTTATTCAGATAACAGCTTAGAAACCCTATTCTTTTTTTAAAAATTTATTTATTTATGTATTATTTGCCCCAGGGGTACAGGTCTGTGAATCATCAGTCTTACACATTTCACAGCACTCACCATACCACAAACCCTCCTTAATGTCCTTAACCTGGCCCCACTATCCCTACCACCCACCCCCCAGTAACCCTCAGTTTGTTTCGTGAGATTAAGAGTCTCGTATGGTTTGTCTCCTTCCTGATCCCATCTTGAGAAACCCTATTCTTTTTAACTCTTCTTCTACATCCTGCTTTCTTAGGCATGAGAAGCTTAATTAGACCTTGCCAATGTAAGTACAGCTTCTAAAGAACCACGTGACAATGGTTTCCTAAGGTCCTCTGATAAGCACAAGAAACAACTCAAAACATTGAGTAGTTTATTTGAAAGCAGCATAATTTCAGTGTTCAGTTGTCCAGATAGAGTTATCTCCAGAGAATCCCAGAAACTCCTCGGATAGACAAGCAGGGGCATTTGTCACCCCCATGGACTCTCACAGTTGAAGTTCAAGTTAGCTCATAACACAGAAAGAAGGAGAAGGTCCCAGGGATGCAGCCAAATTCCAAGTAATTTGGCATGGTATAATCTCAGACTGAACTTAATCACAGGCCTAGAGTTTTCAAACAATCTTTCTAAATTTCTGCAGGCAATTTACATAATTATATTGGCACATACATTTTTCCAACTCCATAACAAAGCCACAAAGATCTTTATGTTCACAGACAAATCTCTAATATCGTAAAAGAAAAAGAACACGCAAATATAAACTCACAAATTCCAAATAGGGGCATGATTCTGTAATTTTCCCCTTCAGAGCCAGTAAGAATGCATTCCAGATAGAGGAAAGGGGAGGCATAGGGCTGTCCTTTGCCAATTCCCTTCCCCAACTCAGACAAAAGTTTTATTCAGGGCGCCTGGGTGGCTCAGTGGGTTAAAGCCGCTGCCTTCGGCTCAGGTCATGATCCCAGCGTCCTGGGATCGAGGCCCACATCGGGCTCTCTGCTCAGCAGGGAGCCTGCTTCCTCCTCTCTCCTCTCTGCCTGCCTCTCTGCCTACTTGTAATCTCTCTCTGTGTGTCAAATGAATAAATAAAAAATCTTTAAAAAAAAAAAAAAAAAAGTTTTATTCAGACGTGAGAAGCTTTATTGGTCAAGTCTCTTCCATTCTGCTTTGCTATTTTGAGCCCAACTGAATATGACTTATCACAGCTCTCAGCATATATTTGTGGGGACATTTTTGCTTGCACCCATAGTACATACGTTTTTGATCATAACCAGCTGAGAACACTGGCCTAAGTAGGCAGACTTGGCAGAATCCCGGACCTTGGCTATTCCATCAAGGCTAAGTTCATACTACTTGCTGGAAGTTGTTTGCTCATGGAATGAATTCAATATAAATTTATATAAGGAAGTAGAGTGAAAACAACTAAAATAATTTCTGTTCCTTTTTTATTATAGCAAAATAGACTGAACACAAAGCATGGTTTCTAAATTCTAAGCTTATGATCACAGAGAGGAGCCACAAACCATGAATGCCAAGTAAACCCATACCAAGTTAAATGTCAGAGTCAAATAAAATCTGCATTAAAATTAATGATACATATTTAATGATACACATAATCACAATAATTGCTCAGATAGAAGGGAAGAGAGGCAAAAGACAAATTTTACCACCCTTTCAAATCAGCTGGCTCTGAAGGCCACCCATCCCTCTTCAGTGCCACACCAACTCCCAAAGGACAAAGGCCCTGTTGTCACGGGAAGGCTCAGGGACTACAAATACTCTATTTCTTCCACAGGCCAGAAACATAGGCTAGGGAATGTGACATAAAGAAATGACTCCCTAAATAATTCCTGCTTGGAGGCTCCAGGAAGCCATTCAGAGCTACTAGAAACATGTCTTTCACCAGTGTAATTCCAGCAGAGTCAGGACCAGTCTGTTAAAAGGATGATCTCCCAGGAAGGCAGGGGTGTTTGTGTGGTAAGATCAGGGAGCACACTGGCATGGCAGCGGTGAGTCTGAGAAATGCACCTCCCAGTGCATACCGGCTAGTTAGTTTGCTTTCCTAATGCCTAGCACCCAAAGAATGGGAGTTTTAAGGACTATGAGGGTATTGTGGTTTGAGAAAGAGAGGAAGGGAGTATAAATTAGAAAAGATGTCCCTCAAAAACCCAACTTATTGTATCAAGAACAAGCCCTATTCTCATCACAAGGAAAAAAACCACTTCCTTTTCTTTTTTTTCTTAGGATTTTATTTATTTATTTGAGAGAGAAAGGGGGGAGGAGCAGAGGGGGAGAGAGAGAGAGAGAGAGAGAATCCCAAGCAGATTCCACGCTGAGTGTGGAGCCTGATGCAGGGCTCAATCTCACAACCCTGAGATCACAACTTGAGCCGAAATAAAGAGTTGGATGCTTAACTGACTGAGCCACCCAGGTGACCCTCTTTTTCTTTTTTTTTGGTGTGTGTCCACATGAGGTAATGGATGTTCACTAAACATATTGTGGTAATCATTTAACAATATATGTATGTCAAGTCATTATGTTGTACACCTTTTTTTCAAATTTTTAAAAAAAGATTTATTTATTTATTTTAGAGAGAGAAAGAGTATGAGTGGGGGGAGGGTCAGAGGGAGAGGGAGAGAGAGAATCTCTAGTAGACTCTCTGCTGAGAGCAGAGTCCAATGCAAGGCTCTGTCTCAAGACCCAAGATCATGACCTGAGTGGAAACCAAGAGTTGGACGCTCAACTGACTGAGTCACCCAGGCGCCCCTGTTTCTCTGTACAGCTTAACTTTATATGTGGTATGTCAAGTATATCTCAATATAACTGAAAGAAAAAAAATAATTAAGTGGCATTTCTGGCATGTGATAAATGCATAGTAAATGCCATTAGGGGTGGTCCCAGCCACTCCCAGATTTATTTGCAGCTCTGTGAGCCAGCAGTAAGGCTAGGATGCCTGCAGTGGTCTGGCTCTATGATGCTAGTCCTAGGGGAAAGCCCAAGATTGTGTTTTGTTTTGAGTGGGAGAGGGCAGGTACAAGACTGTTGATAGCTTGTTTAGGATCTCTGCTTAGTTGAACCACACCCAAGAGGAATTTTAGGATGCATTCCAAAATGGAAATATATAGAACTTTCCATCCAACCACAATCATTTGGGATAATGAGAAATATTTCCATCCCGTCTGTGTTATAAATTCACTCTGTTCCTTTTCTGAAAACAAACGATGACATTCCTACCAATTTACATTAATAATCTGGCTTTTTCAGCTGACACTACAAATTAAGATAAATGGATACCTCCTCTACCTACTTTCAAATGTCATAAAATTGCCAAGAATAATCATCTCTTTGTAAATCACACAGGGCAAGTTTTGATACAATCAAAGAGGTAATTTCATTATCAGACAGAACTTCAAAAACCTTCTTGCGGACAGAAAACCTCTTCGTTGGATAACAGAAATAATGGCCCTGAAATGGCTTTCCCAAAAAATGAAAATAATATGCAATACATTATTTACAGTGAAAGAAAATGTTACAGGAATAATCATTTTCAGAGTTACTTATGCTATGGGATTAAAGATAACTCCTCAATGTACTTCAAAACAGCAAAGTTATTAAGACTACAAAAACTTTGTAATAAAATTTCATATGTCCAATTTCAACATGTGGTTTTCATAGAGAAAACCAATTAAAGACAGCTATGCCTTAAGTACATTTTGGAATGCAGGCGCATAATGGGTTGTAACAATAGTCAGCCTTCACGCTGCCACTGATTACTAAACACACACACACACACACACACACACAAGCACACACACACATTTTGAAAGGAGCCTTTCTTATGTGGGACCTAAACACAGAGTCCTATTTGGTGATAGGTCTAGATCAACTTCCACAGCAATGCTGGCATTAGAAGGCAGACCAATATTATCTTATATCTTAACCAGTTCCTACCAAGCTTTTTTTTTTTTTTACTTTTTTTTTTTAATTTTATTTTTATTCTTTGCCCAAGGGGTACAGGTCTGTGAATCATCAGGCTTACATCTTTCACCTACCAAGCTTTTGTTCTATGCCAAACAGTCTTGGGGTTTGGGGGAGCTTTGCCCTGCACTGGAAGGCAGCATGGTGTGGTAAATATTTCTTGTTTTTTAAATCAGGAATCCCGATTCATGAGCCTGCTTCTTCCACTGACCAGAGCTATGTCTTTGGTACAAACCAGTGGTTTGGTTTGCTCCTCTACAAGATAAGGGACTGCCCCTTGGCTACTTGCGGTTCTCCATGAAAGTCCATCTTATAAAAGGCTATGGAATCACTAGCTTTCTACAACTTCCTATGGAACTGGGTGGTTTTAAAATACATCTACAAATTCTTTGACACCCTTCCCTGTGAAAGGTGAGTCTACTTTTCCTCCCTGGAGTGACCCTGTGGGACTTTCAAGGCTAGATCGTTAAAAGCAATACTGTCTTTCTCTCACTCATTCTTGTTCTGGCTCTTTCCCACTATGTCCCAGAGCAGAACGCTTTTGTATCCCTGAGCTACCATGTAAGATATCCAACTACCCTGAAACCACCATGCTAGAGAAAACCACATAAAGAAGCCCCATAAAAGCTATTTAAATCTTACAAGGTGATTGACATATGAGTAAAGAAGCCTTTGAGATTATGCCAGCCCCATATACTGTCTATAATCTCAGAGGATATGTTTAATTGGAACTACTAAGTTCAGCCCTTCCTGAATTCCTGCTCCACAGAAACAGTAAGAGATATGAAAGAATGACTGTTGTTTTAAGCCACTAATTGTCGGCGTGATTTGTTATGCAGCCACACTAACTGGAAGAGGAACTCTGATGGAATCAAAACGAGAGGGAGAAAAATGCCACCCCAAGATCAAACAAGGAAATCTCCAGCATCCACAAGAAGCTCAGGGAAAAAGACTTAGAAGTCTTCAAGAATGATGAATGTAGGTACAATTCGCCAATAATAGCCACACAAAGCAACACTAGAATAATCAGCTCTTTATGTCTAATCACCTCTTCATTTTCAAATGTCTATGGACATTTTCTCACATTCATGGTTAAGAGAAAAATAGTAAGAATGACCCCAAGTGGGGACACCTGGGTGGCTCAGTTAGTTGGGTGTCCAACTCTGGGTTTCAGTTCAGGTCATGCTTGGGGTTGTGGAATTGAGCCCCGTGCTGGGCTCTGTGCTCAGCGGGGGGTCTGCTTGAAGATTCTCTCCCTCTACCCCCACCCCCCCCACTTGCGTGCTCACGCTCACTCTTTCTCTCTTAAATAAATAAATAAATCTTAAAAAAAAAAAAAGGGAAAAAAAAATGACCTAAGTGGAACCACTTAAATCTACCAGCAAGGCCAAAGGTAAAGGTTATTGACGGGACATCATTCAGTCATTTCCATGCAGGCACTGTTACAACTGCCTGGTGGCCTTCTGCCTCATGCCTTCCATTTTAGACTGCGGAGTTGAGAAAGTTCAAGTGTTTTCCCAAGTACACTTCCCAATAACTCTGAAAAGTGGGACTACTCCTTTGAAGAGGGCAAGAAAAAGAGCTGGAGTCCAGTTAGAAAGGTGGCACCTACGATTGGTCCAAAGTTAGAGAGTTTGGGATAGCCCATGTATCCTGGTGAAGCAGATCCAAGGAT
Source organism: Ailurus styani (assembly GCA_002007465.1). Classification (NCBI taxonomy): domain Eukaryota; kingdom Metazoa; phylum Chordata; class Mammalia; order Carnivora; family Ailuridae; genus Ailurus; species Ailurus styani. The sequence continues at coordinate 3,752,316 of LNAC01000099.1, forward strand.
GATGCCAAGGAGATGATCAACAGTGGCCTGCAGGTCGGATTTAACCACAAACCCAGGTTTTTTCTTCCTGGCCCACTCAGTGTTTCCAAAACAGGAAATTTCACATAAAAAGTCTAGATTTCTAGTTTCTCTTGAAGCACTGGACTTCAACCCTGAGTGTGAATTACCACCTGATCTCCATCACTGGAGCTGACAAGCTGCTTCTCTCTTTGGACATAGCATGTCCTTTTCGCCACAATCCCCCCACTCCCTATTGTTCTCAACTTGGGCTCACTTCACTTGTTCACTTTACATTTCTGTCCCTGAGGTCACTGAAGTTCATGTCTGGTGACCTATACCAATAGAAAGGCTTCTGACCTCAAATGTCCAGATGATTTTTCATAACTACAGATTTGAAATTTTTGGTGGTTTGGAAATTCCAATGTATTCTGCTATGCCCTTGCCAATGTCTTTCCCTAAACTACAAATATGAGACCATGACAAACATATCCCTAATGGTTATGTAAGTCCTCTGAATATTAGGGTGATCAGCGTGACTTTGGAAAAATATGCTGAATGTATCTGATATATACAAATTATCTTTAAAACACAAACTGTCCATATAGCAGTCAAACATTCTGAGTCCAGATTAATACAGAAAAGAAGCAACTGCCAGTCAGCCACAGGATGAGGGTAGACAGAAATGGATCAAGGTCTACATATTGTAAAGTAAGACAACTGAATTACCTACCACAGAGTATCTTCAAGGCAATTTCTAGTGAGGGCTTAATTAGGCAATGAGGGCATTTGTGAGAGATTAAGACCAGCACGTGCAGTGTTGGGTGTGTGTGTGTGTGTGTGTGTGTGTGTGTGTGTGTTAGAGAAAACAAAACAAGACAGAACAACTCACCAATTCCAGACATTGTCTGTGGCCATAGGCAGCAGCGTAATGTACGCTATTGTAACCTTCTTTGTCCCGGATAGATGGATTTGCATCATTTTGAAGCAGAAACTCCAGACACCTGTAAGTATAAAAATGAGGTGTTATTTTAGAAAACATCTCTAGACCAAAAGCAATTATTAATGTAAATATTTTCCTATTATGAATGTTCCACAAAGCACTTTGTGTAAACTTAAGTGCTTCTTTAAAAATCATCTGGCAATGAGGGTTTATGTTCTGGAAGTTTTATATGTGTATGTGTTTCCATCTTTGTTTCGGCTTAAAATAGCCATTCTAGAATTCAGGAAAGGCTTTGGGAACAAGAGTGTGGTTAGGTTTATTGGGGCGGGGGGAATTATCCATGACTATCCTCTCCCCCACGGAGTTGTTTTAATATCATTATCAATACTGCCTTTTTATCCAACACAAGGTTCATGTCTGGACTCTGTTCTGTTAAAATAATCCATTTGTCTCTTCCTGCATTAACAGAATGTTGGGGTTTTTTTTTTATAGTTGACATACAATGTTATATTAGTTTCAGGTGTACAACACAGTGATTTCAGAATTCTCTATGTTATGCAATGCTCACCACTCTAAGTTTAGTCACCTTCTGTCACCACACAATGTTATTACAATATTATTGACAATATTCCCTATGCCGTACTTTTCATCTCCATGATTTATGTATCTTACAACTGGAAATGTGGCCATTTAAAGCCCTTCACTTTTTTCACCCATCCCTCCACCACTTCCCTTCCAGGAACCACCAGTTTGTTCTCTGTACTTAGGAGACTGTGTCTGGTTTTGTTGGCGCATTTGTTTTGTTTTTCAGATTCCACACATAAGTGAGATCTTATTTTGTCTTTCTCTGTCTGCCCTATTTCACTTAGCAAAATAAAGAATAATTAAGTCTTTTTTCCTTTTTACCTTATTTTTTTAAATTATGTTAGTCACCATACAGTACTTCATTATTTTTTGATGTAGCGTTCCATGATTCATCATTTGTGTGTAACACACAGTGTACAGAACCTGTCATCAAGATTATTGAATAGGGGCACCTGGGTGGTTCAGTAGGTTAAGCAAAGTTAAGCTTCTGCCTTTGGCTCAGGTCATGATCTCAGGGTCCTGGGATAGAGCCCCACATTGGGCTCCCTGCTCGTGGGGAGAGGGGGGAGCCTGCTTCTCCTTCTCAAGCTTATGTTCTCTGTCGCTATCTCTGTCTCTGTCTCTGTCTCTCTCAAATAAATAAAATCTTTTTAAAAATTACTGAATAATGAGTTTTAGAGCTCCACATTCAAAAGATTTAACAAATCTTCCACATTCAAATTTAACAAAGAAGTGGGCAGTCCATTGCAACAAGAGAGGGGGGTGTACTTTTAACCTTGCTATTGGAGACTCTACCGTCAATCAAAAGGTTGGAAAATGAAAGCTAGGAAGAATAAGAAAATAACAAGAAAAGAACTTAAGAATAGCCCAAACAATAAAAAGATTAAAGGAATGGGTGAACATTGAAAAAATATAAAAGATTAATTCCATAACCACATTTGAAGATGGAGGCTTAAATTGCATCATTATATATAGACTAGAATAAAATAATAAACAATAAGTTTAAAAAGCCTTTTCTGGCAGAGTTGTAATTTTTCTGGAAAAGCCACAATCCTTACAATAGGTTGGAGGAAGGAGGTCCACCCTTGCTGAAATGCCTCCAACTCCGGGACACGAGTGTCCAGGGAGGTACAGAGTTCTGTTCCAGGCCCGTTACAAAGGGTACAATCCTCCTGGTCAAAAAGGGAATAACTAGGCAGAAGCCCCACTCCATAATTTCAGTTTTCTGTCTGAGGCATTGGGACAAACATGTCCTTTACAAGGCCAAATTTCTATAGTTTACTCAAACACTTTATTTTTGTTTTTGTTTTTATTTACTTTTTATTTTTTAGGTCTTTATTTTAATTATAAATAGTTAACATACAATGTAATATTAGTTTCAGGTATACAATATAGTGATTCCACACTTCCACACACCATCCTGTGACTCAAACATTTTAAAATGACACTCACCTGTTTTTTGGCATAAGGCAAATGGAGTAAATAAACCACACATAAACACAATTCAAACACGTTTCAATTTCTAGAAAAACTGATGAAAGACATAAGTTTTTTAAACCAAATTATCTACATGTCACATGATTTATCCATGAAATGCTCCATAATAAATCAAACTAATATTGGAGTTCTGATACCATGCAGTCTTCGGTAATTTGCACCTTAAAAGGAAGGCTTTCTTTCTTAATTTTGGTAATTAAATGGCCACGGACAGGATCCCAGGCCTGACTCATTTTAAGCAGCATTCCGCTCCTGAAGTAAAATCATTCAATAGGAATAGCATTCTAGTGGACACAAAATCCCCAGCTTCTGAAAGAATTACATTCTAAAAATCAGTTGGCAAATTTAATATGTAATTTGGAAAACACCTGACTTGCTTCCAAAGAGTTATCTACCCCAGAATAGAGCCGAGCTATACTACCGACAGCACTCTTAGAAAAAACAACAGTATTATAGAATTTGAATATTCTCCATATCGTTTCTAAGGGGAAATAAACTCCAGTTTTAACTGGGGATGCTTATCTTCTCTCCTCCTGGGCCATGACTAGCAATTTTGGGACCGAAGCTGCAAAATCAAGATGTGCACTTTAAATGAGGACTGCATTTGGATGAGAGGTGCAGCCTGACTGCACGAAGGTGCTCTCAGGCAAGCTGATTCCCTGCCTTCCCCTGCTTGTCCTTTTTCCCACTTTTTTTTTTTAAGATTTAATTAATTTATTTGGCACAGAGAGAGAGAGACGGCGCGCACGCACGAGAGAGAGAGAGAGAGAGAGAGAGAGAGAGAGAGCGAGCACACGAGCAGGGGGAGTAGGAAAGGGAGAAGCAGGCCTCCTGCCGAATAGGGAGCTTGACATGGGGCTCGATCCTAGGACCCTGGGATCATGACCTGAGCTGAAGGCAGTCGCTTAACAACTGAGCCACCCAGGTGCCCTCTCCATCAGATGTTAAAAGGGCTGCTCTGGCACAGGGCAAGCTGACATTTCGCTGAAGGGCATTTGCTGAGGAGGCTAAAGATTCTACAGCTCTTGAATATCATTAGGCTTGGAACGTTGGGGCTAAACCTTGGTCATTCTGTTTTATTATGTGTCCTGTCCCCACCCCAGTGACAGCCCACATCAGGGCCACAGTCTCTAACTCCCCCCTCCACCATGGTCTGGACATGGGAAGAGAGCCAGTGGACAGCAGAACGACCCTAGAGGGGACACAAGCTTTCGGGTGACAGAGAAACTGGTTCCTCTGACAGCTGGCAAAGAGAACAAACAAGTTAAGAACTGTGTGTGTGCAGACTCTCAGAGCACTCCATCCCCTAGGTCTCACAGAGCAGGGCACAGAGTGTGGGCAGCGCTCATTCATTTGCTTGTTTATTTAACAAACAGTTACTGAATCCCCCACGACACGCCGGGCACTGCTCTGGGCAGAGCATGACCTTCACATGGTGCCTTGTCACACAGGAAGACCTCTCAGAGGATGAAGCATGAGCGCTTCCTGTGCGTTGGCACCCCTGGGTGATGGCCGTGACTCCCAGCTCTTGTCACAGTCTGGGCTGAGTCTCTACCAGAAGCCAGAGAGAGGCAGGTGGGATGAGGGGAGGCAGAGGACTGTTTGTGAGCTGGTGTGTGTGTGCTGCGGAGGGAGGGGGGAGAACAACCAGTGTACTTCACACTGGAATCTCAGAACACTTCTTTCTAGAACCTGCTAAATAGTTACCCCCAGGTCATTAAAGGAGAGCCTAAGGCCCTGGGAGGAGGCTTAATATGTCCCCTGAGGCATATGACACATGGCAGAATCAAATATGATATTTAAGACACCTACTCCTAGAAACTGCTGACCCATCACGGTGATGGTCTCAGTGAAGGCTCCAATTTTAGGAAGAGTTCCTTGTGTGGAAATAGCATAACTGAAGGACATATTAAAAGAAGCATTTCTTCTTCACTAAAGACATGCCCATATCACTTCCTCAGGATCCCACATAAAGCCCCAAAACAGTAAGGCTGGCCTACGTGGTCACCCAGAAAAGCAGTTGAGCGTCACCAACCACATCTTTGTGCTTTCAGCTGACCAGAAACTTACAATGCAGCTTCCTTTTCCTTCAGCTCTCTGGCTCTTTCAAGTTCTTCTGAATTTTCATGGGCGTTTCCTAACATAGTCTTACTTCTCAGCATAAGGGAAAGAAAAAAAAAATCACAATTATTTGCTTTCATGGCAAAGTTGCTAATGATTTTGATACAACCTATATCTCAATGACTTTTCCCACAACCCCAAAGAAATAAGCACTACTGATTTTCTCAATGAGGACAGACGTGGTTCTTTTAAAGGCCATCCAGTGAATCTATTCTCTTCCACGGAACCCAACTGAGAACATGGCTTTCCTCGAACTTCCACCCAGGAATCAGCAAGGAAGACATCAAGCTGTCCACCCTTCTATAAATATCCTAAGCTCCCCAAGTAAATAGGGGGTGATGGAGATTAAACTGCCCTGATTCCTACCACATTCCGTGCTGCCTCCTTGTCAGTTCGGCATCACATTTATCCAGGAACGGGGTTCTAATGACCCCTCAACTGCCAGAGCAATTCTTCATCACTAGGATTCCTTTTTATAGCTCTTAACACATGACGTGTACTTGCTCCCCCCATTCTATCCTAAGAGAACAGCACAGAGCCTGCTATGGAGTAGATGCTCAATAAAGGTTTGTTGAATTAATAATAACCTGCCTGGCTATGAGATCCTGCCAGACTTGCCAACAGTATACAAATATGAAGAGAAATATGAACAATCATTTCCAAACTGGAAATACAGATCATAATCCATTACGGAACTGTGAAATCAATTTAGTTGGTGGCAGTATTTCGTTGCTTTTTTTTTCTTAATAAAATAAAAGAGAACATATCAGAATGCATCACAGATAGTCAAGGTAAATATGGTCTTATGAAATTTTTGCTGCCTTTTTACATATATATTTAAAACATTACCTATTTGAGTAGGTATGCTGTGTCATGATGTAAAATGTATTACTTACTGTGGGTCACTGTAAAATATCTGAAAGCCACCGCCGTACAAAAAAAGAATTTCGTACCGACCCAGAATCAATTCCATAGCACAGCACAGCAAGTAAGTCAATAGTGCTCCAAACAGGGTCACCAAAAAAGCATTCCAAGGAAGGAGGCCCTGGTCCTCGAGCCTTTGAGAACAATCTCATAAGCTGTAGGCGGGCACCTCTCCCTCCTTTCCCACCTGAACTGGTTCATTGATTTCTGCTTTCTATTCCTAGGGACCTAGAACCCAAACACGTGCAGGGCATCCAACTTCCTCTCCTCCAGCTCCTGAAAGAGCATCCATGCCCAGTTTGGAACAACCATGCCAATTTTGCGCACTGCCACTGCATTTGAAGGCTACTGGGATTATATATAGATGGACGCTTCCACCATGTGATGAATCTATTAGCAAATGTTAAGTTTGAGGGCAAATGAAGCATTTAAATGGTGATGATGAAAAACTGTAGGATATCACAAAATAAATTACAACTGATTTTGAATGAACTGAAAACCTGGGGTTGACAGCCCCACTTGGCATTCAACCAAAGACCGGAGAAGAGAAACAATGGGGCAGTGACACGTAATAATCAAACATAAAGAGAGCAGAATGGGAAAACAGGGGTTAGGGATGAGGCAATTCTAATTCCTCTGGGTCTGGATGAGAGAGATTCTTCATTCACAGTTTCCAGGAGGCAGCATGAAGAAAACTTAGCAAACCCTCCCCCTCCCCAGTCATACCCCCAAAGGAAATTTGAGCAAGGCTGTTTTTACTTTCTATCCATGTCTGATGCAGCAGCATAGTGCAAAGCTGTCCGTCCCCAGTCATCTGTTTCATTAACATTGGCCCCTGTGGTCACTAATGTCTCAATACAGTGGAAATGACAATTTGCAGCTGCATAGTGCAAAGGCGTCCTGAAAAACAGACAGCAATTTATTACTTCATTCATCTGAAAAACAGACCCCCACCCCCAACACCACTGACAGCAGTATTCCTGGAGTGGGGAAAGCTCTTCAGCTCTCAGAGTGTGGAGGCCAAGGGACATGCCTTCCTTTGACTTTATAAGTTGGAGCTGAGGCTACAAAGAGAGCAGCATCAGACAAGGACACCTACCTGGGGATCCATCCTTTCTTTCCATTCCCAGTGTCTATCCCAGTGCAGGTCTACACTAATGTTCTTTTGGACTATTGCAATTCCATCCCTATTGGCCTCCTTAGCTCTCTTCAGACTTCCATCTAATTTCTAGTTGGTATGAGCGAAGAACTAGATTTCCCAAGGTCCGACACCCACATACAACATCCTGTTCTAAAACCGTCAGTCCTCTCTGCTGAGCAAAACCTTGATTCCTTAGTCTAAAATCAATGGCCTTTCCAAGCTGGGCCCAAACTACCTTCCTAAAGTTTCTCTCTCCCCTGCTATATGAACCCATCACTGTATCCAAGTGGGTCACCTGAAGTTTGTCCAATCATGTCCACATCTCCCCTACCTTTCCCCATGTCATTTTCTTCCCTGGAAGGTCCTCTCCTGAACCACTTCCACCCATCAAAACCCCAGAGCTTCTTAAGTTCCAGAAGTTCTCTTTCCCTTTTGTCTGAGATTGTGCAGCTCCTGTCTGGGTCTCTCTCGAGGTCTCATCTCATATTGCCTTGACTTTAGCTCTTGGTATTGTCTCATCTTCTCCACTGAACTATATGCCCCTTGAGGGTAGGGACAGAGATTAATGGGAAGAATAATATCCAAGGAATCAGAAGCCCTGGGTTCTAGTCCGGACAGATCTGTAAGCTGCACCAAATCACATCCGCTCTCCACACTTGGGCTTCCTCATCCTTACTTCAATAATGACCCGTGAGCAGCTGCCTCCTAACATCTAGTCTAGGTCAAAAATTCCTGGAATTTTACATGTACATGTAAATTTGTTACAGGTATAACTCATTTAGTTTCTCTGAGCTCAATTTCTTCATCTATTAAAAAAGATAAGAAGCACCCACATTTATCTTATAGCGTTATTATAAAAAAACCAAGTTGAGTAACAGATAGGAAATACATGCACCTTGCCAAGGGTAAGGCACTGCAGAAACATGAATTCCATAGCCAATAATTAGCGAATAATAATCAAATGGAATACTAGAAATAAAATAACTTTATCTCAAGAACTATTTATTAATTTTCAAGTGCCACTCTTTTATATTTTATAGTCAACATATGGGCTCTTTTACTCATTGACTTTCTCCTCTTTCATCCAAAAAACAGGTAAATTACAACCATTTTGCATAGTGGACTGTTTGCACTTTCATTAATTAGACTGAAAACTCTTAGGCATCAACCATGTGGCAGAGCCCACAGGTAAAGAGGAAACGAGACCCAGTCCTGGTGCTCAGGAGCCCCACGGTCGGTGAGGGGAGAGAGAGGGGAGCCAGAGTCCCCTAAAACAGTGTGATGTGTGCTCCCATTGGGGAGTAGGGACGGTCCCAGGGGAGCAGAGAGGAGGGGCACCCCTGTCAGCAGGAGTGGGAGGTGTTACCGGACGGAAATCTGGAAGGGTGGGTAGGCGTTAGCCTAGGTAGGTTGGTAAGAGAAGAAATCTGTTGCAACTCCAAGAGCCAGGGTGCACGTGGAGGGGATGGGTACAGAGATGCTATGGGGGAAAAAAAAACTGGAAGAAGACAAGACACAATCGGCCCTTCTAAACAGAAGCCATGAGGACATGCCTGCCTTGGGGCTTGCGCCTGCTTTGTGGGTGTTTCACTATAAAAAGGGATTTCCTTCTGAGGATGGAATCTCCCCAGCTAGCTCCCCTGTTTACCATTTCGCTATAACGTGATTTCCAGATGGACTGCTCCCCACCCCTGTTACCGAGGCACTGAAGCAGAATTCCCTATTTACATACCTCCCACACTTGTCCTTTTTATGGAAATCTGCTCCGCTGCTCTGCAAGAGTTTTATACATTCCACATTACTAGAAAGACAGGGAAAACATCATTAAGATGGTAGAGGTCAATTGCTGGGCTATCATCAGAAAGAGCTGTTTTTGGTGAAGTGTGGGCCCAGAAGAAATGATAGCTCCAGCTTTAAATTCTGCTAATGCGAAACCAACCTGAACATCTTAGAGGAATGCAATATGGCAAGGATCTAAAGTTCCTAAAATCCCTTTTTCCGAGCTAATAAATCAATGCATTAAAGAGCTTGATGGAATGTTTCCAATTCTATGACCAACATATTTAATGATTATTACATGGTTAAACCTTTCGCTGATGGTTTCATCGTGCAGCCTAGGATTCTCTTTCAAAACCATGAAGAGTTTAGGAAACAACCCCTTACGCCTATGATGACTTCATGTCACCTCTAAACAATGAGCCAGAATGGAGAAGCATTACCTTTTATCACAGGAGAATGAATTCACCGTGATAACCATTTTCAACCCAGACTCTCCATAATGGGAAATAAAACAGCTGCATTTCCCTGTCTTTGTAATATAGGTAAATAAATGTGCAAAAAATAAAAGGCCAAAAATGATGTAATGGAGCACAGTGATCTTCCAAAGCTTCTTTGTCACTTGCAGAAGCAATAAATCATGTTCAGTAGAGATAAAGGACCCACTGAAGTGAATTTTCCTATTGAAGGGCATGTCGCTAAGTATTAATTGTAATACGAGTTTCAAATATGAATCCTGAATGGTGCGTTGCCAAAGTCTAATACTTTTTTTAAATGTCGGCATAAAAAGAGACAATCACCCATTATTGTTCTAAACTTGGAGGGCTGAGAGGTAGTCTAGGATTTACTGTTTTATTATCATTTAAATATGAAAAATGATCTCATTAACGAGGAACCCGAGCAGGGATCCCCCCACCCCCCACTCACTCTTTGTAGCCACCTTCCTCAGAGAACCCGTTGTTTCAGTCATAAAATACAAGAACTTTCTGGGACCATGACATGTTGGTGTCTCATGCCAGTTGATGTAAAAACATCCGTGTCTTACTGAATGAAGCCAAAGGGTCAAAGGCCGAGGCAGATCCAGGTGTGTGACTTATGAAGCTCATTCGATTTGGGAAGGAGGTTGGGGAGAAGGAGATTCATTTAAAAAATAACACATAATTATGAATATAAAACTAAATACACGATTTTGGAAGGGACCCACACGAATAAGGGCCCTAAAGCTTCACAGTCAACTCGCCTCTGATAAAGAGGTAATGCCTTTGATAATGTACAGATGACAAATGGAGAAGCATCGCTGTTCCTTGAGGACTAGCAAACTGATTAAGAACTAACACGTTACCAAAACAAGGTCATCCGAGGGAGGCCATGTTCGGTCAACGTCTGGTCATATATCAACAACATATTGATCAGAGCCTTAGTCTCACCACTGATATGAAAAAGAGTATCTGATGAAAAATGCTCTTTACAACTTAAAACAAAAAAGGCAAGGATTAAATCGCTTCTTGCCTATCCCTTGGATTTCCTTGTCCTTTAGTCACATTTAACCATTGATGTACTTAAAAATCAGTTTTGAAACAAGGACAAAAATATCTGTAAATAAACATGAACTAACTCAATCGTGGATTCCTTTGATCATCATCCACCTACCACTGACAAAAAGGGAAAAACTTAGGAATAAAACTCAAATTATTTTCTTTTGGTAGAGTGCATATCAGGTAGATACACATTCTATAGGCTAAAGACCAACAATTAAAAAAAAAAGAAAAAAAGAGAAGAGAAAACAAAAGAAAATGATTTTCTATATGAGATGGGCTAACAAATTTTCTTAGGAAGAACAAACATACAATTAATATGGAAATGCAAAAGTGCTATTTGGCATTGGAGGAAATGATTCTTAACCATCTTACTAAGGCGATTGCTTCTGATTGACAGACAACTTAAGCCATGTAAGAGAAATGAGAAGTTAAGTCATGAAGTAAGAATGGAAACTGCTAACTACTCACCCTCCTGCAGCAGCAGCATGAAGGCACGTTCTTCCAAATTTATCTGGGGTGTCTATTTCAAAGCCTGCAGACAGCACGTGCTCATTACTAAACAAGGATACTATGCTATACTTTTGTCCTAGTTAAACCACAAGAAACATTGCAAAGACAGAAAAATCAGTTAGTAGAAAAACCAGAACGCAAGCAATTGTAGTCAGAAAGAGGTTGTCATGGAAACGAATGGTAACTGCTCAAGCTTGGCGATTTTATAGGAAGAACCGTGAAGTCTAGAAGAATTTATTTTCACATTCAGCCCTGGGTGAACCACAGCCCCGTATTTCAATCCCAGGATATAAATTTATGAAACCAATTTGAGATAAGTAGGGCACTAGACAGGCAGACAGAACACATGGAGAAAACATGGACAGCGAAGAAGTAAGCTTAGCATGCTGGAGTAGATATTTTCTTGTGTGTATTATTAGTTTTCAGTTGGTTTAAGATTTGGGAAACATGCTTTCATGCAGGGATGATTTTTAAACATGCCAAGAGCAGTGAAGGCAGAACCAACCATAGGTAAAGCACTTAAAAGGAAAAAAAAATGCCTCTGGGATGTCTGTTGAATTAATTCATAAACAATCTTTGCCTTGCAGACCTCTATCACCTTTGAAAGCCAGGAACTTCTTAATACATGGAGGTTGGCAGAAGCAGTGATAAGAAAGATTAGCAAAGCTCTAAACCAGAAAGAATTTCTTGGTTCCAAACAGACTCACATTTAAAAAATAAAAATTAAACCTAGTTGGAGGGGATCAAACCATAGGGATTTATCAGAGCCCACAGAGGAGGGAGGTAACGTGATATTTCTACTGTCAAAATGTGGGGGCTCTGGCCTTTTTCCTTTGTTTGAAAATATTAACTGTTAAATCTACCCTTTTAAGCCTCAAAGAGATTTTCCCTGATTCCGACAAACTTTGGGTAAGCTATAGCCACCCCTCCCTGTCTCTCCCTCTGGATCACCCATGCTTTAACTTGAAAAGCAGGCAAGACTCTCATTCCCGGGCAGGGACACCTACACTCAAACAGCAACGACACCAAGGACTGCTGGGAGCTGTCCCCAGATCAGGTAACGAATGACACAAAGCACAGGTAGCTGCTTACTCTGACCAGACACCTGGAGCCACGTGGCTCATTTACCAGACACATTAAGCCTCATCTGTGGTAAGGGGCTACTTACCCGATGATAAGAGCTTTCTGCAGCAGTCAGAGTGAGCATTTAGGGCAGCTAAATGTAAGGGGAACATGCTATGGATTCCACACCTGAGGAGGAAAAAAAAAAAAAAGAGCGGCTCACAGTAACAGATCTCAAGTTAGATGCAGAAGGACAACAAGGTTTCTGGAAATTCTCTGACGAAAACCAAATCCACAACACCTCGCTTTGGGACCCTTGCCTGAAATAATTTTATAATTCCTCCACTCAGGAAATAATTATGCAATCATTTTCCACCTTAACATAATAAAATCCTAAACCTGGACCAAAATTAAAAACCCCTAACAACAGGAATGTATATTTTTCAGATAATGTTTCCTTAAAGGGTGACTCTACATTTAAGATTAATTTACCTTTTTTTCTTTCAGCTGAGCAATTTTATGTCAGCAACCTGTTTTATTCAGAGACCCGTTCTATCCCTTGAATTGATAAAGAAATACGTTTGACCTATTATGTGCCAAGTACTTTGCTAAGAGTTAATAATGGCTTTATTATCGAAATAAAAATGTTGGATGAGAATAAAAACCAATGTTTACCTTCTGCAGGTGCAACTTCATCTTCCTAACAGACTCATCCTGCATATTAACCCACATCAGGACACCCGTCACAAAAATGCACTGGAGCAACAAACATTATCTGGCATACATTTCATAAATCTAGCTTACTTTCCCTAACAGTGTTACAGAAAGAATCTAGAAAAGGACTTTTTAGACTGATACCCCATCATAACACAGTACCCAGGATGATCCCTTAAGGGACAGGCAGCCTTCTGATAGCAGTGCTTTTTCCTTTAAAATCAAATCTTCCTTGGAGCCCCTGGGTGGCTCAGTCGTTAAGTGTCTGCCTTCAGCTCGGGTCATGATCCCAGGATGCTGGGACTGAGCCCCGCATAAAGCCCCACTTGGGGCTCCCTGCTCTGCAGGGAGCCTGCTTCTCTCTCTCCCACTCCCCCTGCTTATGCTCCCTCTCTCGCTGTGTCTCTCTCATCAAATAAATAAATAAAATCTTTTTTAAAAAATCAAATCAAATCTTCCTTTTGCCCATCACCTCTCTTCACACAAGGACCCAAAGCCATGTGCTGAACTGTCGTTCCTAACAAACGGGAGTTTCTGGTGTTCTTATAAGCATTTATAATGTTAGTGCTCATTTCTCAGAACATCTCATTAGAGTGAAATAATGTATTTCAAAATTTTCCAAATCCTCCACATAACACAAGTAAGTATGGTATTTACACCTGCAGCATTAATGACTTCAGTTCCTTCTCTGGCACAAAGTTGCCCATTTTCAGATTCTACGATCCATTAAGAAACACATACAGTTTGAGTTGGTTAGGTTTCAAATACGTGACTTTTATTTGCTATCTCAAAAGTTATGATGAAGGGTGTGAATGTGTGAAAGTATATACATATTCACAGCTATTTCATGTTATTCAGCGTTCTGCCAAACCAGAGTCTGCCAACAATTAACCGCTTCTCTCTTTCCGTGAAAACTTCTCTCTGTGTATTGGTGTTTTTGTTCAGTCTCCCCTCTGTTCGTTTTCCTTTCCCTACATGGAGATTTCCAACCCAGTGTCTGTAATAGCTGGCATCCATCAAGAGATGCAATTTGCTTGTCTTCCGGGCAGCGTCATGCAGAGGGGAACTGCTTATAATTGCCTCTCTCATCATTGACAAAAAAAATTCTGAAAGGCAGTTGCACCAGTGACAACCTTGATGCTCACGGAAAGGAAGCGGGCGTTGGGGGATGGGAGAGAAGCTTTTCCACCTACGCTGTGATTTACATTGTCCTCTTGATGCCAGGGAAACAGAGTGATTTTTAAAAATGTATAATGTGTTTTAAAAACACCTTACTAAGTGGAATTTTAAGCCAATGAGTTTGTACCTAACCATTTTATTTGTTTAGGGTAAGTAAAGCAAAAATGTGATTATATTATTATCTCTGGACATTTGAAAGAGAAAAACAGTATTTTCTAGGATGGTTTTAAGTTCCTGAAAGAATATGCCTGGATTTGGGTGGGATTTCCCAGGATTTCTTTGAGTCTTCCCCATTCTTTAAATATAACATTAATAAAAATACATATGTGTACAAATACACAATATGTAAAATATAAATATATTAAAATGTTTTATATTATATACATATTATATATACATACATATACATGCATATGTATATATACACAATATATAGTTTATAAAGATATAAAAAATACGTATCTTTACATACAATAATACAAGCAAATGAATAAGAGAAAACAGCATCAAATTCTATAAGAAATCAATTAGGAAAATCATAAAAAGTGTAAGTGATGGTGTAACAGCAACAGCATTGTAACATATTCCATAAATTTCATTATTAAAATTTCTAATCAACTTTGCCACTTAACATCCTCGTCTTCAGATAATTCATCACAGTCTACATTAGCTAATTCTTTCCTTTTTCTCCTGTTATAAACTTGAGAAGCTAAGGAGGGGTAGAACTATTCTAAAAGGTCTGGCAAAAATTCTGTTTGATATATATATATTTTATTCCACTTAATAAAAAAGTTACTACCTCAATGTAGGTTTGAAAACATATTAATTTGGACTCAAGCACCACAGGCATTTGAACTTGAATACGATACTATGGTTCAAACAGGAAAACTAAATATCAGGCCGAGATTGGAAAGAAAATAAAAGTCGAATTCAGAATCTCTGAATCACTTCAGAAATGATTCACGCATTTCAAAATAAAATTACTCCTTTACTGTTATAAAGTAAGACTGCTTATAAACGAAGTCATAAACCCTTTAGCAAGAAAATTAGGGTTTGGCTGTCTTAGGCAAATAAGAAGCATCGCTCTGACTTCATCAGGTATACATTAAAGAAGATCAAGAAATAAAGATGTCAGATAACACTAAACTTAACAGCGCATAAATTACAGGAAAGAGGAGACCAATTGCAGCTAAAATGCTACATTTATTTGGCCAGTCCTAAAATTAATGGGACACATTTGTATTAGCTATTTCTAATTTAGCTGTTAGCTGGCATCTCCTAGCCAGTTATTTCAGAATAAATGAGGTCAGAATAAACTGTAGACAGCTATCAGAGGTAAGGTAAGGGCTCATGCACTATTAGAACATCAGTTCTTTTAAAATATGGTCCATATATACAATGGAACATTACTCAGCCATCAGAAAGGATGAACACCCAACTTTTGTATCAACATGGATGGGACTGGAGGAGATTATGCTGAGTGAAACAAGTCAAGCAGAGAAAGTCAATTATCATATGGTTTCACTTACTTGTGGACCATAAGAAATAACAGGGAGGACATTAGGAGAGGGAAAGGAAAAGTGAATTGGGGGAAATCAGAGGGGGAGACGAAGCATGAGAGACTGTGGACTCTGAGAAACAAACTGAGGGTTTTAGAGGGGAGGAGGTGGGGGATGGGTGAGCCTGGTGGTGGGAATTAAGGAGGGCACCGATTGCATGGAGCTCTGGGTGTTGTACATAAACAATGAATCTTGGATCACTGCATCAAAAACTAATGATGTATTTTATGGTGACCAACATAACATAATTTAAAAAATTACAATTAAAAAAAAAAGGAACATCAGTTCTTTTAAGCTTTCCCCTTGGCATCAGAGAGCTATGGCTGTCCCTTCCCACCCCCAGGGCTCTCTAGAGCCTTCTCTCAGGCTGTATGCTAAAAAACACTGTAGTTAAAGTGATGGGGTCAAAAATCTTGGGTTTGAGTCCTAATTTTACACTTGCCAGCCATTTGATCTTTGGCAAGTATGTAATGGTTCCCTCATTCAGAAAATAAAGATCATAACAGTGCTCATTTTATAGAGCAATTGTAAGAACTAATTCATAATGCACCCAGGTGCTAACGGAAGGTCTGGACCATGATAAGCCTTTACCATACAAGTTGGTATTACTATTGCCCTTGAAATTATTTCTAGCTTAGTGCGATAATCAGCAGTCTGTGAGGTTTGAAGCTGTAATCAGGCTGTGATTCCTTAAAATCAGGTTTGTGATTCTTAAAAAGCCAAGAAAAAATTGTAATCAGCTAGCATTTCTGTCATCTTTCTGCACTTCAAAATTCTTTACAGTACTTATCTCACAAGTCTCCTAAGGAAGGTGGATTGGTTTAGTTTTGACCACTGAGCAGGTGAGATAAAAACATTTGATGATTTTTGATCATCAAATGATTTTATGACTCATACTTGACTGATCAACCCAAATAAAAAAATCAGTGTCCTATTAATTTTATCTATGTCATTCTGAGTATCTATCACACACCCCTAAGTTGGAGGCATTTGGGGTATAACTGGCAACAATGAGGCCTGGTCCTTCCTGTTTGCAACCTACTGACACTTCCAGAGGTTTCTTTTAAATCAAGATCAAACACTCTAATGTAGCTTCAAAGCCACTTCTGGATCTAGCTTTTGCTTTATCAACCAGTATTCTAGAATCTCAGTGGACTTCTGTCCCTTCCTCCTGGAGAAGCCAAGGCTCTATCCTGCCCTAGGCTTTTTTTGGTACATGTGGGTCCCTCAAGAAACTCATCTTTTGGGGCACCTGGGTGGCTCAGTCGTTAAGTGTACGTCTTCGGCTCAGGTCATGATCCCAGGGTCCTGGGATCAAGCCCCCCATTGGGCTCCCTGCTCAGAGGGAAGCCTGCTTCTCCCTCTCCCACTCCCCCTGCTTGTGTTCCCTCTCTCGCTGTCTCTCTCTCTGTCAAATAAATAAATAAAATCTTAAAAAAAAAAAAAAGAAAGAAACTCATCTTTCTGCCTAGCTTCTCGCAGCCTCAAACTAGTTAGTGCATCTCTGGGGCCCACTAGAAATACCTCTGGGCTTTCACGAGTTCTCTGTGGGGATTTTTAAATTGTCTTTTCTGTTTGATGATAACCTAAAGCATGTTTTGGCTCATCTCAACAACCACCTTCTCACAACAGACCTCTGCCGTATGTCAGCGCCCGTGTCTGTCCTTGGAATCACACTGGTGCCATGTGGAACTACTATAATTGGTGAGGGTCGATAAGAACAGAAAAAAGGTAGACGTAGTAGGCAAATGATGCCTGGAGCTGCGAAGGGCCAGTGACAATGCAGTCTGCTTAGCCTTCCAGCTGCGCAGAATTTGGCAGTAGCTGGTGTTTGTGCTGTGTGACAAGCCCACTGGCCCTCTACTGCATCGAAGCCACGGCAAAACTTCCGGTTCCACAGCATGTACTGACCTCTAACCAGTCAGTGCCTTGGCCACCAGGACAATAACCCCATGAAAATGGTGATTTAGTTTTGGCAAATGGTACGCTATCCCACCATCCATTACATGACATTACACTACACAGAGAGGCAGCAAGCCTCTCGCTGAGGAGCCTCACCTCCAGATCCAGATGCCCTAGGACAGAGTCTCATTTCCAGGCCCGCATGAGCTCTGTGACCTCAGGCAAGTAAGCGAACCTCTCTGTGCCTCATTTACTTCACTTATAAGATGGCAATAATCGTGTCACTTACCCCCTGGGGCCGCTGTGACAATTAAATATAGTTCCTGAGACCTGGTGCCTAGCAGGGGTAAGCAAGCACTCACGAACGCTTGCTGCTACTGCTACCCTGTGAACACTGAGTGCTGTTTGCATGTATGCTGTAAATTTTTTTTTGGACTTACTGATAGAGTCAAAGCCTAAGGAGTCTCTATCCAATTTTATATTTATCCATATTCGAGTAGCACTGTAATAAAAATAATTCAAGTCTATATCTGGGATCTGCAAGCCTCTCAATACCACGACCTCACCAATCACTATTCACCCTGCAGTCTCCACCAAGCTCCGCTCTTCCCGGAAGCCTCCCCCGCATCCCAGCCCCACTATGTCCCTCATATGTTCTGTATCCAGTGGCACCCAGAGACTGTTCCGGCATCACATGTGGCATGCCTGATTGTAACTGCTTGTTTAATTCTCGCCCCCCATGAATTATAAATTCCTTGAGGGCAGGGACTCCTGCAACCCCAGAAGCTGATGCGGCAGCTGAGAATTCTCAGACCTTCAGCAAACATGTAGTGAATGAACAGATGGCAGAACTAGGTACCTGCGTAAATTATAATACCCCTAATTTTGCTGCAGTTGAGGCAGAATCAGTAAAGTAGAAGACAAATTAAAATCCCAGAGACAAGTGTCTCAAACCTAAAAGTGGTAAAGAAGAAAAACCAGTGGGTTCTGGCACCACATAAAGTTGCACGAGCCCTGAGTCAAGTCGCAGAAAGTGCTCTGACTTACAGCCCAGAGAAGGAAAAAGAATATCAAAAACATTCCATTGGGCCGAGAAGGAGATTCAAACAACTTCATAAGAAAGTAATGACCATAACACTTGTCATATAGAGAGCTTTTAAAATACATTTGGTCACATTGTTTATGAACGAGGATGGGTTATTTGCATAAATGCTACCTGTTTGTTATTAATAGAAGGAAAGTCCTAATTTTCTCCTCTTTAATTAGCTACTCCACATAGATCTGCGAGGAACCCAGAGAACAGTGATTTTCTGAGGGCTCTAAGCAAAGCTAATCTTCTCCAATTTTCCTTCCCCCTATCTTGACATTTCCCCTCAGGTGATTTCCCTCCCCATGCACTACACACACACACAGACACACACACACGCGCGTGAGTGCAGCCTAATGAACCACGGTTTACTGCAGGAAGCAATCTTATCCCCAGGTACACTGTGACATGACGAGATGTGGCTTCTTGAGGCTGGGACAATGTTTGCCTCGGTGGCACTCCCAGGACACACACAGCACAGTCAGTGGAAGGAAAGGCTATTTGAACAACGACGCCATCTCGAAGGCACTTTTACCACATGGTGTGTGTTTGCATAAACTGAAGGCAAAGTAATTACAAAGAAATGAACCTTGTGCTTAAAGAGTGAATGTGTTTGGGGAAATTTTGAATAAGTAGTGGGCCCTGTTTATCCCTCAAGTGGATCCAAATCTGAAAGAAAATCAGAAATTCATGGTTGTTTGGTTAAAACTCCCCAAGCAGTCCTGAGTGGAAAGGAAAATACCACTAAAAATATTAGCATGTCACAGGTGAAGTGGGTGTGCCTAGATATTTGACTCCTGCAAACGAACATGGAGCATTTCTGATCTCTGGCTTTGGGTAGCCATGATCAGGTAGGGAACTCAGAATCCAGTAAGAAGAGCTCCCTGGTAAGTAAGTGCTCTTTCCACAAGACTGGGTTGCTTCTTCTAACTTGCAGTAGCCCAGGCAAAAACGTTCTTTGACTGGAAGTGGATTCCTGAAAGGAGACAGCCCACTGCTCTTACTGTTTGTCAGTGTGGCCCTCTCTTTCTGTCCCCAGCCTTGTCCTGAGCCCAAGCCCTCTTCTTCTCCTCCCTGGACATTTGCAAGAGGCCGCCACATGTCCCTGGCCTGGACCACGTCTGGGCTACTTCAGGGTGGGATCATGAGACACAACTTTCTCTATATCCACTCTGAATTCTTTAACAGCTTCCGAATGCCTCAGAACAGAATCCAACTCCTTAGCAGGACATGCGAGGTCCTTCAAGATGTGGCTCTTCCCGCCTTCCCACCTCATTTCTTTCCCTTTCTCCACACACATCAGATGAGCCAGGCTTGGCAATCTGCTTTCAACACATCCACATGTTTGAGCCTTTGTAAATACTGCTCTCTCTCCCTGGAATGTCCTTCCTTGTGTTTCCACTGCTCTCTCTCCCTGGAATGTCCTTCCTTGTGTTTCCTCTATCTTTTTACCTCACGCAATTTTGCTTACCTGGCAAACTCCTACCCATCCTTCTTTTTGCTGAAATCTCACCTCTTTTGTGAAACCCCCAGAGTCAGTGTCTTTCTGAATGTTCCCATAGCATGGTACAAACTTCACAACACTTGAGCCATCTGCTCTGGATCTTGTTCCGGCCACTAGACTGGGACCCTAGGAGGCTGCTGGAACCCACCAGTGCCTTCCGTGGACCATTTAAATTTTGATCCTCTTTCTAATGTATCCGAACATAAAATTGGTTCTTCCTCGCATCCTCCATTAAAAGTCACTTAATTTAGTTCAAATTTCATTTGGATTTAGTCTAACGGTACAGATCCACCTTAACCTAGATAAATGGAAACTGTCCAATGCATGGCAGACCCCTTCGGCAGAATTCCCACATGTGGCAATTATTCCACCGTATTTTTGCAGTAACCTACTTGGCTGTGTCGGCTCCGCTGGTTATTAAGGTGTTAATCAAAAGCTCATGACCGTATCTTGCAGCCACATGGAGAGGAGTGTTGCCGTCCTTATCCACACAGTCAATTTCACCACCTGGAAGAGAGGTTTCAGTACAGGATAACATAAGGATTC
This sequence comes from Ailurus styani, assembly GCA_002007465.1. Taxonomy (NCBI): domain Eukaryota; kingdom Metazoa; phylum Chordata; class Mammalia; order Carnivora; family Ailuridae; genus Ailurus; species Ailurus styani. The sequence goes on from LNAC01000099.1 coordinate 3,772,901, forward strand.
CAGTTGATTCAGATACTATATTCTGTGCCAAGTCACTTGTGTTGTCCAAATGTTGACTTCTTCCCCTCCGTGTATATCTCTGATCTTAAGTACAAGAATCCCTTTCCGGGGAACAGGTCACCATCTGAAGTAGTAGTAGTAGTAAATCTGCATAGAGCAAAGCCTATTAGAAATGCTTTTGAAAAGTCTTTCCATATTGTCTTATTTAAGGATCCAAAATCTCACAACTAAATTCCTGCTCGGAAGGAACAAAGTTATCAAATTCCATAAAATGTAATTCTGAAGATACAACCAATTTTAATTTTACCTGCTTGATTAAAGACCTACATAAGCTATATACTAAAGCATCAGAACCAAAGAGAATAGAAAGTTCAAGAAAACACTTTATGTAGTTTGATTATTTGGTTTAAATTATGAAGAGTAAAATGAGTGAACATATAACTATAAACTGGAAATATCTATATTTATAAAAGCTATTATGTTAATCAACAGTCCAATTAATTATATAGTATTTTCATCTTACTTTGTCTTATTTTGCCTTCTTTTCCCCAACTTTTTATTTATTACATTTCTTTCTTTCTCTCCCCTTTTCATAAATATGTATGTAAATACAGTTGGTCTATTTAACCATTTTTTAGAAGATTTTATTTATTTATTTGTCAGAGAGAGAGAGAGAGCACAAACAAGGGGGAGCGGCAGGCAGAGGGAGAGGCAGGCTCCCTGGGACCATGACCTAGGGCGAAGTTAGACACTTAACCACATGAGCCACCCCGGCGCCCTGGTCTATTTAACTATTTAAAAATAAGTTAGATATCATGACATTTCACCCCTCAAAACAAAGACATTCCCCCACATAACTATAATTCTATTACTATACTCAAGAAATTTAATGTTGATATCAAAACTTCATGTAATATATAATATATTCCAATTTTTCCAATTATCCCCAAAATGCGTATCATAGCTGTTAGTTTTTTAAATCCAGGACCCAACAAAAGATTCTGCTACCATTTGGCTGTCATGTCCTTTTAGTTTCCTTTAATCTAAAATCATCCTCCTGCCTTTTATCTATCTATCTATCTATCTATCTATCTATCTATCTATCTATCTATCTATCTATGTCTCATGTCATTGATATCTTTGGAGGTCAAGCCAGGAGTTGTGTGGAATGTTCTGCTTCTAGAGTTGTCTGATTATTTCCTCTATTAGATTCAGAACATTTTGGCATGACTACCCCAGGGCTGATGTGCCCTTCCCACTGAATCTCCACAGCATACACATGAGGTCAGGTGAGCCCACTGGGTGATGCCAATTTTGATAACTTGCAATGCCTACAGTTTCAGTTTGGGAGGATGAAAAAGTTCTAGAAATGAACAGTGGTGTTGTTTACACAAAATGAGAATGCACTTTGTGCCAATGAACTGTACACTTAAAAACAGTTAAAATGGTAACTTTTTATGTTATATATATTTTACCCAATAAGAAAAGAGGCTTGATTATTTGGTTAAGGTGAGGCCTGCCAGCACAGGCCATTGCAAAATGTCTTTTCCTGTTTGTAATTAACAAACAATTTGTGGGTGCTACTTTGAGAATGTGCAAATATCCTACTTCCCAACAAAATTTCCAGCAAGGATTTTAGCATAAACAGGGAGTACTTTGTTCAAAAGTTACCTGAATTCTTTACTCTGTATGCTAATATTAACTTGATATATAGTTTAGATTCATTTGATTCTGTTTGTTTTCAAAATTTCTACCAGCTTTTTATTTTATTTTATTTTATTAATATGTAAAAAATTCACATGTTTCAAAAGTCATAATTATATTTTTAATGTTTGTCTATTTATTTTTTTTACTGTGTTATGTTAGTCACCATACAGTGCATCATTAGTTTTTGATGTAGTGTTCCATGATTCATTGTTTGCGTATAACACCCAGTGCTCCATGCAATCTATGCCCTCCTTCATACCCATCACCAGGCTCATCCATCCCCCCAGCCCACTCCCTTCTAAAACCCTTTTGTTTCCTGGAACCCATAATCTCTCATGGTTCACCTATCCCTCTGATTCCCCCCGCCCTTCATTTTCCCTTCCTTCTTCTAATGCCCTCCATGCTATCCCTTATGTTCCACAAATAAGTGAAACCGTATGATAATTGACATTCTCTGCTTGACTTATTTCACTCAGCATAATCTCTTGCATCAACATGGATGGGACTGGAGGACATTATGCTAAAATTTTATTTTTTTTAAAGGCTCACTCTCATTTCCATCCCTTCCACTTCATTCTCAACCAAGTCCTGTAGTAATCATTCTCATTAGTTTGGGTTTATGCTTTCTGTGTTTCTCTTTGTAAAAATAAACACACAATGGGGCACCTGAGTGGCTCAGTTGGTTAAGAGGTTCCCTTTGGCTCAGGTCATGATCCCAGGGTCCTGGGATCGAGTCCTGCATCAGGCTCCTTGCTCAACAGGAAGCCTGCTTCTCCTTCTCCCTCTGCTGCCCGCTCCCCCTGCTTGTGCATGCTCGCTCGCTCTGACAAATAAATATATAATCTTTAAAAAATAAATAAACACACGGACTCTTTATACCTTGCTTTCTTTTTCCTTTTTCCTTTTTATTTAATATATCCTGGAATTTACTCCTAAAAATCACTTCTTGGAGGTCTTCCTCGTTTTTGTACAGCTGTACTGTTTTCCATTGTATGGAGATACTAGTTAAGTACACCAGTCTGGTATGGATAAGCCTTTAGGTAGTAAGCATCATTTTGCTATCATCAGGAATGCTGCCAAAAATAACCTCATGCATACCCTGTTTCCTATCTATTGGGTGTCTCTTCGGGGTAAATTCCTAGAAAGGGTATATTTCTAGGTCAAAAAAATGAATATGTGGTTTTGTTCAATTTTGCCACATTTCCCCCCTGCAGGTCCTGTGCCATTTTGCTACTCACATGAGCAACGTATGAGAGTACGTTTTCCCCACAGCCTAGTGAAGCCTCTGAATACCTGCCATGTGATAGGTGAGAAGTAATATTTCAGTATAGTTTTCATTTGCATTTCTCATATTAAGGAAATTGAGCATCTTTTCACGTACTGAAGAACTATTTATTTATCTTTTCCTGTGAAGTATTTGTTCATGACTTTTGATCATTTTTCTGTGTGTGTGGGGGGTCTTTCATTCCTTGATTTTTCAAGAACTCTTAAAATATTTAGGAGATTCACCATTTATCAGTAATACATATTACCAATATTTCCCCCCTAGATTTTCATTTTTCTTTGTTATTTTATTCTGAAGAAATCCCTATTTTTGGAATTCATGTCATTTCTATTATTATATTTAGATTTTTATATTGAGGTTAGAAAGGCTTCCCCCACATCCTAACAATAAAGAAACTGACACAGGTCAAACTACTGGAAGTACTGTCTTCATGGATACTGCAGAACAATCCCGGGTCCGTGTACCAGTCTATGAACTGGCCACAGTGGTTGGCCTGAACGATCCACCCCAGAACTGAACCTGGGAGATGGGGGAGGCAGATTGCAGACTCCAGAGAAACCTCTGTCCTGGACCAACACTGCAGCACTCCATGTCCTTCTAGGCCAAGAGGCACCAAACCTTCTTAAGACGTGTTGGAGTCTCCATGTTTACCAGCCCCAAATATGCCAAAAATCGGGTAGGGAAAGAAAAGAGTGAAAATTGTTGGAAAGGGTAAGGGGCTGAGCTGATAGAGTTTCTTCTTGTTGTTACCACATTTCATAAGTCAGCTTAACATTTCACTTATTTATTATTTATTTATTTATTTGACATATTTACTTATGTATTTATTTTTAGAGAGAGAAAGAAAGAAGGGGAGCATGCAAATGGGGAGAGGGACAGAGAGCGAGGGAGAGAGAGAATCTTAAGCAGGCTCGATGCTCAGTGCAGAGCCTAATGCAGGGCTCCCCCGAAACGGGGGCTTGAACCCATGACCTTGAGATCACGAACCTGAGCTGAAATCAAGAGTCAGATGCTAAACTGACTGAGCCACCCAGGTGCCCTTCACAAGTCAATTTAAAACTGTAAAAATATATTTAATTATCTTCCACATATGCTTTTGTCATCATTTTAAATATATTTCAGAAAAACATGATAATGAGTGGAAAAATAAGACAGACTGTATTTGTTATTCAGCAATATGCTTTATATTAGAGTAGGACCTCTAGATGAATGAATTTCTATTTTACAGTTATTCCCTAAATCTTACCATTTTCATTTGAAAATCTTTTTTTTTTTTTAAAGATTTTATTTATTTATTTGACACACAGAGAGAGATTACAAGTAGGCAGAGAGGCAGGCAGAGAGGCAGGCAGAGAGACAGGGAGAGGAGGAAGCAGGCTCCCTGCTGAGCAGAGAGCCCGATGCGGGCCTCGATCCCAGGACGCTGAGATCATGACCTGAGCCGAAAGCAGAGGCTTTAACCCACTAAGCCACCCAGGCGCCCTCATTTGAAAATCTTTAAGATTTGCCTGGCATGCAAATTAAATATTTTAACTGCTCATTTGAAGCTTGCAAGTTAAACATTGATAATTGGTTATTGACAATTAGTGAGGAAAATTAACATTTATGAGTTTAGAAGTATGCAAAGCATGTCAGAAGAGATAATTTATGCAGCATTATCTAAGCATTCATCTGAAGTCAGTTTTTCCTGAACAAACAAAAATGGTCATCTTATTAAATTGCCTCAGAAATATTGTGAGCCAAAAGGTCAAAAATCTCACAATGAATCACCCTAACCTATCACTGGACTCTTCCTTTTCAAACTCTATTTTTAAAGTTTCTGTGAAGAAAACATAATTTTTGAACTCTGGTAACCTACTGGACAGCATCTGAGGCAGGGGCCGAGGGGGAAGGGCTGGATCAAATGCCTTCAGCCATCACATTGTTTCTTCATTCAGTTCTTTCCCTCTCTGGCTGCGACAACCCAGGTTCAGACAACAAAGAACGTGAAGGAACACAGAGGTGGTCTTTGCTCACTATCTACAAAAATAAAAGAAGGGTGTGTGTGTGTGTGTGTGTGTGTGTGTGTGTATTTGGTTTTTTGGTCTGTTTCTTCTTGGGGGGGGTTGTGGGGTTTTTTTGTTTGTTTGTTTGTTTGGCAATTGTCTTACCAACGCTGAATGATTCTGGAAAAAGTTATTATGAAGAACTAAAAACCCTGACTAGAGAACAGTCAGGGAAGCAGAGAGATGTCATACAAAGTCCAAACACCAGGGTGATTTCACAAAACAAACACAAAGAATATTCCTCTGGAGCACGCTCTGTTGGTTCAGGGAGCCGACCAATGTCCCCCCGTGGGACTAGGAATCGGAGTCCTGTTGTGCAGTGACCCACTCTGGAGGACAGACACCAGGTCCGGGGGTGTGAGCCTCTGGATTTTCCCCAGAAGGAAGCCAACAAATAGGAGGAAAGAAAAGAGCTTCCTATTCTTCTTCCTAAGGGCGTTTTTTTAAAATGTCAAATGGAAGAACTCACAGTTCTCACATGTAATGAATGCAAAGAATTGTCAGCGGAGAGAAGAGAATGCCAAATCATCCTTCTACAGGGATGACTCCAGTCTACATATAAGTGACTCATAAAGTAAATAAAATTCAGGTTAAAAAACATTTTTTTATTAGCACCTGGGTGGCTCAGTTGGTTAAGCATCTGCCTTTGGCTCAGGTCATGACCCCAGGGCCCCGGGATGGAGCCCCACATCGGGGTTTCTCCCTCTCTGTCTGCCTGACACTTCCCCTGCTTGTCTGTGCACTCTCTCTCTCTCTCTCTCTGACCAATAAATAAATAAAATCTTTTGAAAAAAAATTTTTTTAAACATACCATTGTTCATCCAGAGAATGCATTTGTAAGTGTAGTGGTTGAAAGTTGTCTCTGATGTTAGACTAGCTGTGTTTCAATCCCTGTTCCTCAACATACCTGCCCTGTATCCTGATGGAAGTGACGACCTCCCTGCCTCAGTTTCCCCACCTTTGAAATGGAGATGACAATAGCACCTCTTTCTCATGGATTTTTGTGGAGTGCTTACCCAAATTTCTGGCACATGGTGAACACTCAATCCATGTAAGCTTTATCATTACATATAATGGGCTATATATTACAGCCATTATATCTCATCATTTTGGCCCCTGGACTCAACCTGATTCCCAAGAAAGGTGCCAGGTGAGCCAAGAATGAGGCTCTGAAACAAGCTACTTGATCGCCAAGGACAAGAGATGGTTCTCTTTCAGATCTCATCCCAACTCATAAGTCTATAATGATGTCCAGAGAGGGCATGGGAGTCTTTCAGGTCCACAGGGATGGCTTTTGGAGAAGTCAAAGCAGCCAGCAGCATGCCCAGACTGTTGTCAACACACTAGCATTACATGGGGAGATGGGTCATGGCCTTGATTCAAAGGAGACAGCCAGGATGGTCTGGCCACAGGGGCAGACCTGTGGGAAGGCAGTGCTTACAAGCAGAAAACTTGCTCTTTCTCTGATCTGATCCCTGGTGCTCGAAAGTGCTTTAGGAGGGAGCAAAGCTTTTTATACCACAGAGGCAAGGCCCACTGATGACATTCACCACAAAGTTTTTAAAAATGGATACCAAATATCTTTCTAGTTTTATTTATTTTTCAGCCTGTGGACACTATTTCTGAAAACAAAACAAAGCAGTTAAGAAATACACAGGATAAGGGAAGTGTGAGAAGGAGAGATTCTAGGGTTGCTCCCCATCTCCCTTTGTTTACTTCAAGCAAAACAAAACAAAGCGGCCCCTTCAATAAAGTGAATGTCAAAGACATTCTATGTATTTCAAATTAGAATTAATAGGTGTTGTGCAGTTAATTTTCATTTTACCCTCCTTTGCTCATTGGAAATTGTCAGGATTTATTGTCCCCTATAGTTACACTGAAATGCTTATAAATTTCCTTTGCTTTGCTGCAGATAGCTTGCTTCCTAAGCATAATTTCCCCGGCTGATCTTCCATCCAAATGTCAAGTAACTTTTTGGTTTTATGACTTGAGTGTCGAGGACATAACATGGTATCACTAACAATTCGTCCAGAATTCTTATAGATGAGAAAAAGACAGGTCCAAGAAATTGACTAATGCCAGAATTTTGAGAAGTACAAATGTGGGTCAACTAAAGATAGATTAGGAATTGCTGAACTTGGAAAGTCAGCATAAAATCTGGACTAGACCTGTGGTTTGTTTTTTCTTTAATTGTCTCTAAGATTGCTAAGAAAGCAGTAGCTGTGTGGTCAAGGTCAATCCACTCACATCTGCTGGCCATGACCCATAATAGCATTAGGAACCATAATGTGAAGTGACACTCCCTAGTACTTTGGCTACAGAGACAACCCAGTGGTTCAAGTATACCTTTGTTGTGAGTCTGAAAATTACTAGATTATGTGACTTTCCAAGGTCTCTATTAAGACTGTGATTTTATCATCTTTTATATTATAGCACTTAACCGCTTTTCCTCTGACTCACCTCGTTTTCCTTACCTTTGCCCAAGTAGCTTAAAGAGTTTTAACTCAGGAAACAATGGTGAATTGTAAAACTTAAAAATAATTCCGATTTGCTGCTAGCCAATGTATGATATTTATTTGTATTAGTTTCAGAGTGAAAAGTGCAGGCCTGTGAGCCCATAGAAGTACATCATTTCCAGTTTCAAAACATATGTTCTTTGACTGACTAGGAATTAACTGAGAAACAGTGGCTTTGTGTTCTCACTCCTAAGCTGGATGGGGATGACATGCCTGATAAAGAGCTTTTAGCAAAGTGCATCAAAGGATGGTGTAAATCTCAGCTTAATGAACCGGACCATCATCTAAAACAGAGCACCGTCCTTCATGTTCAGATAACTGACAGCCACACTCAGATCAAGATACTGTCCAAATAACACCGCCTCAGAAGGATCTCTCTTACCATTCTGAATGAGGGTTTGTGACCGTGTGAACCTTCCATGGACAGCTGTCATGTGCAGTGGACTTTTGCCATCTTTACTCTAAAAAATGAGGGGGAGAGAAACAATGGATCAGTGACATCAATCTGAAACATCCCTATGCATACTATTGTCAATGCCCTGGAGAAAAAAAAAGTCAATTCAGATTTTTTAAAAAATATAATAAAAACTTATAAAAGGTAAAAGATAATTCTGAAAGCAAAAGAAAAATCATATATAATATCTCAAGTTACTGCATAACATCCCATTGTAAAGAAGCTTAGAGAAGTGAAAATTATTTTAGAGAAGAGATGTAAAATTTCTAGTTGCACTAACAATTTTTAAACTATCCTGTTTCATACTGAAGCAATCATCCAAAACACTTTTTTCTCTCCTGTGATCTACTGATGAAGACGGTTTCAAGGCATTTTTTTTTCAACTTTTGTCTAAAGTACATGAGAAAAGACAAATGATATGCTAACTGGCTTGGCCCCGTCCGACCTAAAGTTGACTAAACTGCTGTATTCAGACTGCAGCTCTCAAAACTGACCTGGAATATTCCACCACTTCCTACATTCTGATTCCATAGAAAATGACACTTGCCGGTTGTTCCAAAACAGAAATGCTTGCTTCAATTAAGTTGTTAGAAATCATAAGATTAAGACATATAATGGTTTAGCAAATGGCCATTTTAATGATCACCTGGGAATGTGCTGAATTTATTCATCTCTTCATTATTTAAAACATAAATGATGGAACTCTCTGATAGAGATAAAGCCAAAACATGAAAAATGTATAGAATCTATAGACTGATCATTACACCAAATACTAAAAGGCCTATACATTTATTAAGAAACAGTCATTTACAGATTTTCATCTAAAAACAGTAATACCCAAAAGAAAACATTAAGTATCCCCCAAAGACAGAAGCATCCTTTCATTCAGGTACTGTTAATGAAAGAAAAGAAAGAAAGAAAGAAATAGATGTAGCTATTATTTTTCTAACTCTCAGGAGAAACATTTTCCAAAGTCTAAGGTTAGAGATGAGATTTCAAAAATGCAAGTTTATTTTTGTAATGAAACCCATATACCTGTGCTTTATAATGCACTGTTGGTGGGGATGTAAACTGTTACAGGTGCCGTGGAAAAGAGTATGGAGGTTCCTCAAAAACTTAAAAACAGAAATAGCATATGACCTAGTAATTCCACTACTGGGTATCTACCCAAAGAAAATGAAAACACAAATTCAAAAACACATACGCACCCCTACGTTTAGTGCTGTGTTATTTGTAATAGCCAAGATGTGGAAGCAACCTACGTGTCCATCGACAGATGAATAGATAAAGAAGATGTACTGTGTACACACACATAGACACACACACAGATGCACAGAGGAATATTACGCAGCCATAGAAAGGATGAGATCTTGCCATTTGTGACAACATGGGTGGACCTGGAGGGTATTACGCCAAGTGAAATAAGTCACACAGAGAAAGACAAATACCATATGATTTCACTCATACGTGTAATCTAAAAAACAAAATGAATAAACAAAACAAAAAACAGGAACAGACTCATACATACAGAGAACAAATAGTTGCCAGAGGAAAGGGGGTAGGGAGATAGGCACCATGGATGAAAGGGAGAGGGAGACACAAGCTTCAGGTTAGGGAATAAATGAGTCAAGGGAATAAAAGGCACAGCACAGAGAATAGAGTCAATGACATTGCAACAGCTTTGTATGGTGATGGATGGGAGCTAAACTTGTAGTGAGCTCAGCACAACATCTAGAGAAAGTGAATCACTATATTGTACACCTGAAACTAATGGATTGTACACCTAAAACTGTATGTCAACTATATTCAAATAAGACAATACTCTAAAAAAAGGAAAACATAGCAACCTAAAAATACATTTTAAAAAATGACTCTTTGGGGTGCCTGGGTGGCTCAGTTGTTTAAGCTACTGCCTTTGGCTCAGGTCATGATCCTGGAGTCCCGGGATCGAGTCCCACATCGGGCTCCCAGCTTCATGGGGAGTCTGCTTCTCCCCCTGACCTTCTCCCCTCTCATGCTCTCTCTCACTCTCTCTCTCAAGTAAATAATAAAATAAAAATCTTAAATAAATAAATAAATAATGACTCTTCGTTTTAAAAACTTCACAATGGGAACAAAGAATCATTTGAATAAGTATTTCTCAGAGTGAACGAAGGACTAACTGCGTCTAAACCACCTGGGGCTCTTGCTAGAAATGTGAGTTCTGTGCCCTAACCCAGACCACTGAGTCAGAACTGGGATAAAGTGTTCTCCATTTCTAACCTGTAGGGCATGTTCAAGTTTAGGAGCCACTGCCAGACTGAGGGGGCTGGAATAGCTTATAAAACCACAAGGGTTTAACAGAGAATTTGTATTATATCCTGTAAGTCTATTCCTTAGAAAGGAGGAAAGGAGTTGTGCACAGTCTTTGCCAAGGGAAGAGTTAATCAGAACGGTAAGTGCATCAATTGAAAAATAACCTTTATGGTGAAAAGGCACCAGGTAGATGGGGGGAAAATAGGATCTTTTCTCATCTAATATGATTATAACTGGGGTCAGAAAAGATTGAGAAAGGAAGATGGAAGTAAGCTTGAAGCTTTACCGAAATGGTATTTTTAGAGAAAAAGGAGCAGCAACCAAGAGAATAGGGACACAATTACAGAAATCACCGCTTTGACATTAACCTGTCCCTAGGTGGTGCTATTTCTTTAACTTTTGTTCCAATATTTTCTCTTAAATTTAATTGAAAAACATAACTAATTAGCATTTAGTTAAATATATATGAAGCTATAAATATTTCAGTGCTTAGGTAATATCTTTATAAATATTTAGCTAAGAACTTTTCCATGTCTAGAAAATAGCTTAAAGGCTTTACCAGGGAATAACCACCAACTTGGTAGGTAGTTACTAAATTGCAGCCAGAGAGCTAAAGCAGGAGTAACCAGTCTCTGTGGCGTGCAGTTTATAAAGCTGGTTGCATTTCAGGGGTAGCAAACACCATGCCCTTTTCCCCTGTGGAGTGCCGGTGCCTTTGGTAAAGGGACAAATAAACAACCAAATTTTGGTAAAATACAAAAGACAGCTGTATCAGATCTATCTTTGCCTGGGTTCATCTGAGTCCAGTCCTGAGCTGATTTTTCTCCCCCTGAGGGTTAAGGTGCCAGGAGGTGGGGACAGGAAGCATTGAGAATATCATGGAGCCATTTTGGAACAGTTGTGTTTATGTGGTTTAGATGTAAAAACCCACTGGAAACTAATGAAGGTCAAAGGATAACACCTTTTATTTAATCTTTACAAGTTAGAACTCAGGATATTCAGGGTGAGACTAGGGATCCTACAGAGTTTCATTATCTGCCTGAGAAATTTGTCACATGGGGGGACTTGCTGTTAGTGCATGTTTTAAGAACTTCAGACAAAGATAAAGTATCCCTTCCATTGTCAAAGGAGAGGATATGCTCAATTCTTCCACTTAGTCAAAGCTTTGCTTTTATACGATTTTTTTTTCTTAATTTCTAGTCTCTTTCCTATTTCCAGACTCATTTTCCCATCAGAGTCAGGCTTGGAAAATTTTGTTGTTTTGAGATTTTTTTTAATTATGCAAGAAGCCCTTCTATTGATTTAGGCACAGCTCAGCCATGGTCATGAAGGAAAACTAAAAAAGATTAAGAATATTTTGTGAATATCAGTAGTCTTTCAGGGCAGATTTCAGCAGGAAGATTAATCCTTGAATGAAATGGAGTGTTTCAATTTCCCTGACCACCATTCTCCTCAGAAATCCATTCATGTCTTCCACACCAAATATCTTCTTTCCTCATCCTCCAACACCCCCCAAATCTTCCCTAAACTCATGGACATTGTCACCACCCAGAAACTTGAAGGCATTGTGTTGTCTGTAGCACGTGCCTCTTGGAGTCACACAGTTTAGTGGTCCTACTGGAAGGCAACAGAGCCTCTATAAGATAATATCAAGGCCAGCCCACAGGGCGCTAGGGAGAACATGCCAGAAACCCAAAAGGGCTTCCTAATTCAAGGGAAGAGCAATCTAAAACCCTAATTTGCAAAAAGCCATACATAGTCTAATGTTTTAAATGGTTCTAAAGGCCGGAGATGGTACCTGGTTGGTTCTCATTCATTCTTCTCCTTTTTCCTCACGTCCTCTCCAAAGTTCTAATCATAATGTCCTTATCACTGCTTTCTTTCTCTTGCCTGTTCTAGTTTTCACCTTCGACCTCTGCAGTGCAACGCATTCTATAATTTGGAGCAGGTACATATAAAGAAGGAAGCTGGTTCAGTCCAGGAGACGTGTGATAGACGTCACCCCAGTGTCTGAGGGCTACACGGCCTAAGGGCCCAGGGACAGAAAAGAATTCAGACTATGGGCAGTCTGAGTGTCAGTGACCAGGAGGCAGGCAACCAGGTAAGGGTAATTTCTGAGTCCATCTAAGTAGTATTTGGAATAGCATGTATTTAGTGCCTTCTTTAAGATTTTGAATGTTTCGGGCGCCTGGGTGGCTCAGTGGGTTAAAGCCTCTGCCTTCGGCTCAGGTCATGATCTCAGGGTCCTGGGATCGAGGCCCATATCGGGCTCCCTGCTCAGCAAGGAGCCTGCTTCTCCCTCTCTCTCTGCCTGCCTCTGCCTACTTGTGATCTCTCTCTCTGTCAAATAAATAAATAAAATCTTAAAAAAAAAAAAAAGATTTTGAATGTTTCTAGAAAGAGCTCTGGGATGCTACCGGAATTACAATGTAGTCTGTAATGGAGGAGAAAAATAGTTTTGTATCTTCTCATGTTCTTTGTATTTGCAAAATACAAGTGAACCTTCAATGGATTATTGTATAAAGTTTTGTGTCTTTATTATTTGTCACAATTAAACCAATGTTATAAAAACAGAGAGGACGACCATGGTCAATCTAAGGAAAATGAAGGATTATAAAATGTGCGCAGGACATAATATCCTTCCTTCTCTCTCCACCATCTTGTAATTGCTCATGAAGGCATCACTTTTAGTATTTTGTGAGGATAGAGGAAAACAAAGTGCATATGTGGGTGGCTACTGGCTACATTCCAAAATGCTATTTCCCCCAAACTTCGGAAAACCTAAACAAATACAAATCGTCTTGTGATCTACAAACACTTTCAAAATCCAAGGAGCAATGTGGTCCACAGAGATAACAACTTCAATTAGAAAGCTACCTCCAGAGTCAGACAAAATGGCTCTACGGAAATGTTGGACGATCTGTGCCTCCAGAGTGAATCGTGAAGGAGGATTCAAGAGAAGGAAACCAGAGGATATAAACAGGAGATGACAGGAGACTGAGGGAGAAGGCTAGATTTTAACCAAAGTCCCATTCATGCAGATCAGATAATATATAAACCTAAGTCTCAGGTTTTTAAAAAGGCATTTTTCATATTCTATTGGTGATTAACAGTCTATGGGGGAAGTTAATTGCTAAAATTAAGGAGCCATGCTTTCCAGGTACATTTTATGGAGGACAAGGCTGCCTAAACTGCCAGGAGCTCCATATGGTGTTGGAGTCCCTAAACTACTCTGGGCTGAGCACCCGTCAGTTAATGGGGGGGAGCAGGCAGGTGTTCCAGAAAGTGGCCTTCTAGCCTTGCTGTCAGGCACACTGAGCACATCACTCAGCTTGCTTTCGAAAGGGGAACAGAGAACATCAGACAACCCCCTGAATTAATTAAGTGAATGGTGGTGAAGAGAGTACTTTCTTTAACTCCAGTAATAATTTTCCTTTCTTCAGAGTATTGAAGGATGTCCTTCAGATACCAGCACGGCAATGCAAGTGTCACAAGTTTTGGGGACATTGCCAGTTTGGCCACCTGTGAACCTCCTGCCTTCTCACCACCATCCTCTATGATTTCACCACCATACAATGACTCTTCCCACCTTGGGTTACAGTTCCTTGGTCTCTCTCATGCCCCCTTAGGCCTTCCCTTACCCCCATTTAGGATCTTGGATCGGCTCCACTTACAAGATATGGAAATCTGAAATTATCTATTCTATTTCATTTCTGCCTGTTCTCTACCTCCATGAAGACATCATGCTCCCTTCCAACTCCTTTCTATTTTCTCTAACTCTTCTTTTTTCATCTGTTCTCTGGCTCTTCCTCCTTCTCCCGATCCTAAGACTAAAGGGATGTTGGCATCCTCCATCTCTTTCTCTACTCATGCTATGACTTACTCTCTCCTTGGGTGACCCCATCCTTTTCCAGCCTCTAAGATCCATCACCTCTGTGTGAACGAGGCAGCCTAAGTTTTTTCTTCTATTCTCTTCTGCTCTCCCATGCTGAAGGATTGCATGCTCCATCATTGGTTTTCTCAGAATGGTGGTACCAAAGGCTCAAAATCACCTTCTCAAAAACTTAACGGTTTAACCTCGTAAGCCTACTCCTTCCCCTGATATCCCTCTTAACAACGATAATCCCTTATTGAGTGTTTGCCATGTGGCAAAAACTGTTCTAAGTAATTTATATAACTGGTTTAATTCTCACAGTGGTTGCATGAAGAAGATGCTACTACTTCCCAAATTTTACAGATAAACAGACACCCAGAGATGTTGTTTCTCATTATATAATTCCTGAAAATCAAGGCTAGGATTGGAATCGAGGCAGCCTAGCCTCAGAACTGAATACTTAGGGATGCTCTCTGTCAACTCTGAACCAGATTTCAGTTCTTACACTTGTCTTCAACTCCTCCAACTCCTATCCAACCAAATTTCATTGATTTTCTTCCTACAAAGGCTCTCTCTTCTGTTGGCTGTCTCCCTCCCCTGTCCTCAGTACCTCTTATCTAGATGAGTTTTTCGACTTCCAATTATTCTCAAATTGTCCTCTGTCTAGGTCCACTCTACCTGAATTTTCTTTTTATAAAAACAAAATTTTTTAATCTGGATATAAAAATAACACATGCTCATGTATCACAATCAGAAGATTAAAACAAATATATGAAAATGAAACTAAAACCCCAAGTCATAATTTTGCCTTTCCGCAGTGGTCATTTATTGGTATATATTCCAAATATTTTTCTTTTTCTATGCATATAACCCAGACATGTAACTGTTTTAAAATTTAAAAAGTAGATATTTACTTATTGCATATTAATTTTTTACTGATAAACTAGGCATTACTAGTGTTTTTCATATTTGTTAATCTTAAAAGCAAGTACACTTGTGCATTAGTTGGCATTTTTCTAATTACTAATGATACTATTTTTCATAGGTTTAATGGATATTGTTTTCTCTTTCATGACCTGCCTTTACATATATTTTCTAGTAGGTTATCAGACTTTTTCTTATTGGTTTTTATGAGCTATTTATATATTAAATGTATTAACTCTTTGCCTATCATGTATAATGTAGAAACATTTCTCAGAGTTGTTCCTCTTTCAATTTTGTATATGATAAGGTTTGTTGTTTTTGGTTTTTTTCTTTTGTTTTGTTTTGCCATATAAACATTTAAAATGTTTATGTCACCATATATACAATTTTTTTCCTTCCTGTTTTCCATCTCTGGTGTTCTTTAACCAGATTACTATTTCTAATGATCCATTTGGATCACAAGACCACTATAATGACTAGTGGTCCCTGCAGCTTAGAGAAACCCAAACTCCTCAGCCAGTTGATAAGCTTTCTTTCTTGGTCTTGTCACACTTCAGCTTGTTCCTGGCTCCTTTCTTTCATACAGTTTCTACTCCCTTCAAGCTCAATAAATTGCTATTCTGAAAATTTGTCTTCTATTTCCCCACTATTAGAAATTATAAGAAAAAATGTAAAAAGATTTTAAGAGTGAATAGGGAAGGTCATTAAAATGGATTGATCCAATATTCTTAAAATTAAATCTCAGAAAGAATTATTTTTCAAAAGCAGTGGCAGAATACACTGGGACCTGGATTTAGGATTCCTGTGTGCTGGGGAGAAGGGAGGCTGAGGATGAGTTCGAGGTCTCCTGAGCACATGAGGATACCCCCATTACAGTTTAAATGCACTCAAAGTGATGTAACCTGGATGGTGAGGGCAGTGAGTAAGTTCCTCTTGGTTACCTGTTATAGGGAGCTAACTACTAGCCTAGAGCCTACCTGGAGCTTTTCCTATCTGGAACTCCCAAACCCTTTGTTCATGTGGTTCTCTCTATCTGGAATGCCCTCTCTCAGATTCTCTCTATCTCTCCTCATCTCAACTGATATCAATCATCTGACTCTCAGCTCAAAAGCAAGCTTCATTTTTGATCCCCAAGCAAGAAGCATTTGCAATATTCTATGACTCTAATATTACTCTAATACTCTAGTATTATTCTATTACTCTAGAAAGTAAAATGAGTATCACTCATCACATTCTCTTGCTGAGAATCTGAGCCCACTATTTCTTTATCATACTGTAAATTCCTTGAGAGCAGAGCTCATACCACATCTTGGAGTTCTCCCTCAGAACCAGAGAGCAATAGATAGTAGTCCTCAGTAAGTCGGCTGAATAAAGATTATTCGGACCAGTTGACCACTATTGGGTCAATGTTACACTACTACAGTCACTACCTAGGGTTTAGTATTGGAAGGTGTCTGAGAAACTCCTTGGTGGGCCGTGCTGCAGTTAGGAACAGACCTGACATCATTGGATTAGGCTTTTCTTTGATTCTCAGCAGCTCTGCCCTATCAGCTCAACATCCACCTCAGTGTTAGAAACTAGGCCATGTCAACATCCCCGGGACCCTGTATTTGCTCCAGAACATTCACTAAGCTACCAAAAGCATGTGGCTAGAACCTCAGCGCCTTCCAGCTGGTCCTACCACTTCTGCAGTAACAACACAGCTAAGTTTCCGTAGCATGCCAATATAGGACAAGGCTGTGGGGGTCAAGGTACTAAGAGTTCTGATTCTAAAACGGGACCCCATTTACAAGAGTTGATTTTGCTCAGATGGAGGCTCAATGCAGAGGTATCTAGCAGAAAGAGAGCTGAAGAGTGTCGTACCTGGATGTTAACATCTGCCCCATTGTTTACCAATAGTTCAAGACACAAAGCACCGTGTGTGGAGGCAGCAGCAAAATGCAAAGGGGTGAACCCGCTGTTGTTGGGCTGGTTCACGTTAGCACCGTAGTCAGTCAGCTCGTTCACTACAGCATCCTGCCCATTGTAGCAAGCCAGGTGAAGGGCCGTGTTCCCATAGATGTTGATTTCATCGATCTGCAAACGAGTCCAACACAGGGCGGGTAAAAGCACTGGAGTCTCTTTATTGCATTTATTGTTGGGGGGGGAGGGGCAGACAGAGAGGGAGAAAGAGAATCTTAAACAGAATCCCTGCTCAGCACGGAGCCTGACTCGGGCCTCAATTCCAGGACCCCGATATCAGGACCTAAGCCATAATCAAGAGTCAGACGCTTAACTAAGTCACCCAGGCACCCCATACACCACAATTTAGAAGGCTAAATGCTGAAGGTAGGATGGAGAACACCAGCCCGTCTAAAAAATGACTACTACGTATTACATGCAATATATATGTTTAAATATTTCTCTGTGTTGATACAGAAACTTAGCCTGTTTCTGGTTTTTCATTACTTGCTCTATGCCCCTGTTGCCCTTCATCAATTGCCCCTGGAAACTCAAAAAGATAGGATGCTACAAAACAAGGTGGTTTTTACCCTCTTGAATTAAAATGCAAACAGGATTTAATTTCAGAACAACAGAAAACCCACAGGGGTCTCTGGCTGGCTCAGTTGGTTAAGCATCTGCCTTCGGCTCAGGTCATGATCCCAGGGTCCTGGGATCGAGCCCCACACTGGGCTCCCTGCTCATCGGGGAGTCTGCTATTCCCCCTGGTTGTGCACTTTCTCTCTCGTGCTCTCTTTCAAATAAATAAAATCTTAAAAAAAAAAAAAAACCAACATTAGAAAACCCACAAATACTCCATGAGTTGATGCATTCATCACAACTCACCTCCACCCCCAGATTCAGGAGGTGTTTGACCACATTGATCTGTCCATTGGAGGCTGCAGCGTGCAGGGGGGTGTAACCTTTCTTATCCTTACACGTCACTTCCGCTCCGTGGCTGATGAGCAGGGCCACAACGTCCAGGTGGCCTTCACAAACAAAGCAGCAGAAAACAGGGGTAACTTTTTTAGGACAATTCGACGATCTATTCCACCTACATTGCAACCATTAACTTTTACTACCACCAACATTTTAAATAAGAACAAGGTCCTGTCACTATGTTAGTACCACAGCCTAAAAAAGAATTATGTGAAAGTGAAAGCAATGTTTTTAAAAACAGTTCCCACTCTTTAACTGTAGAGTCCAACAGGGACAATTTGGTTTGGAAAAATTAATGAAAGAAAAAAAAAATCAAGTAATCAGAAAAACTCCATATTATTGTTAAAAATCATATGAAATTGCTGCTGCTTGACCTTTTTTGGGGGGGGGCCACAAAAATGACAATTTCATATGGTTCAACTTAAAAGTATTCTTGTGAATTACTGACTATATAAAAACCTTTCCAGTTTCAACTCCTGTTGGCATATTTTCTAGAATACTTTCCCTTGGACCCTATCTTATATATATAGTACAATAATGCATTTGGCCTTCATATTGTGACTGAAAATTGTTTAATGCTTTGGATCATCACTGTAAATGTGGTTGATAATTGAAGGGTAGAAGATAAGTACTGATTCCAAGGGTCTAAGATGTACACAGGTGTGGGTGTGAGTGTGTGTGTGTGTGAGATAGAAAGAGGGACATGGAGACAGAGGTGTGTTTGGTTGGGGGAGAGAGTTTGGTGTGTCTTTGTGAGAGAGATTGGGAGAGAGAGCATGCTCGGTCATGGCTTGTTTTACTAAAATTTGACATTCTTCCCCCTAAGACTTGTACGTAAAAAAATTATTTTCAATTACTAGTGGTGCTATCTTAGCTTAAGCAGTGCTATCTTTTGTCTTTTGTCCTGGTTTTGTCCTTTATTCCTTAAAGATAGTCATCTATATATTTTTTCCTATTTGTCTCCTGATGACACAAAAAATAAGGACTTTATTTCTTTAAAGCAATTCTATGCAAATATTTTAAATGTACATCAGCAAAGAACAAACTTGAAACCCCAGGATCTCTGAGTCCCATCACACACTAGCCTGGTGTGGGCTCTGTCTAAACAGCAGTCTGGCCAATGTCCCCTGACCCCAGTCCCGTAGGTACCATGCAGATAACCCATCTGCTTCCATCAGCTCCAAAGCCCACATTGTCTTCAAAAAAAAAAAAAAAAAAGATACTGCTTCCAAAATCTTAAGATTCTGGTTTTTTAAGTCCAAATATCCATTCAGACTCATCCACAGCCACATAATTTATTTCGTCCCTACCCAACCCGTTCTCTTTCTTCTCCTCACCATTAACCTTGTTATTGTTTATGATAATAAAAGGCCTGTAGGTTTGTCAGAAAGGATTCAGAAAAGGCAAAAAGGTGTTAAAAGGAAACCAAAACCATCCATAATCGCCAATCCCTTGAGATACTCAGTTAACATTTCAGCATATGATATATCCCACATTGTCAATTTTATATTTTGCAGATTTTTATATATTGCAGATTTTTTTAACAAAAATGAGGATCATATTACCCATACTGTATTATGATCTGTTCTTGCTTAACACAGAATCTTTCGATGTTCATAAATATTAATGACATCATCACCGTAGTTACTGCATAGTGTCCCACTGGGCAGCTCGTCCTCATTCACCAACATGGTCTCCGTGGGTGGGCATTCAGGTGGCTTAGCACTGGGGCTGTTAGAATCCCACCTGCTTTTCTAATTGCAGGATGTTCTCCAGTTACAAACACAAAGAAAGGACCTCAGTTCTTCATTTCTCACAAGTCCATGCTGAGAATAAACTCAACGAGGCCTATTATTTGTCAGTAGCATTTGTGCCGACAAAAGTGAAAAACAAAAACCACAGAAATGCTACTCCTTCTTTATGTCTCTCTCGGCGCAGCTAGCACAAGTGAGACCCGCAAGGACAGGTTCATTGGCAGGAGAGTAGCAGGAGGATCCACGGTTACTCTTGTCACTTCAAACTACCCAGCAGCCAGGGGTGCTCCTTCCTTCCTTCCTGTCTCTTTCAAAAATATTTATAAATAAAAGGACACATGGAATTTATGTCCTGGCTTTGCTAGCCAGTACTTGTTCTTTTTAAAAAACACTTTATTTTGCTGACATAACAAGCTAAAAGAAGCACCATTTTGTGCAGACTGAAACACATTCAGTGAGGTCCTGGCTGTGACTCATCCCTCCTCCTCTCTGTGGGGTAAATCGATCTCGGACAGAGCAACTGTCTAACCAGAGTGTTCTATGCACGCCAGGAAAGTGGACTGAATCTTCACTCAACTGGATCCCGAGCTGGGGAAGAAGTCACGCTGGCCCAAGAGAAAACCTACATGCTTAGTGACAGGTCCATGGCTTCTTTAGTTAGCTGTTTGCACTTTTCTTTCCGTTCATGGAATCCTTACCCATATAGGCTGCCCAGTGCAGAGCACGCCGGTCCTTCTTGTCAAACGCGTTGATGTTTGCTCCTTTAGCCAAGAGTAAATTGACCATCTGAAAGAAAACCAAGATGCAGATAATGGGAGTCAAATTAACATCAATCTAAAGGTGGGTCAGTGACCCGGAGCTCAAACACAGTAGGAAACTGATGCCCCAGACAACCCCGCAGCACGTATGTCAGAGGGGAAGACCGAGGTGGTAGCAACTTTTTCAACCCACTGGTCATACATCTAAAATTGGCTGTCATTGCAGCTAATAGCATCACACTCTCTAAAAGCCTCGGCAGGAAGATTAGGTTCCACATGGCGCTGAGAGAGGCTCCAGGGAGATTTCTTGTTCCCAGTGATGAGGGGACTCACCTCCACGTGGCCATTCAGAGCGGCGTGGTGCAAGGCTGTGCGCCCCCCTCGGTCTGAGACGTTGACGCTGCTCAGCAGGGGAATGATCACTTCTGCACACTTCACAGCCTTATTGGCTGCAGCCACGTGCAGGGGGGTCTGCCAGTTCTTGTCCCTCGCGTTGACATCAGCTGAATGCTTAATCAATACTTGCACCGCTTCCTACAACAGAGGTGGAGTTTGCAGGGGTCACTGACAAACGCTCAGTCCATACTTACTGGATAGAATGTGCTTCACAAGATCCAGGAACTACAGGAAGGGAAGGCTCTGTGCCCTCACTCAAGGTGTGGCTCAAGGTGTATATTCTTCTGAGAAAAGCAAGGCAATATGTGATAAAAACCAAGAGCAGCACAGATGAAAAAAGATTCCCTTTATCTTGCTTTTTAGGCCAAGAGCCTCGGCACATCTTCAAAACCAAATAAACCTTCTAAGTGTCAGGTTTCTTAACACGGTGTGAAGTATCCTTAGGCCAAATGAGAGCATTCGTGTGCAAGTACACATGCCAGGGTAAAATATCCATAGGTCCAAACGCCCCCAAAGATCACCTAAACTTGGAATGTTGAGTCAATGAGCCTCCATCCTCCAAAGCCAAAGGCCTCAAAGCCCTTCGGACATTCGTGGATCAATTTATAAATCTTTGGTTCTCACAGCCAACATCTTAACCCTCACTGTGTGAAAAAGAGCAGTCAAGGGAAGATGTCTATTCCTACCTCATCCTGAAGCTACAAAGTTTTTCCATCTTTTCCCAACTTCTTCCATGTTATAGTAGGGTAACTTCTTTTCTACAGTTGAGTCCCTTCACCTTTACTGAGACTTAAACATTTTTAGTTTTCCTTCTATGACCTAATCAGCTTATTCGCCTTTTGAACTATTACTCTCAACCCTGGCCATGCAATGGAATCACCTGGGGAGCTCTTAAAAATACAGATGGCTGGGGCTTCTGGGTGGCTTGGCTGGTTCAGTGTCCAAGTCTTGATCTCAGCTTGGGTCTTGATCTCAGGGTCATGAGTTCAAATCCCCTGTTGGGCTCCACACTGGGTGTGGAGTCTACTTAAAAAAAAAATACAGATGGCTGGTGCCACACAAGAGATTCTAACTGTCCTCAGAATTTCTGTAAAGCCCCCAGGGGACTTTGTTGTACAGCTAGGACTGAGGACACTCTTCTGTTACACCAAGAAAATGATAGAGCTTCTCTCAAGATGGGGATGATGGTTGGTTATTTCTCTTTACTTCTAGAGACATCCCTAGAACCAGTTAGTGTGACTCCTTTATGAACATCAACTCAATACGGCATCAATAAAGCAATGAAAGGCAGTGAAAGGTGCCACACTCCTGCACCCTTCATGGACTGAGAACTTACCCCCGTCCACCTTACTTCTCACAGGCCTGAACAGTCTGATCCACTTTATCATGCAGCTACATAAAAGTGCTCAGAGAGTAGATTGTTTGAACTCTTAAAATTAAAGTTTTTATCAGGGACATAAATAATGAATTAAAAGAATATTCTATGGAATCAGTAGTAGCAAGATATTGAGATGATTGGCTAATGTGGACAGTAGAATGAGAGCGAAAAAATTTAGTCCTGCAAATTAGAGAATACGGTTTAAATATACACTAGGACTCCATTTAGATGCTATAAACAAGAAAACCACTGAGCTCAAGCAAACAAACAATTTGTTAAAACTATCAAAAAGGAAAAAAAAGACATATGCCCCCCATCCTCAGCAAGACAATAAAGTAATGACTACCAAACATTCCTGTGGCTCATTTTAGAGTGAAACGGGTATATGTATATTCTTTTCTTTTTGTAAGTATATTCTTAATGCTCACCTATTATATGCAAAACGCTACAGAAGACTGAAAGAAACACGAGCCAGACTCTGTTCTAAAAGCTAGTTGGATGAACAAAAAACAAACAAAAGAAAAGCAAAGCCTCAATATAAAAGTTGAGATTTAAATCAGAAAAAAATGATATTTTTGTCAACTCTGGTCTCAAAAATTGTGAGGTTTATGTAGATACGTACATACAATCTATTTTGACATGGGAAGAAACGACTGGAACCTCCACTTATGTTTATTTTCTTTACAAAGGAAAGCACTGTAGCCGGTATTTAACTCTGGGCTGGCACTGTGCCCTCAGTCAGCTCCACAGAGGATCTTGCCTCGCAGGATCCGAGACGCCCTCCAGGAAGAGGGGGGCTTCCACCGGCGGAGGGGGTGAGGCTCGTCCTCCCCGTTCCTTCACTCTGAGCTCACTGAAATGCACAGTGACGGGCTGCCAGATCCATCTACAGATTGTGATGTGTACCCTAGACTAAAAACATCCCCAATTGGGCAGGATGTATGCAAAGAACATGTAGATTAAAGATGATAATACAAATGCCAGTGTAAATAACATGGAGTCACAGAGCTGATGCTTCTGCTCCGAGGAAAAGCTTTCTATCATTACAAGGTAAAAATAATGACAAATTTAATCAGATCTGACAAGAGCTTGGCCAAAACAGAGGAAAATCATCAGTAAGTCTATTAGCTACATGGTAGCTGATAAATGAAAAGCCTCACCCTAAGTATATTGTAATACACCTGAAATATTAGCTAAGAACAGTAGTACCTATACATAATTCATAAATAAATGTGGTGACATTTTGAAGATGTATGCTGAAGAAGTTTTGCAAAGATATAGCCAAAAAGGCTGGAGATAACCATCGTAAAGCAATACTAAAAAAGTGGTAGAGTATCCTTTTCACATATTCTCAGCAAATAACAATATATACTATCATTTTTAATACCTTTGTCTTATGTATTATTTTACTGTACTTATACAGATTCTTGCTTGGCATTACATATTACATAAATTCAGAATAGACTAACAAAACCAAAAATACACAGGAACGTTTCACAAATTTATCTCTTTGGACATAAGACCAATGAGCCCATAAAAAACTTTTTTTTAAGGTAACAAAATATGATTACTTTTAGAGTAACTCAGACGAGGTGAATCAGATAATACCTAGGAGAGGCCCTACTTTTATATGTTTGTTTTAAAAGATTTTATTTATTTATTTGACAGAGAGAAACATAGCGAGAAAAGGAACACAACCAGGGGGAGTGGGAGAAGGAGAAGCAGACTCCCTGCTGAGCAGGGAGCCCGATGCAGGGCTCGATCCCAGGACCCTGAGATCATGACCTGAGCCAAAGGCAGACACTTAACAACTGAGCCACCCAGGCGCCCCCTTTTATATGTATTTTTAAGGATGATTTCCATTTCACCCAAAGTAACAAGCTAAGCAAAGAAAAAATATATTTACGTGACAGTTATAGTTTACATATAAATAAGTAATATCAGAGTTTGCGAGGGAGAATGTCTATATTCTTAAATATGCAATACCTCTAAAAATAGTTTAATCCCAGATAAATTTTTGTCTGTTTTTGTAAATAAAGCTTTATTGGAACGTAGCTTCATTTATTTGTTTACATATCAGCTACGGCTGTGTTTGGATTATAACAGCGGAGTCGAGTATTTGTGCAGACACCATATGCAGCCATCAAAACCTCAAATACTATCAGGCCCTTGGAAAAAGTTTGCAGACTCCCCAGGTCTAGCTCCTTGTTTGAATTACCATAAACTGCAAATTATCAAATGTGGTTGAAATGAAATTTTGCTATTTTCCAGCAAGGAAAAATACTGTTTTAAGTCCAAATCGTCTTGAAGGAGGGCAGGTCTTCTTAAAAGAATCAGAGGCCTCTGTGTTCAGCTCCTGCTCTGCAGTGGGGCGTCTACGGTGAATTTGGGAGCCGGATGTACTGAGCTGCATTTTTCAGCAAAATAGAGTGAGTGGCATTTGGAACTCCGCAGGAAGGAAGGGGTGAGGACAGAGAGAGAGAAATGAGAGGGCTAGGGCCCTGCAGCCCAAGGCAAAGGTGTAAATCTGGGGGGGAACAGAGTCAGCTCGCCACAAGGGAAGAAGGCTGATACATCAACCAAACAAATAGCAGGAGCAGGCTTGTGGAGTCAGGCAACTGAACACTCAAGTCTCCAGGAATTCTCTGGAATCGCTGGGAGAATACTAGACTTTGCACGTCGTTTCCAGCCAGTTATATCTGTTTAGAAGGCAAGGTACCCCTGACCAACACCTGAGTTACACCTAAAAAATTAGAAAAGGAAAAGGTTCAAGTTCTTCGATCCGAAGGGGACAAAAAGAAGTGGATAGGGTCTCTAAAACAGCTCTCTTTATTTGAACTTTAAGCAAATGCTGTTGTGAGTGCCAACTTCATCACATTTGTCTCTCATACCAACACTCACCGTCATAGCTCAACGTTGCCTAGAATAACCACTACTTCTACTTACCTACTTCTACAAAATGTTTTCTTTATTTATTTTTAAAGATTTTATTTATTTATTTATTTGATAGAGAGAGATCACAAGTAGGCAGAGAGGCAGGCAGAGAGAGAGGAGGAAGCAAGCTCCCTGCTGAGCAGAGAGCCTGATGCAGGGCTAGATCCCAGGACCCTGAGATCATGACCTGAGCTGAAGGCAGAGGCTTTAACCTACTGAGCCACCCAGGCACCCCTCTACAAAATGTTTTAACTTTGGCATCCTTCATTTTTGTTTCTACATCTGCTTAGGAAATGAACTGCATTGTTTTCATCTTACTTGACAAGAAAGGGCTATGTCAAGAAATACTTATTATACAAAGGAGGGTATCTTACTTAATTTCCAAAAATTAACTTTTTTTAATGAAAATACAAGCAGTCTAAAATGATCATGGAATCACATTCACAGATATACAGGATATTAGAAATAGAGAAGGCTTCTGGGGTCATCTGCTCTGACCCTTTGATTTGATGGGCAGCTTCATGTTATACGCAAGGTGGCTGAGTCTAGGGTAGTGGTCTGTCAGCCGAGCTGATTAAGATGCTGGCTCATCTGTTTTCTCCTAGGCCACAGGTCACTCAATGGATGGTATTGGCCAAGCACACGCTGACATATTTTTAAATGTTAACTCTCCTTATTTAAATTTCTTACCTCTGAAGTTTTACCCTGCCAAACCTGCTTAACGCATTAATAGAAATTTAATATAATACTTCAGGGAAAAATAAAGCTTTGCTTTAAAAAGATAATTTCCTTTTCTAAAATTGCATTTCTCTTTCACAAATTTTAATCTTGAAAGCATTTTAACTTGGTTTCAAGAGAGAGTGATTTTATGGCTATTTAGGAAATTCATGACTTTTGTGATCAAAAGAATTCTCTCTTTTTCCAATAACACACACTGGCTACAATCTTAATGTCTAGGGGCCTACTCAGACAGAAATTTGCAGGATAAAAAGAAAACTAATATGGGGGAAAGAAAGCTAAACGCTTTCTGAATCAAGAAGACACTTAAATAGTGCTTCTCAAACTATCTGCGGTAAAGGATCAGTTTTTAAAAAATTATTTCAAATCCATCATGAGTCAATGCTTTTGAAAAATACGATAAAAAGTGGGGCACCTGGGCGGTTCAGTTACTTAAGCGTTCATCTCTTGGTTTTGGCTCAGGTCCTGATCTTAGGGTTTTGAGGTCAAACCTCGCTTCAGGTTCCACGCTTGACACGGAATCTGCTTGAGATTTTCTCTCTCTCCATCTCCCTCTGACCCTCCCACTCATGCTCTCTCTCTCTCTCTCTCTCTCTCAAATAAATAAATGTATCTTTTTAAAAATACAATAAAAGGTAATTAGTAGAATAATAAAATGAAAAAAGACAAAGAAATTACGAACTCAGTTTTTTTCTCATTAATTAAATTTAGCAGGCATGAAATGACTGAAAGTGCTCTAAAAGTTTCTGAATGCTTACTCTTTTCATAACAGTCTTAAGACAAAAGCTCACAGGATGAGAAGGGTACACAAGCCACACTGTGAGTAATGCTCCTTCAAAGCCTTTGTTTCTTTTTTAATGAATAAACACGTGTGAGGAATCCAGCGTTTCTCCCGAATGGAGGCATCAGCCCAGTTAGCATCTGGCCTTAGGACTGCACACCTCGGACTACACCTCACAGGAGACCGTGCTATATCAATCACGGAAATAATAGGGGAGAAACTGCCATGGAATGTCACACAGAAGAGAACTGGAGATGGCATGTGCAATCAGCTTATTTCTACTTTTTATGACTTTCTCTTTTCACAAAAGGCCACTCCAACCTTGTAATAAGAAGGAGAAACAAACACTGTGGCACATGGAAAAGACAAGAAGAAAAGGGATGCATGTTTCTTAAAAACTGTTGCCCTTAATATTTGTTTTTTTCCCTCTCAAATGTGCATTGCATTTAAGTGGTCACAAATTACTCATGGAAAAGTAATTGTCTATGACCTCCAGAGTCCTTGCAGGCATAAACAATGTCAAATTTTATAAACTGTAAGTGACTTTAGACAAGGGTTTGAGTCTTACACAGTTTTCTGTACTCTCCCCAAAGCCTGGCGGGTGCTTTGCACATACCATATACTCAATATATTTAGATAGAATAAATAGATTGGTATAATCATTAGTAAACTCTCTAAGTAATAATACGCAAGTATTAACAAGACATTTACCATGGGCTGATGTCCCTGAGGCTGCACTCAAGTCCTGAAGGCATTTACTCTATTACTGAAATCATTTGGGGCTTTTATCCTCTATTGATTAGAGCAATTTCATATTCTATAGGAATTGCATAAATCGGTACCCAACTAATTCACTCAATTAATTGAAAATTCCTCTAAAAGTACTCGTTATTCAAGTAAACTCACCCTTTATTATTAGAATTATTATTAGAGTACAATTATTCTAACAACTAGCAGGACAAAGGGGACTCACTGGAGACTTTGGGATATGAAAGAACTCAGAGGGAACTATTCAAGAAGTGTTGGCTTTCAGAGGAAAAAAAATGAAACAAGGTGAAACCAGAGAGGGAGACAAACCATAAGAGACTCTTAATCACAAGGAACAGGCAGAGGGCTGCTGGAGGGGAGGGCGTGGGAGGGATGGGTTGGCTGGGTGATGGACACTGGGGAGGGTATGTGCTGTATGTTTTTTAGAGAAGGGGGAAAACATGAGTTTTAAAATGTAAACTGCAAGATAAAATGCTTATCCTGTTCAGCTCTGGGAACCGTTTTTATACTTGTCGGGACTTCTGTCTGCACAGACAAAAAGTAGACCCATTTTATTGGTTGGCACAGTTTCCATCAGGGCGCTCGTGGGATGATGGTTCAGAGAGCAGGTTCTCGAGTTACACACTCCTCCACTCACTGGCTGCGGCATGTTAGGCTTGTTCCTAACTTCTCTGAGATTATGTTTCCTAAATTAGGATGAAGAACGCTATCTGTCTCGAAGAGTGGCTCAGAGGTTAAAATGGAATAGTGCACAGAAAGAGCACACACTAAGTGCTCAATAAATGCTCACTGTGACAATATATATTTGGACACAGCATTCCCGGTTCTATAGCCTAAAGACAGGATACAATCATTTTTAACTCTGCTAGCCAAAAGACAGCCTCCAGAACAGGAAAGTGAAAAGTTCAGCAATTCTCCTTTGGTGCTACTCTCCTCTGTTCGTTCTAAAAGAAAAGGCATGTGTGAAAGGCCGGCTGCGTTTGGACGTAGGCCACAGTAGGCTGTGTGCCTGGTTGTCTGCCCTAAATACCGTGTCCTAGAAGACACACTTTGTACCCTTTCGAGGCCCCTGTAGTACACGTAATAGTGCCTTCCATTGAGTGGGCTTCAATAAACATGTACTAAACTGGCCAGGTTCGTATGGATTTAATCCCTTTCCCCAGGGCAGCTCTTTTCCAAGAAAGACAAAAAAGCAGCAAGAATAAGCTAAACAGGAGAAACAATATGAAATAACTCACAGTGCTTCAGAAAACTCTCCCTTTAAGGCCCAAATCTTGCTCATCGGCGTTATCTAGAATTGCAAAACATGTTTCCCTAATATTTTGGCAAGAGACTCTGTTCATGTCTTCTCAGCAGTGGGAGTAGTCGGTGGGGGAGGTGGTGAGTGAAGCCCTTGGGGAGACAGTGCTGCTTGGCTCCAATTATTTGTTTGGCTGTCTCCTCCCTGGGAACCCCAAACGTGGGAGGGGTGGGCTCTGGATCAGAAGGATTGGGACTGGATCGGAAGGAAGCACATGGCACAGCCTGGTCAGTACCAAGAAAAGTCTTGAAGGTTTATCTCCAGAACCCAATTCATGTTGGATGATTTTCTGCCGATATGACCCTGTCTTGGTCTACTTTCCCGTCTGCGTAGGACCTTTTCTGTCAGGCATGGTGGATGTTTAATCGATAGAATGATCTGATACACCTATTGCTATTACAGGCTCAGGAAATAAATTTAGCAACGAACATTATTTTTCCAGGCATGGAAATTGGAACATAAAATTTGCGTGGATGGAAAGAAAGCTCAGAACTCTTGATTTATACTGATATCTCTGACTTACACGGATACCTGTGTTGCATACAATTTTAAAATTCATCCTGATATTGCAGGTTCCAGTGGTTTAAATGGTTTCCAGGGCTACACTTCCAAAAACAAGCTTCAAATCGGTTTACCTTGCACGCATGCAAGATGATTACCACCGGCCTTCTCCGTGGTGCAAACTAGTTCTACGTTAGCAGTTGTACAGAGAATCACGTTAACATAGCTTATGTTAGAAAGACAGTCTGTAATGAATCACTCAGAAAACAATTGTTTAGGGGAGCCTGGGTGGCTCAGTCAGTTCAGCATCTGCCTTTGGCTCGGGTCATGACCCCAGGGTCCTGGGATCAAGCCCTGCATCTGGCTCCCTGCTCAGTGGGGCGCCTGCTTCTCCCTCTCCCTCTGCTGCTCCCCCTGATCATGCTCTCTCTCTCAAATAAATACAATCTTTTTTAAAAATTAAAAAAAAACACTTTAAACAAAACAATTGTTTACTGAGCAGGCAAGATGCTAGAAATACAATGACAAGCAATAGGGGCGGCACTCATTTTAAGGAACTTACTATTTAGAAGGTCTTTTTAATTAGAATAGAATAACAATTTCAGGGATAGTTTTTTGTTTTGTTTTTTTACTTTCTAAATTTTTTAAATTAACATATAATGCATTAGTTGCTTCAGGGGTACAGGTCTGTGAATCGTCAGTCTTATACAATTCACAGCACTCACCATAGCACATACCCTCCCCAATGTCCATCACCCAGCCACCCCATCCCTCCCACTACCCTCCACTCTGGCAATTCTCAGTGTGTTTCCTGAGATTAAGAGTCTCTTATGGTTTGTCTCCCTCTCTGGTCCCATCTTGTTTCATTTTTCCCTTCCTTCCCTCCACAACCCCCCACCCTGCCTCTCAAATTCCTTATAGCAGAGAGAGCATATGATAATTGTCTTTCTCTGATTAACTTATTTCACTTAGCGTAATACCCTCTAGTTCCATCCACATCATTGCAAATGGCAGGATTTCAGGATTTTTGATGGCTGCATAGTATTCCATTTTATACACACACACACACACACACACACACACACACACACACACACACACCCCACATCTTCTTTATCCATTTATCTGTTGATGGACATCTGGGCTCTTTCCATAGTTTGGCTATTGTGGGCATGGCTGCTACAAACATTCGGGTGCACGTGCCCCTTTGGATCACTACATTTGTACCTTTAGGGTAAATATCCAGTAGTGAGATTGCTGGGTCATAGGGTAGCTCTATTTTCAACCTTTTGAGGACCCTCCATACTGTTTTCCAGAGGGGCTGCACCAGCTTGCATTCCCACCAACAGTGTAGGAGGGTTCTCAGGGGTAGTTTTATATTGTGTCAACTTAGCCTACGTTGGAACTACATTGCTCAGAATCCCGGCCCCAGTCCTGTTGGCCACGGGAGCAATCTGCATGCATTTTGGAAGGCACAGACGAAAGCACAGGCTGACCAGTGTGCTGGGCACCGGGTGCTGGTGCAGCTTGTCTACATTGTCTCCGACCAGCCGGAGCCACGTGGTGGCAGAGGGCATCACCAGTGTGTCTTACAGCATCTCCCTCGGTTTCTCCCATCCTTGGGCCACGTGCCTGCAAGCTCTAAGGTGAAGCCCACAGCTCCTCGTGCGAGTCGCCCAAGTCCACAAGTTGAGGCAATGAGAGACAGTCAGGGCTTCCCATTTGTCCTTGTTCTCTCCCATTTCATATCTGGCTTTTTTTTTTTTCCTTCCCCAACAGCAGACCCCGCCTGCCAACAGTGACTTCATGACCACACAGAACCCAGGGGGACAGCCTGACACAAACTTCTCTGGCAGCTCACACAACCGCGGAAGGTCTAATTACTATAATAAATATCTTATCCTGGATCTCTCTTGGTAGTTCTGGTTCCCTGATTGAACCCAGAACCATCAATTACCTACAATTTAGAAGCAAAGGACTTTGAGGACAGCACAGAGTTGATAAGCCTTTCAACGAAGAAAGGGTTTTTAATTCATATTCATATAAGTAATACTGGTGTTGGCCAATCTAAGCAATGGATCGATGTGCCAGCTCTCAGGCTGAGCGCACAGCTCCCTTTTGGCAGTCGGGTTTCAAAACACAAGTCCAAATCTTCTCTGTTGCTTCCCCATCAAGCCTGTTTCTCTTGCCTTGGCTAATATTTAGGGGAGGCACAATATAATGGCAATAGCATCCAATTCAAAGGAAGCAAGAAATCTGAATATAGAACCGCCACGGCACAGCGACGTGTTCACAGCCAGTTCCAATGATCCAATTTTCATAAGAAAATTTTCAACTTGTTGTTATAGACATTAATATGAAGACATCCTCTTTTGCAAGTTTATATATGACCCTAATTATTTACAACTCAGGGCCTGTTTGCATATAATTCCTTCCCAGCAAGACAACTGAAAGGGATTTTTTTTCCCCCAGCAAACCTGCAGAGGGAGCTGGTTCCTTAGAGAAGCAACAACAAATGCCTTTCTCAGAAAGACTGATCCACCATTGGGTTGACTGAACTCACACTAAAGAAGCATAAAGAAGGCAAGCTGATGGTTGCTGCAAATAGACATTTTGAGGACTGAAATAAGTAGCTGACCTAACAAAGAGGGGGAGCTCTTGGGAAAGATCCCATAGTTCTGAAATCATCTGGTCTTATGTCCTTCTGTCCCACCAGACTACATGCCTCCTAAGCACAAGGCCTGGAATATAGGAAGTGCTTAGTGAATTTTTTTTTTAACTTAAAAGACCTGGTTCTTGTTAAAAGAGGAAATAGACCCATATTTTTCAGAAGATCCTTAAAAAGAAATTTACTAAAGATCACATGGTCTTAAAACACCAGGAAATACTCTCGTAAAGGAGCTGATCTCATGAAGCTGGTCATACCAACTCGAGCAGCCCACTGTACCTGCTTTCCCAGGTAAAACAGAAATGAAATATGGGACCGTACGAAGATTCTGGATTCCCCATAGTATGAGCTGGGCAATTTAGGATCATTTGCCTCCCTCATTCCCCTGGGCTCTTGGGAAAGAGAACACAACCCACACCTTTTCTTTTCTTTTCTTTTCTTTTTAAGATTTTAATTTATTCACTTGAGAGAGCTTCAGAGCTAGACAGAGAGCACACACAGAGGGGGAGGGAGAGAGATAAGTAGGCTCCCCGCTGAGCAGGGAGCCCGATGCGGGGCTCAATTCCAGGGCCCCAGGATCACAACCTGAGCCAAAGGCAGACGCCCAACAGACTGAGCCACCCAAGCATCCCAACACAAACACACCTTATAAAAACTCCTCAAATCACACAGCACAGCAAGGAAGATTACGAGCAGTGAGATAACTCATCTACCAATTATACTGTGAAATTTCCAGAGAGTTGCCGAAGAGGAAAAGCTGACACTGATGATAGCCACCGACGCCTGTGACGTTAGTAGGCACCCCCAACAACAGCACTTGCTGCTGGATATTCCCGGAGAACAGCACCTCCTCCAGTAGCAGAGGAGCTCATCTGGTAAAATCAGCTACAAAGACTAGTCATCCTGTGACAAGTGCCTCCTGGGTAAGAGCCTCTGGTGTCCCGGGATGGTGAGCATCCCCTCTGACTGGGTTTTGAGGCTCACAGTCACCAGCATTTCCCGCCACCCCTCACCCACACTGGTTTTCTCTTCTCGTCGCTTGTACTTTCCCTGAACCAACTGATCCATTTGCTGTAGTTTCAATGACCCTCTCAGTTCCCAACAGCTAGACCTGTCTGTAGGAATCATGATCATCTAATAGCCATCCTCACCTGCATTTCCAGAATTCAAAATAAACTCTTGCTTGAGCACCTACAGTGGAGCAGGCTTGGGACATACCAGGGAACAAAACACAGATCCCTGCCCTTATGTTCATATGGAACTGATTAGCTTCCTTTCCCTGCTCCTCCGCCTCTGCCTTCTCAGTTAATGGCACCACCATTCAGCCAGTGGCCTCTCTTCTACCTCACCCTCATGAGGTTCCAAATGCTGTCAGGTTCATACTTATCCCTGTGACCACCCCCCAAAGCTCAGAGGACCCCCAGCCCTCTGCCATGTGACTTATCGCCACTATACCCCTTGTTCCATCTACATCCAACTGAACCCGCAATTCATTCATGTCCATGTCCCTTGTCCTCTAGCATGTTTGCCACGCTGCCTCCACCATCCCTCCTTCCCCTGCTCTGGTAAGTGCCTACTCATCCTCTAAGGAGCAGCTAAACCGATATCCCTTCTTGGAAGACTTCTCTATTCAAGCAGTTGTTTGCTTCCTCCTCCAACTAAGTTGTGATACTGTACTGATCTGCTTACCTGTTTGCCACCCCCCTCCAGACACAGAACTCACTGAAGTCAAGGGTCACACTGTCCACCTTGGACTATTCTGGTCACCCTCTACCCTCCACAATGACATGCAGGAGGTGCTCCAAAAAGTCTACTGTTCCATTTTGGTAACCCTCTTACATTAGAAACAAAAGCCTTTTGTTCACAAGCAAGAATCCCTAGTTCAGCAGAAAGTATTTTTCTCTTTCTAGGGCCTGGAAGTACTAGATTAAATAAGATAATCACTCACTTCACTTCTGGAGGCAACAGCCCGGTGCAGTGGGGTCAGCCACATGTTGTCCTTGGCATTGACACGAGCTCCTGGAAGCAAAAGTGGAAGTTAGAGGCATAATGCAGTCAGGGGAAATTCTACTCACGTTAAGTCAAGTGGGATATCTCGTGCTCTCATTTGCCTGGTACAACTACCCTATTTTGTTTTGTTTTTTCTTTGTGTCAGTCATGCACTTTCTAGCCACCAGACAGGAGGAGAGACCCAGTATAGTAGAAAAAGTGAAATCAGGAGCTGAAAATGGTACAAGAATTGGGTGAAGACTAGATGAGAAGTGTGATATCTCATTGGATGGGAGACACAGTTGTAAAAAGGCTGAGATTCTCCAGGAGTAGGGAAATGTAGATCCTGAAGAATGAAGAACTTTGCAGGTATGTGTGTGTATGTATATAAATACATATACACACATACATATAAAATATATAATTATATATAAATACAAGATTTTATATATAAAATATATGGTCACATATATTCTTTTTAGTTATTAAGTATACTTATCTCACAGGGCACACAATATCCTTCTTGGCAAACTGTCAAAGATGAGTTGCATTCCAACAAAGGTATGCTAGAGGTCAGCTAGATTTTAAACAAATCTTATAAAGTTGAGTTTGAAGAGACTTGGTCTGGGCTGAAGGGATTAGCAGAAACCTGTCCTATCCAAGAATCTCGATTATTTCTCTGGGACTAGCCAGATATCTTGGGAGCAAGCAGCCGGCTTCCATGGAGCTTTTGGACAGACATAACATGAAGCTGTGCAAGTTGCTCAGAGCTCCTTCCACTATGGGGCAGGCAGACAGGTTCACCAGAGCCAGAACCAGCTCACACTCAGGAATGTGCCCTCACGCTCAACTTTCTGGGAGCCACATCACCAATCAGGGAACAAAAGCTCCATGTGAATGGATTCCAAAAGAGTAGAGAATGCCCTCCTTCTGCAACAGCTTCTCAATTCCTCATGAGTACAAGCCCACCAAATCTAAAACTGAACCACAGAAACACCCAATATCAGCTTCCTTTTGGGGGGTTCAGGGTTTTTTTTTAAGATTTTATTTATTTGAATGAAAGGGAGTGTGCGAGCATGAGTGGGGGGAGGGGCGGTGGGAGAAACAGGCTCCCCGCTGAGCAAGGAGCTTGAAGCAGGACTTTATCCCAGGACCCTAAGATCATGACCTGAGCTGAAGGCAGATGCTTAACTGACTGAGACACCCAGGTGCCCCCAGGTTCAGGGTTTTGATCAGTCTTTTGCTCAGATGGAAAATTTTATGAAATAAAAGAGAAGGATAAGATAAGTATGTGTGATATCTTTGTAGATGCAATAAGAGGAGCCTATGTTAGCCTTAGGACAACAAGAAGGAAGCTCACAAGGAAGAAGAGTGGAGGGATGAATCAAAGAAACTAGAAAGTAAGCCAGAGAAGGGGAAGTGCAAAGGGGATGCCTCTGGAACAAGGGCCAAGAAAATGAGTCAAGTGGAAGCAGGGATTGACTCATCTGTGTGAGGCCAAGGACAGCTAAGAGCTGAAAAGTAGAAACTTAGTTTTAAAAAGGAAAAAAAGAAAAGGCAACAGGCAACTTTTATGGATCAAAATGAGCTAGAGAGGCACCTGGGTGGCTCAGTCGGTTAAGCGTCCGACTCGGTTTCAGCTCAGGTCGTGATCTCGGTCTTGAGATCAAGCCCTGCACTGGGCTTGGAGTCTGCTTAATATTCTCTCTCTCCCTCTGCCCCATCTTCCCTCCACCCAAAGAAAAGTGAGCTCAAAATTCAGTTTAAGCCACCAGCTAAAAAAGAAATAACAAATCATAGAACACTATTTTTCTCTTTAACTGAAGAACAAATACCATCAGCGATATTGATTCTCGAAAACAAGAACATAATACTCCCTAAAACAAAGAGAGAATGTCTCTCCT
This sequence comes from Ailurus styani, assembly GCA_002007465.1. Taxonomy (NCBI): domain Eukaryota; kingdom Metazoa; phylum Chordata; class Mammalia; order Carnivora; family Ailuridae; genus Ailurus; species Ailurus styani. The sequence continues at coordinate 3,808,789 of LNAC01000099.1, forward strand.
CCGCCCATTCTGATTTCATTGGTTTGAGATGGGGCTAGGCACAAATAGTTTTTAAAAGCTCCCCAAGACCCAAGGTTATTTTAATATGCTGTCAAGCTTGAAAGCCACAGATAAATTGTTGTTTAGTTCATCGAGCTTCAAATCCGAATTTGCTAACTCCATCCAGGCAGCTTACCTGAGAAGGCTCAAGCCCCTTACCTCAAGAGGCTCAAATAAAACCAGCTTGGGCATGCTAAGAATCGGCAGTAGGTATCTCCCTCACCTGCAGCAGGAAGTCCTGGGTTAACTGCTCTGGAGTGAACATCCTTGCATCCTGGGAGAAAGTCTCCTCCCCGGGGGGAAGCCTGCCTCAAGCTGGCCCTTCCGCTCGCCCTGTCCATCTTTAAGGAACTTCATGTCACAAAGTCGAACCAGTCACCTGAGAGGGAGAACACTTGGCCATAGCACACTCTGGGTCTGAGTTGTCACCTAGCCATCTGCATGATGTCCCTTTCCTCACTCTAGTCATCTCTTCCTTCAGCATGTCTGGAGGAAGGAACACTGTGTGGGTCCGATGTGATACCTGCCACGGGTACATATCAGTCAGACTCAGAGCCTCAAAGTCAGCGCTGTCCAGTGGAAATGTGATATGAGCCAAGGATGCAATTTTAAATTTTCTCGTAGCCACATTAAAAAGGGGATAAAAAAACAAGTAAAATTAATTTGAGTCCTATATTTTCCTTAACTCAATATATCCAACATATCATGTAATCAAGTTTAAAAATTATTGAGGTAATTTACATTCTTTTTTTTTTTTGCATGCAAAAGCTTCAAAATCCAACGTGTATTTCACCCTTACAGCACATCTGCACTGAAACTGTCCACACATCACGTGCTCAGGAGCCACAGCTGTTTTGTGACTACCGTGTTGGACACTGCAGATCTAAACGCTAACCAGTAGCCAGACTTGGAGACTCATTGACTCCCTTTAGATCTAAAGAGCTACAATTCTATTATTACATCTGAACAACTTCTAAGAGCCTTGTTCAAAAATTGCTAACATAATCTGAGCTCTTACTCTGTACACTAACGTACGTGTAGTTCATTGAATGGGGAGATGCTATTACAATGCCAATTCTGTAGATGAAGGAACCAAGGCCATGAAAATTAATATGCTACAGGTACCCAGCGAGGAAGGGGCAGATTTGAACCCAGGCAGTCTGACTTCAACGCCCGAGCTCTTACGCACTGTGCCTCACTTCATCACTAGCCATTCAACTAACCACTGATTAAGCTTCCCTTCCACTGTCCCCATCTTTCTCTCCATTCCTTACATTCATTCCTCTCTCCCTCTGTCCATCTCTCTCTCTCTCTTTGTCCATTTTGATGGATCTATTTTCAAATACATATGTGTATACATTCCCCCTTGATTTCATTTCCTTCTGTCCCACCTTTTTCCTCTTAGCTCCAAACACTGGTTATAATAATATGAAACAGAAATACACATTTTATTATTCATAGCCTTTGAGAGAGTAAATTTTGCATTGCATGTGCATAAACTTCAAAAGCTAATGCAAGAAGAACCCCAAATGGCAAGACACCTAGGAAAATATACTTCTTAAAATTCAAGAAGAGGCATATGAAACATTAACATACCGTTTCACACCCATCAAATTGGTGAAAATTATAAAATAGGACAATGCCAAGAGTTAGCAAGGGTATGGAGTAATATTAAGACTTCCATACATGTGGTGGGACGATTTTCTGGTATAACTGCCTTCAGGAAGCAGTTTGGTGCTACCTAGTAAAATCGACAATACGTGTGCCCTACTACCCAGCAACCCCCAACTGTATACCCTGGACAAACTCTCACACGTGTGTTAGAATGTTCACTGCAGCATGTTCATAACAGTAAGAAACTGGAATCTTAATTGTTGGCCAAGAGGAAAATGGATAAATATGTTATGGTATATTTGTACAATGGAATGCCACACTGTCATGGAAGTGAAGGGACTTCATACAGAAAGAGATGAACTTCAAAAACACAACATGAACGACCAAATGAGGTTGCAAAGTAATTCCTATGGCATAATCTCAGTTACATAAAGTTTTTAAATTTACAAAAACAATTCTATACGTGGTTTGGGGATGCACAGGCATGAAATAAAAATAATAAATGTGGCTAAAGAAAACAGATACCAATTGTGGATAGTGGTAGCTTCTAGGGAGGGGATGTGGGAGAAAGGATGAAGTTTGTCAAATAGGCTGGAAGTGTGTCTTCAATATTTTATTTAGAAAAAAGATATGAGGGGTGCCTGGATGGTTCAGTCAGTTAAGTGTCTGCCTTCAACTCAGGTCATGATCCTGGAGTACCAGGATCGAGCCCCGAGTCAAGGTCCCCACTCAGTGGGGAGTCTGCTTCTCCCTCTGACCCTCCCCCATCTCATGCTTGCTCTCTCTCTCTCTCTCTCTCTCTCTCTCTGACTCTCTCAGATAAATAAAATCTAAAAAAAAAAAGATATGATACAAACATGGAAAAAATTTTAAGATTTCTTAAAGCTTGGTGTACCCAGGTATTATTTATATTATTCTCCATATTTTCTGTGTGTTTGAAATATTTACTATTAAACATTTTTAAGAAAGCTAGTGCATTTGAAGTGGTTACATTTCTTCACAAAAATGGGGAGGATTGAGATGCTTTTTCTCACACTTTTTCTCAATTAGTGACCCTTCTCCTTGGTAAAAATAAAATGACACTTCCATATATAAAGTGGCCCAGTCATAGTCTCTTCCAGGATGTTCCTAAGGCTCACCTCCGGTGAGTAAGGAATTAGGAGCCACAACTGCTGTTGGATTTCGAGAAAACCTTGGCTGCACAGTGCAATTTGAAAAGAAATTTTCAGGTTAACAAGGTGTTCCTTGCTGGTCTCATTGTCACTTCTTTCTCATGCTCTCTTCCCTCCACAATCACTACAGCTGAACCCACAGGTAGACCCCCAGCTGTAGAACAGAGGCAAGGTCAGCACACCCAGGGAAGGTGAGACCACGAACGTCCATGACCACCCAAAGGTGAGAGAGCTCTAGAATCCAATGGAATCTTTTGCTGTCTCTCCAAATGCTATTTATCACCACATTTTGAATCCAAGTGTCTCAACCCAGTAGCTCCTCACCGGGCAGACCACCAGGATACCAAGGAGGGGCACAGTGCACGTGTGTGGTACCTGCCCAGACCTGTGCCCACCTGATTTTGCCACTGCGTGCTGAAATCTTATCTTCAGTCTCCCTCTCTCTTCTCCCTCCCCCCTCCCTCTCACTCTCCCTCTCTCTCACCCTTCCTCCCTCCCTCTCTCCCTCTTACACACAACCTATTTCTGTCTTGGTGTGTGTGTGTACTAGAATGCTCTATAACATGTTTCTAAAGGAAGTAACTATGGGTTAATGTTAAGATGAATCCTCATGAATGTATTATAAAGGGTTACTAAAATGAAAGTAAAATCCTGGAAACTTTGGGGTTAGACAAAGAAGAGTCGGTTCAATAAATTCCTATATAGCCATATGAGGTAGCTGTGATGATTTATAAGAATTCTTTTTTTTAATAAGAATTCTTAATAATGTGGAGAGATGGTCACAAGCTACTCTTATGTGAAAAAAGCAAGTAATGAAAAAGTACATATGGAATGAGCACACTTTTGAAGAAACATTGAACAGTGGAGAAGGATGAACCACAAAAGCCCCGAGATCACTTTCTGGCCCATGGTAAGCACTACTTAATTGCTTGCTCACCATTAGCCGAGCAGAGTCAGGGACTCGGGGGTAGAAACTGGGGACATCAGTCATTGGCACAATGTGCCAACTTAGGTCTAAGGCCAGGGCAGAACTAAATTAATAGTTGCTCATTGAAGGATGTTTTCTGGTTCAGAGAGATTCTTCAATATCTCTTCCACTGAGCCAGTTTGAACAACAGCTGTGAAAATCTGCCTATCACGATGAAAAGCAACAGTCCTATTTTACTGCATGTTTTGATCATACGAATAATGCATGAATGCATTGTTTTTTTAGAAAATGAATTTACATATTTGGGTAAATTCCTCTTGAGTATCATCCTCAATGTTGGACTCTTCCCACTTACTGAAAAAAAAAAAACCAAAAAACAAAAAACAAAAACCAGTGCTCTGAGCCTGATACAGAAGCTTCCAGTTTCTTTTATCCCTTCACATGCCAATCTGTGTACCATGGAAAATTGAGAGAATTAAGCTGAATGGTCCATAAATATTCTTTTTGTATATTTAAGACATTACACAATAATTTAGGAAAATCTAGTGTTTTATAAGTGCTTTTATATAGAGTATATCATCCTGTAATAACCTTCTGAATATTGTCTCCTGCTATAATAACATTCTGAATTTCTGTTTCTGAATTGATATTCTGAATCGTTTCACCCAACAATGTATTTTTTATATCTATTTCTGTTGACACTTATAGTATGAATCCATTCTTTTTAGTTACCACATGTATTCCAACATAAAAACACACTATGTTTTTTAGATATTCTCTCCATTGATAGGTATTTCATTTGTTCCTGATATTTCTTTATTCAAACAATGTTGCTGTGAACATCCATAACATGTTCCTCATGCAAACATGCAAGTATTTGTCTAGCACAGACCATTAGAAATGGGCTTTCTGGGTCATGGGTCATGCATACTTTTGGTTCTGATCCTTAGTCTCAACCCTCCAAAGAGAGCTATCGTATGAGATTGCTTTGTTTCCCACATCCTCATCAATACTCGATATTATCAGTCATTTAAAATATTGCAAATCTGAGAAATAGTATCACATTTCTTGGTTTTCCTATTTCATAGTGAGGTTGGGTATCTTCTAAGATGTTTGTTTACTGGTCATTTGCAATTCATTCCCTGAGAATGCTTATTTATATTCTTGGCCTATTTCCTCTATTTTTCTATTATATTGTTATAATATATATCATATGACATATATTCTATTCTATTGTTTTTTATTATAATTTATACATTTACATTGTATTGTTGTTACTATTATTATTTATATATCCTGAAAACTTCCAGTTTTATTAGATCCAAAGTGACTTTAATATCCAAATTCTTCCAAGGAGAAAAATGACCCCGAGCTCGTTAAGTATCATAGAGCAATACACACCAGGCGTGTCACAAAAAACCCACACCAGCATTGTTTCTGTGCAGCTTTAGAGTCACTTAAGAAATGGAAAAGTAATTAGAAATGTAGGAAGTGGTTTCCTTCAGTCTCCATCCCTCCACTCATCCACCTCCAGAAGGTTAAAAAGCCAGCTGCCAAGGAAATCTCCTCTCCTTGAACAACAAAATTACTATGACAAAAGCAGAGTTATCTGAGCAGGGACCAAGGCCTATTTCATCAGTGTCATCCCCCTGCCACGGGCTTCCTCATCCTCTTCCGTCGAACATGTCCAGGAGTCTTGTTTACATGTCAGAGGGAGACATCGGAAGGTTTTGAGTTGAATATTTATAACTGATTTTTCTAAAGGAAGCTTCATGTTATTTACCTGCCTGTCAGGCGCCATTGTGCACTGAAGGACACGGAGCCTGCATGTCTAATGATTTAGAGGCAAATGCTTTTTACCCAAGGACATTTTAAAGCTTGAGCATTAAAAAAAAAAAAAAAAAGTACTAGGCTATAACTGATTCTTCAGAAACAAAGATCCAACTCAAAGTTGTCAGGCATCTACTCTAATTATAAATGAAGTATGCTTTCATCGTATCCCTATTACCACTTGATTTTTTTTTCATAGAGATCAAGAATAAAGGAAACTAAGTCTCTTTCCCAGAGGCAATGTTTCTGTTCTCTTAGCCTTGTCATCTAGGAAGAAGTAAAACAAAGGAAAAAGGTAGACTAAGTGATTGAAAAATATTACAGGCCAGAGAGAATGACTGATTCTTAAGGCTGGGTTATCCAAAATTTGACTTTTAATTGTAGAAATAAATATGAAAGAAAGAGCATATGAAATATGATTGTAATATAATGAGATCCGCTTGCTATTGATTTTGCTTTTAAACAAACAGACCAAGTACAGCCCAGGAGCCCCGTCCTTCAAAGCAACGACCTTGGAAGAGTGTATGATAATTCAGTGTATGTGGCAATTGCTTAAAACATTTTTCAAACTCCCTTTGGACTTGCCTTTAGAGCCAGTTTACACACCCACCAGAAAACGTCTCATTACTTTATAATCACACCACACTGAGGATGCTAAAACCAGCATTACTTGGTTTAATCACCCCTCTTTCACCAGACCCCCCTCCAAGAAAAAAATCAAATCCAACCACAAAGGATGAATATTTATCATGCATAAAAGAATCAAAAGAATGACCTGCCACCTGCTCTGTGCTCTGATGACAATTTGCATTGAGAATGGTAATCACCTTTTGACAAAATCACAGGAAATAATTTTACAGGAATACCACTCTTTTGTGGCTGATGTTGTAATGAATGTCATTTTTAATGAGTAGTTACACCTCACAAACACTCAGCATGTTAGAAGATGGGTACTTCCAGTTTTCTTCCCTCAGCCCAGGACTTGAACCCTTGTGCACTACAAGTTTCTCTATAGGGTCCTATCGCCGTGCTCATTGTCCCTTGTGCTCAGCTTCCTGGAGCTCAACCCTAGTCTCTTAACTCTTAGCCACTGATTGGTTCACCTGATCTCATTCATGTATCTCCAGCAAATGATTTAGCAAGCTCTTAACCTTCTCTTCGCCTTAATCCTGACTCAGCTAGTTCCCAAACAGAAGCCAGAGGTAGGGGGCGGAAATAAAGCCGGAATTTGAACTGGCAGTTAAAAGAAGAGGAAAGTTTCAAAGCTTGAATTCCTCCCTTTCTACTCAGATGCATTCAGGGTTCCATCCGCTTGGCTACTAGGAGATAACGTCAGTAGGAATTGAGTGGGGTTGGGTTACACCACGCTCCGAAAGTTAATACGACAATGGAGTACACAGCTGTAATGGGCTATTCTGGCAAGGCCAAATTATTTGTCCAACATGGGAATCATTAGCACCTCATTCATTATTAAATTGGAAAACAGTTTGGTTGGATTCCCTGAAGGGTCAGCTGCCAGATGTAAGCTTAGAAATGAAATCATCAGGCTCTTGTGATGATATTTCTTTAGGAATTTAATATACGAATTGAATAAAGGACCTTTCAGGGAAATTAAAGCCATGTGAATTCCAAGAGTTTGTCTAAGCTTCCACAGTTGAGTAAAATTTCTAAAGCACTTCCCCCAATGCTCTCCCATACCCTAAGCCCCTCTAATTTGATATGGGGAGGAGGACAAATTCCATAGCACGTGCCATTCAAAATTATACTAGAGAGGTTAACAGCTCAGTCATTCTGAGACCAAATAGGTGTGCCAATCAAGATCGATGGAACAATTTCTCTAGGCTCTACTGGGTGAGCCCCATGTAAGAGAGGCTGGTAGACTCCATCTCACATGAAGGTGATGTGAAACCATGTTTCTCGAAAGTCACCAGCCCACAGATGTTTGGGGAAAACAGATGGGTCAACTTCATGCTGCAGAATTAAAATCTTCCTTCAGAAGTAGACAAACAAGCAAACCAAAAACCGAAGTTGGGGGTCTAAGACAAAGTTCTGAATTTGCACATTCATGAACTAAGCATTCCTCTGAGACTCTGAGATGTCTCTTAATACATTTGGATGGTTGGGACCACTTCAGTGTCATCCCACAAAATTCTTTATTTTACACCCCCACTGATTCTGCCTATAATCTTCCATGGACCAAATTTCCACTGCTGGGGCCACCGGCCAGGTGCGTACTGGCTCTTGGCCACAGTCTGTGCCTGTACCAAACAATATGTGTTTCTTTGGAACATAGCCCTGGAACATCTTTAAAATTGTCAGAGGAAGGCCTGTTCTTGAAAGCACAGGAATGTCACACAAAATCTCACCTAAGCTCCAGGCAACTGTCAGGAGCATGGGGCACTCATATTGCATGGCACAGAATACTTGTTTCCTGGGAAAATCTATCTCCAGAATGTGAACACGAAAAATAAGGGCAACGTGAATCATCCTGGTGTATCACAGCACAATTCTTGGTTGTTTCTTTTTTCCTACAGTGTTCCCCACATCTGTTTGAATACATGCATTAATTAGCTCCTACCTTTGCATAGTTTACTTTGGAATTCCACAGTTTCCCTTTACTGCCACAAGCAAAAGCAAAACCTTAGTATAGGCCATTTGCATAGTCTGTGGGCAGAAGTATTTTCTCCAGATTTTAATCTCCAATAAAGGAGGAAGGGAAAAGCCAGCCAGTCTGCAATCCACACTGAGACATGTGCGTGTACTCAGATTCATTCCGGGGATTTGTCTAGCAAACACTCAAGGGAGAAAGCACATATTGGTTTTGGAAACCAGTTTGGTGAGATGTACCAAGCACACAGGTTTCCAGAAATGAAAGAACTGACATTTCTAAATCTGATGAGATACTTAAAATACATAAAAAATAAAGAGAATAATAGCACAAAACCACGTTTGCCATATCTGCTTCCAATCTTTTTTAAAGAAAATATTTTACAGAGTTATCATCTTTTTCTCACCCTTCCCTGAAAATATCTCTCACTCAACCAGCCTCCTCAGAGGTAACCAGTATCTGGAAATTGATATGTTTCCTTTCTTTCCATGTTTTATTACATAGTCATAGTCATGTGTCCATAGACAGAACATAGTATTATTTTGCCACAATTTGCCAATTAAAATGTATGTAAATACACACATACATTTGGTGTTTGTTTGTGTAGGCTTTAAGGAATCAGCTTTGTTTGTTCATTTTTCTTAACAATGAAAAAATGAAAAGATAATCAAATCTACTGCATTCATCTACAATACCAGGCCTGATTAGTCAGAAATCAGACTTTCAAGGCAATATAAATGTTTCACTGAAGACGTCATTTCTCATTGAGAACAACCTCTTGCATTGTTTTTTGTCTACTGATAAAATCGCTGATCAAATACGCTTTCATGAGCACAATAAAGAAATTTGTTTGGGTTCGTTGTAGTAGTTGATCTAGTGAGTTGGTCATTGAAATTTATATCTGCAATTGACTTTTAAGGACAGCTGATATTTACCTGATAGAATCAGGAGTTCGATGATCTCTGCATCTCCCAGAAATGCAGCCACATGAAGTGGGGTTCGCTTCTCGGAATCCTGAAACAAAGATAAGCAAGTCAGGGGAGGCTGGAGGTGCCTTCTGTAGACAGAGTAAGACATGTCACTCACTCTGGGTTTAATGCTCGTAGGAGAGAGTGAAGGCCAAAACCTACTCAGGTGAGCTCTGGGCACACATTTTTCTCAGCATCTCCCACAGTCACAGGTGCAAAAGATCCCGCCCTGTGTCTGTGTGTTGTAGTTATCTCCCTGCCCCCTTTGTTGGAGTCCAGCTCGGGTCAGGGACAGACGACCATGCAATGGATGATGAAATTCGATTTATTTGCAGACCTTCCTATGGTTAAAAAAAACAAAAACAAAAACTCAAACCCTTCTACCTACCTTAATAGCAGTGTTCGAAACATGCAATGATTTCTTTTCTTTCTAAAGGAACATAGTGGAATTGTTCACAAGAACATTAAACATTAAGTACAGTCACCTCCTCCTTTCTACCTCTATGAACTGTTGCCTAGTTAACTACCCATTCATGTAACACTTACTGAATGCCTACTATGTGCCAAGAACCAGATTTGGGGTTCAGTCCTTGCCCTCGTGACATTTACATTCAAGTAGGAAGGCTGTCAGTAGTCAAGGAATCCAATGGCATGTGACACCATCTCAGATGATGATAAAAGTTGTCCCCACACTAAAACAGGGTAATGAATGGGATCCCGTGACCAGGGAGATGGGAACAAGATTCCTTAGAATGGTAGAATAAGGCCTTTCCGAGAATACGGACACTGAAGCTGAGAGCTTCTCTGTTTTACAGGTGAGAAAACTATGGCTCAAATAAATTAAGAAGTTTCCTCCAGACCCCATAGGTATAGAGCAGAGCCAAGAGCCAAGATTGGACTTTTGCCTATCAGTCTTCAGTCTCAGTCCCTGGCAAAGCATTTAACATATTGTGTTGTTAACACAATAAAATGCAGGGGGAAAAATATTGCTTCTCCATCTGTAAACTGGAATCTCTGATGAGAGAATTCAAGATAATGTCAGTAAACAAAGCCCTAGGCAAGCATGAAGCTTGGCCCATGCACACTAAAGAGCTCCAGGCAAAGCTGTTTTGCCATGAGCATAGAGAGTTGCGTGCTATCTTCCCTTCAAGACGAAGAACTCCACAGGGGAAAGAACTGGTCTTACTCCTCTCTATCCCCCCAGGAGCAGCAAACTAGATGCTCAGCATAAGTCAGCCAAACTGAATGGGTCCACGCACATTGCTGCTTCTACAAACTTCCCTGACTGTTCCACCATGGTAACCAAAGTTTGTAGGCTACGCCTTTGAGGTTTTGCCTAAAACCAGCATGCATTTTAGTTTAAAGATTTGTGAAGTCGCTGTTGATTTTAATCATCAGTCCTGTTATCGCTTGATTACACAACCTACTCAGCCACCCTCAGATTTGCCCAAGGACACGATTCTGTTTTCCGACAGTTCAGGCCCTCTGCTCTTTCTGTCTCTTTCAGACTACTGATTTTAGGCATTTTGTGACTCATTAATATCTAAAACAGATGGCAGACAGGAGATATGACAAGAACTGATCTTCAAATCAGTCTATTTGTTAGGAAGCCTGGTAAATAGGTCTCACGAAGGGTTGGACTAACTCTTAAGTAGATAAAAAAGAGATGTCTGAATTAGCTGGGAATTTACGTCGTCTATGTATGTTGCAGGCAACTATTACAGTAAGTGGAAATAGGGCAGTCATGTAACTATTCCATATAAAGTAAAGGTATGCCATAGAAAATTTGAAAGATATACAACCATCATTAACTCTCTTATAGTTATGTCACACTCTCTGTGAAAATAGAGATTCAGTATTTGAAAACTTGAAAAATATTTCAAATGTATTAATGGGCACAAAGAACTATATGAAGAACTGACACTAGACGTTCACAAGTGTTTTCTGTTTCTATTTCTTCTATTGCCATCTCTATGAGCACTTTCCATCTCAGCCTCACATTCTCTTTGAATCCCCACTATATCTATGAAGCATTTCTCTTGAGTCTTATGACAAAAGTTATATAATTATATGTTCCTCTGTCAATTGAACTGGTTCCAGGGTTTGGTTCAACAAATTAAACCTTACCTAAGTGATTTAAACAAGGACTAACCCAGCCCAAATTATGACTTCATTTGACCTGAAGCAAAGTCAATGCTCTGTTTGAAAGCTTGGCCGCAAATAAAAAGCCAAGAAAAAAACCCAATATCTAAAACTGGTTGGCCTGTCATTATAAGACTGGCTTTGCTGATTCTGTGGCCCCTTTTATGACACAACTTATTCAAACTGAAGTTTTTATAACATAAAATGGGTGTGTGTTATGTGAGATCACATAGTAAAAATTCTTGATTGTAACTACCACTGTTCCTGTTGACATGTATTTAAAGGTTTCCTGAAGCTTCCAGAACAACTATACCAACAGTGACATGCCATAGACAGGTAACTACAAAGAAGATCTGTATTCAGGTAGCTGTTCTTTGGTTCTCCAAAGTATCGGAACTATATAAATAATTTCACATGCTATCAAGACCTCAACTAAAAAGGCAACGCACCTAACTAAAATAACCATAACTACTGACCAAGGGTTACCAACACCAGCACTCTCACAAGGAACCGGAATGATATACAGGGTCATGAGTGGAGAGGTAAATAACAGAGCCACAGTAATCACCATCCTCAGTCAGGCAGGTCAAATCAGCCAGGAGGTTGCCGTTCATCATCTGTCTCAGTATAAGTCCACTTTTCTTGGCCACAAGCTAGATAAATGGACAAGGAGACGTAATGGTAGAAGAAGGAAGGCAAAGACTCTGGGGAAAAGAGTATACTAGTGATAATACTGGCAAAAATGCGTTCTAGGCCAATGATATCTAGAAGAAGAAACAAAACCTAATTATAGAGTGCTTTAATTTTTTTTTCCAAAATGCCTTTTATCTATTCTACTACTTGAATCTCGTAACATCCCTATAAGGAGAGACACATCTCTCAGAACCTTGTTGTTAAGTCTTCTTATCATCATTTGAAAGACAATGATTTTTTAGATTGAAAAGCTAGGGACTCTGAGCATTTGGAGAGATTGTATCATTTGCCCAGCACTTCAGGATGGGAGATGAGGGGAAGAACCAGAACTGACACCCTCACATAGAGAAAAATCCTTGAAGTGGTCTTGAAGAAAGATTCTTGAAATGAATTGATGTTGAAAAAAAAAAAAAAGCCAAACACTCTCACAGGTAGATAGAAAGGCAATGCCTTGGCCTAGATTCCTGATGGGGGAATAAAAGTGTCCCCACTGAACATCTGCATTCCCAGAATCTGTCCTCATGTGGTTTGGGGTTTTGAATTTACAATACCTGCACAGTCCAGGAACTTTCAAGCTGAAAAATAGGCATAAAATTGGTTCTAGGCCAAGGACATCCGTAGGATGTCAAGAGGAAGAAACAAAACCTGTCTGAAGAGATGTGTCTTCAATTCAAGCAACTTAGGACACCCGCAGTTAAAGCACCACTGAAGATGAGCTCACAGGCCTAAGCCGCAAGACTCAAGTGGAAGCAATTAACCAGAAGCAAGAGTCAGCAGGCATAACAACCAGAAAGAACTCGAGATAGCAGAAGAATCAGAGATACGAATAACATTAAAATCATTTAAGATACGAAAGACAAAGCCCAAGGAGAAAAAAAATATTATTTCTTTTTAAATGAACAAAATTTGTGGAAGAAGTATGTAGGAAGAGTTTCAGAAAGCAGTACAAATACATGATGCTGGCAATCATCTAAGACTTTGTTCTAAGAGAGATGAAAACAAGAAGAGTAAACAAGAAGGACAGGAGAAGAAAAAATAAGGACAGTGACCCTAAGATATGTTTTAGAACCATTTATTCAGCCATATGCTCTCGACATGGACCTTTATCAAGAAATCATTGTACCCTATGCATTGCGGTGGATGTTAGGAATACAAAATTAAAAACATCCCGCCTTCACCCTAAAGAAACTTACACTCCAGTTACCAGTTTCCAAATCTAGGGCATCCAAATAAAAATAATAACAGGGAAGTGGCAATTAGTGATATTCATGATGTTAAATGATTTATGAAAATTACCAAAAGCGATGAGACAAATATCTTCGTGAATACTGCCCTGAAACCCACCCAGTTCTGAACTACCCTGGGCAGGAAATCTAAACGGACAAAGAAAACAATCGTTTCTGGATTGGGAAAGAAGCACATCTTGTCCAGAACTCCCTAGAAACCCTACCGGCTCCAGCTTATCTGGAAGCTTTGGACACCCAGGGCCGGACTTCCAGGTACAGGCTGACTTAGGGATTGTTTCTGGATCAAAATTAGAATCAAGGACCAGGCCAGGAGCAGAGTAGCATTCAGACAGACACAGTGGTTGAGCCAAGTGCTCTGCTCTGTTTGTGTTCACGGCTGCCTGGCGCTCCCCCTGGACGCTCCGCGATGACCGGCAGTGGATGGATGGTCATGGTGGTCTTTACAACACCCGTGAATGCAAGAGGAGAAAAGTCATTCAAAAACAAACACAGTACGGTCAAAACACACACGAGAAATGACTTATCAGTGTATTTTTTAAAAGATTATTCAAGTATCACAAAAAAGACCTTTTCCCAGTAGCTCCGATTCCAAATAGCCCTTTGAAAATAGATTCGGACCCATGAAAATTCGCAGGTTTCTCCAGAAGGAAGGAAGGTAAACCCTTCCTTTCTATGAATAGCCAGAGACACACACAGCCAGCTGGCGTCTGAGCTAAATTTGCAGTATGTCATGGAGAGATCAGGCAGAGGAAGTTTCTGTTGTCTGTTTACCAAAGAGGCAGATGAAAGAAAATAGGGAACTTGAAGTATGTACACATAAAGTGAGCTTGACATGGGCAGAGAGGCCATTCTGGCAGCCAAAAATACTGTGTAGGGTGCACCCTAAGCCTCTGTTCTAAAGATTAAGAATTGTTTATTACATGCTTTGGAAATTCTCAGCTGGAAGTGCATGACCTAATCTCCATTATAAGTATCTATCATACACTAAAACAAATATCCCTCCCTACATATAAAAATCTTACATACCAAAACAGGCAGATGAAGCAATGTTAAGAAAACAAGCCCTGCAAAGCCTCGTTGTCATGAAATACAGAAGTGAAGTTCCGATCGTCAGTCCAAACTCCCCAAAACAGCAAAGAAGCAAGCTCATGAGGCACAACAAGCTTTACACGACAGTGAACAGAGATCACTAGAGGCCAGGAGATGTCAAAACAACTCTGAATGCGAAATAGTTACGTGGAGATATTTCAAATCGTGTGAAGAGCCGAAGACGTGTGATAGATTTAAATCCAACAAACAAGACGCAAAATGGGAAAGATGCTTGGTCTTCAGGTGAGGAATTACAAGAAATTTGTAAAGAGGAAAAGAAAGCAGAGAAACAAATGTCATGCTTCGTTTTAAAATGTTCATGTTTACTTTCAGGTCTTAACATCTCACGGATACAGCGAGGTACAGAAAATAACAGATCTGTATGGTCCCACCAGCAAAATCAAACAAGTTGACATTTCTATATTCGCTTTAGAACTCTGTTTTAAAAAACAGCTTTAGGGGTAAAGTGCTGTGAGTACTGTGACTTGCAATGGTTTAGAAAATAACTTGAGGTGTGTGTGTGTTTGTGTGTGTGTGTGTGTGTGTGAGAGAGAGAGAGAGAGAGAGAGAGAGGCAGAAAGAGAGTTGGGGAGAGGAGACAAGTTAGACCGTTTTCAATTCTTTCATTACAAATGGTGTCACAATGCATATCTTTGTTCCTGTCTCTGTGCATAGTGATGAAAATTTCTCTGGGGCAGGTACCAAGAAAAGGCAATGCTAGATCTCAGTGTATATACATACTCAACTTTATTAGGTATTTTCAAATAGCTTTCAAAAATAGTTTTACAATTTATACTCCCTAGCCATAAATGTGTTCCTTTTCCCAACATTCCTCCTAATATCTGATGTTATCAACCTTATTACTTTTTCCCAATATGATGTGCTTGACATGATATTTCACTGTTGCTCTGATTTACATTTCACTACATACAAATGAAATGAAAGCTCTTTTCATATGTTTATTGAAAGTTTTGGCTTCTTCAACCACGAATCTCCTGTACATATCCTTTCCCAACTTCCATTCAGTTTTAGCCTTTTTCTTATGATGTATAGAGTTTTTAATATATTATTTAATTCAACTTTCAATGAAAACTCAAGTTATGCCTTCACCTAGACACAGCAGAGATGGATCAATGTCTACCCCAAGTTACTATAAGAGAAAAGTTTAGATTTATAGTCATTATTCATCTTCCATGCATGCACTACCCTACGGAGCTGGATATTCCTTAGCTGGAATTTTCTATGCCTCAAAGGTGACAGCAAATCTCTGCCCCATGTACATCCAGCATTAAACAACTTTATCTAGTCATCACTCTGTGGGTATTTTAACCCACCCATGTGAACATAACATGAATGTATGAGAAACACTGGTACATCTTGCTATATCTAAACATGTTCAAATTATAAATCTAAACCTCAAAACCACATCTAATTATTAAAACTAAACAAGAATCACTCAAAAATCATTTAAAATGAAGGGTATTAAGGAGGGCACATATTGGGGCGCCTGGGTGGTTCCGTGGGTTAAAGCCTCTGCCTTCGGCTCAGGTCATGATCTCAGGGTCCTGGGATCGAGCCCCGCATTGGGCTCCCTGCTCAGCAGGAAGACTGCTTCCTCCTCTCTCTCTGCCTGCCTCTCTGCCTCCTTGTGATCTCTCTCTCCCTGTCAAATAAATAAATAAAATCTTAAAAAAAAAAAAAAAAGGAGGGCATGCATTGCATGGAGCACTGGGTGTGGTGCATAAACAATGAATCTTGGATCACTGAAAAAATAAAATTAAAAAAATAAAATAAAATAAAATAATAAAAAAAATAAAATGAAGGTAAAATAGTTTGGATTGTATCTGCCTTAGGTAACTAAATAGTGGATGCTTTTATTATNTAAAATAAAATAATAAAAAAAATAAAACGAAGGTAAAATAGTTTGGATTGTATCTGCCTTAGGTAACTAAATAGTGGATGCTTTTATTATACTGATTTTTAAGCTAAAATAATGCATATTAAGTAAAAATTATATCAGAAATTATATGTTTTCTAATTCGATCCTTAAAACACCTCTGTAAAATACATACTATCGTCCCCACCTGAGATTTTTAAATGGTAAGCAACTTGAGCAGAGTCACACAACTGGTAATGGTAGAACTGGGATTCAGAACCCAACGTGATTCTATTGTTCATGTTCTTGTTGACTCTCTGAATAGTCACAAGCCCTGGTAAACAAAATGAAATTTATTTTTCTTTTTTTTTTTTTTTTTTTTTTAAAG
>LNAC01000099.1:3829458-3852610 GCA_002007465.1 Ailurus styani
AAAAAAAAAAAAAAAAAAAAAAAAAGAAAATGTCAGAGAGAGAAAGAAAGAGTGTGGTATGAAAGGAGACAATGCTCAAAGGCATCTACTCTGGATACAACAATAACTTAGTGACTGGGTCTGTTTCTCTCTCTATCTCCCTCATATGCATTTGGGTGGGGGGAGGGGAATTAAAATCAAAAGCTTCTAAAAACAGTTTCTGCAGTCATAGAAAATCATCCTAACTGAAATGATTACAAGTCTTTTTCAGCCTCCAGGTAGATATTTTAGAAACAGTTTATATGTAATACTGATAATAAAAATCACCAACCCAGTTATCTGGACATATTACATCAGCTCAGTGTACCAAGACTGTTACGATGATTACCTCCGGGGGAATAATTTTATGGGTGTTCTTCACTTTCTTGTTTCTTTGCCTGAATTTCAAGACTTGTACATAATGCAGTTCACAAACAAGAAAACACAATTACTTCTGTAAATCAGAAAAGGCTTTCCTATTTAAACAAAACAAAACAGTGCTCTAACAAGAACTGGTTTTAACTAATTACATATAAATTTAAAGCACTGGACATTATTTACTGTTCAAAGCCTTCATTATCTTGTAGTAGGGTTTTTTTTTTAAGATTTTATTTATTTATTTGACAGAGAGAGACACAGCAAGAGAGGGAACACAAGCAGGGGAAGTGGGAGAGGGAGAAGGAGGCTTCCCACTGAGCAGGGAGCCAAATGTAGGGCTCTGTCCCAGGACCCTGGGATCATGACCTGAGCCAAAGGCAGACGCTTAATGACTGAGCCGCCCAGGCACACCTTTTAGTAGGTTTTAATATGTGAATGTATTTCTTTGCAAATGACAAAACATTATGTCTGTGATTAAACATGGGAATACTGTACTTTGCATAATGTTCCACAGAGTTGCCAGAGTGCTGTCCTACACAACATCTAATTCTTAAGAAAACCCAAGGACATTAATCAAGTAGGTATTATTATCCCCATTCTATAGGACAGGAATCAAGGCTGATTCCAAGAGTTAAATGACTTGCCCAGAGTGTTCTGTATTCTCTCACATATATTATGTGTGAGATATATATGTGAGAGAATATCTCACATATTCTCTCTCATGTAAAACCTTACTAACCAGTAACATTCCTCTCCGAGGCAAAACCTATTTCCACCCTCTTCACAGCCTTTGGAGGCCTTTGGTCCTACTACGCTTGTTTCCATCAAGTGTCCTGCAGGATAGGGACACACACACGCGCGTGCACTTTCATTAGAAGCATCTTCATATGGCCACAAGAGCAAAGACTCTGGAGTCAGAGCGACCTAACCTTGAACCCCTCCTCTACCACTTAAGAGCTGTGTGATGCTGGGCAAATAAAGCAACCTCTGAGACTCGTCTTCCTTCAGGATCACTTCTCTTGCAGGCACAAAGCGCATGTCCAATAAAAATTAGCCATCCTACGTGTGCACCCCATCGTTTATAGCAGCAATGCCCACAATAACCAAACTATGGAAAGAACCCAGATGTCCACTGACAGAAGAATGGATAAAGAAGATGTGGTCCACATATACAATGGAATATTACTCAGCCATCAGAAAGAATGAAATCTTGCCATTTGCAATGACGTGGATGGAACTAGAGGGTGTTACGCCAAGTGAAATAAGTCAATCAGAAAAAGACAATTATTAAATGACCTCACTGATATGAGGAATTTGAGAAAAGGCAGAGGATCATAGGGGAAGAGAGGGAAAAAAAGGAAAAAGATGAAACCAGAAAGGGAGACAAACCATAAAAGACTCTTAATCTCAGGAAACAAACTGAGGGTTGCTGAAGTGGAGAGGGGTGGGAGGGATGGGGTGGCTGGGTGACATCTTTGAAGCTTATCCTGATTACTTCAGTTCCTCTTGAGACTTAGACAAAACAAGGAGATTCAGAACCATTTCTGGAGAAACAATTTTATTGTTAAGAAGTGATATTTGTTTACCAGTAGAAGTGCTGAGGTTGCCTACTCAAAGAGGGCCGATAGCAGTGCTCTGCCTATCTCCTCTCCTGACTGAAGCATAGGCTTGGCCACTGTACCCCGTCCAACCTCCACCAAGGTAACCAAGGCCTCTCCCAGACTCCAGAGTCGGGCCTTCCAGGATTCATCCTTTATCTCACAGAACTCACAGTGGAGTCTTTTCCTCTCACACAACCACCTAAAACATCCACACCTCGGCAACTCTAAATCCTTGCTCAGAAAATATCCTTGACACCCGGAAGGCCTCCTTCCTCATGAATTCTTTTTTTCCCCCCCTCATGCATTCTTGGTAGCTCAGCAGAATCAGATCTGGTTGCAACATGGACAGATGGGAGCTGCCCTGGGGCAGTCCTTTCTTCCTCCCCCAAAGCTGAAAACCTTTGAACCAGGTATCCCCAAGCTAAAGCACCCTCACCAAACCTTTCTGACACTTCATAAGAAAGTTTGGCCACCTAAGACACAAGTTCCCACATTAACTTATTAGAAATCAACCACAGACTCATTAAAGGTTCCCAGGAAGATAACCAGGGGGCCACCTTCCATATCAATGAGCAAGGAAGCATTTATCTATGTCCTTTCCAAATTGAGACAATGGGATACAGAGTAAAACACACTGAAAAGATTCCATACAGAACATTCTGCTTAGTGAGGGTAGATTGCAAAATGGCAGGCTTCACAAGCCCCTTGATTACAGACTGATAGTCGTGGTCCCAGAACTTGGAGAAGATTATGTAACAGTGCTTCTTGAAGACAAGGATATGGGAGATGTACCTCTCCATCTCTAGGCAATCCCAAATAAACCTACACCACTTGAGAACAACCCTCAGAGAAAATGGTGACTGGGGATGCACCTGGCCTTCACAAACTTGGGCTGTAAGGCATATTTTTTCCCACACCAATTTCAAATCATTGTGTTTCCCAGCTAACTAGTACTTTATCATGTGGGCTAAGACCCCCTTAGGATCCTCACTCAACAATCTGGCTCTGGCAGCATAGAGAAGACAAGAATGGGGTCTTCTCTCAGAAAACCTCAAATACCCATGTACTCAACACCACAGAAGACACAAGGATATGGTGTTCCATTGAGGGATTAAACACTAATATCCATTTGGGTGGTTTGCTTGCTTGTAATTATCATCTCTTCTCTATTGAACTTATGTATTCATGGGAGGGGGTGATTTTTAATTTAAATATATCTTGCTTTGCATACCATAGGTATTTCTGAATGCGGTCTAAACATTAAATTGTGACAAATTGATTATTTTTCCCATCAAATTATAAACTAATGACTAGAATATAAAAGAAGACAAGGAGTTCAGTCAGATGAGGGTCCTGGGGCATTACTTCTTGGATGCTCCAGACTTGAAGTCTTTGTGTCCTTCTTCGGGCAATTTGACCTCAAGATGGAATAGACCCAGACATATCTCAATAGGGAAACTTAGCAGGTCACACATTGCCATGATCTCATGACTTGGAGGGACTACTCCTCCAACACCCACTTCCTATCTACTAGTCCCATAATCATTGATGGGCTTCATGCTCAGCCTTGAAATCCCCCAGAGGATCCCATCACCATTAGTGATCCAGCTGGCTAAATGGCTTAGCCCACAGTATGTTCTGGTATGTGGTATTTTTCTCCCTATAATCCTTAAATCAATGCTAATCTTAGATCGCTCCCCAACTCACCCTTAAGAAGATAGGCTTGGGTTTTAAGCATTACTGTTCTGACATGTTCTCTTCCCATCCTAAATGTGACAAGATGTTTAGGCTTCCCCTCCCTAAATACCACTGAAGAAAACACAGGGCTCTATGACCACTGGCCTACTTCTTACGCACCATTTTACGTCTAAGAATCTGTATCTCTTGCTGCTGTGACCCTGATGAGCTTCTTCTATCTTTTCCTCACGAAAGCTAAGACTGCTAACTGTGGTGACCCCATGGCCAAAAGGCAAGTTTCAGATACCTGGAAATGTGGAAGCGTGAAGCTTTGAGACACTCAACACAAAACACTTCCCTCTTGAGAAGATTCAGGGACATCTGACATAAGGATTTTTTTTAATTAACAAATTAATTTTTAAAAATTCAAGTGTCATTCAGAACATTTTATTTTAAAGTCACAAAATAGGGGTGCCTGGCTGGCTCAGCCGTTAAGCAGCTGCCTTTGGCTCAGGTCATGATCCCAGGGTCCTGGGATCGAGCCCTGCATCAGGCTCCCTGCTCCATGGGAAGCCTGCTTCTCCCTCTCCCACTCCCCCTGCTTGTGTTCCCTTTCTCACCCTGCCTCTCTCCGTCAAATAATAAATCTTTAAATAATAATAATAATAATAATAATAATAAAGTCACAAAATAGGAAGCCATTGATTTAGGGTTTGGGAGTCACCAGGAAGAGTGTCACTTCACTCAAATGTCAGCTCAAGTGTCCATTCCTCTGAAACGTTGTCTGGTTCTCTACCCCACACCCCTCCTCCACCCTACAGTCTCTATCATGGCACCATGACATCTCATTGTCTGCCCTTGTTTTCCCCTCCCTCCCACTAACCAGGCTGGGGTCTCAGGCAGAGATAGTCTTATTCATCTCTGTTATCAACCTAGCATGAAATCTGGCATATAGTATGTGTCAATATATGTGTCTTGAGTGAATAAAAAGGAGTCACGTCTTGATTTATCTTTGATTCTTTATCAAAACCTACACCCCAATAAGAAAAGAGTCTGTATGAAGATGGGCTAATGGTTTCTGTGGTGAGACAGAGACGTGGTTAGGGATGCCAAAGAGTCTGGGTGGCTGGGTGGGTGTCATGGTTGTATGTAGCTCTCATCCACCTCTAACCTTGATTGAAGATAGCCACCCCCTCAGTCCATTACAGGTAAGGCTTGGCCTTGTTTCAAAGCTGTGATGAAAAGTACAGCACAGGGAATATAGTCAATAGTACTGTAACAATGTGGTATGGTGGCAGATGGCGACTTACCCTTACCATGGTGAACTCTGCGTAATGTACAGAACTGTTGAACCATGATGTTGTGCACCTGAAGCTCATACAACATGGTTTGTCAATTGTACTTCAGTAATAAAACAACAAAAAAAATCTTTTTAAGCTGTTTGACCATCCCAGAACCTTCAGTCCTTCAGACTTCCTCCCAATTTTGTTGCTCTCAGCTGGGGCCTTGGTCTTGTACCTTACTTACCCAGTAGGAAGGCTTGCTAAGAAGCTGGTAGCAAGCAGCTACAAGGCTCAGCTAACGTTCCTTATCAGTGCAGCTCACCTGTGCCCCCCTAATGAGGGCCACCTGCCTCGAAGTTCTGGTTTCTGTGGGATCTCAACTACAATAAGACATTAATGTCCATGGCCAGGCCACAAATGCCAGTTCCTGGGAACCTAGTGACTTGTGGAAGTAGGGGGAAAAAAAAACACTGAATTTTTTTAAAATGTGGAACATTTATTTCCTTGTCTCTGGCTAGCCCAAACTTGTGTGTGAAATGATCAGAGGCTCCTATTAAAATCCAACTGCTGGTTTGGTTCCAGGCATGGGCAATCTGGATGTTGGAACAGAGTCATAGAAAGTCGAAGGCGTGGGTGGGTAGCGTTACTAACAGGCCAGTGCAGGCCCAGTGCTGGGGAAGGCGCGGGGGATGGAGAACGCTAACATGATTTCGTACAAGGAGAGCGCTGACGAGAGTACAGTCAGGGGACTTGCTCCATCAAAGTGCTTTAGAAAGGACAAGAAAAGGAAGCAGGGTTAGAGAGGGTCCCTAACTCTTTTACATTCTTCAAGAATTCCGCAGAAGGATGAATTTCCCAGAGGCTGAGGTGGGCTGGGAGACCCACATCCCAGACCAGCCATGTCACTCAGCTAGGACCACAGTTCCTACAGAATTTTATTCAGAGGGTGAGAAATGACTTCATTTCCAACCTGCTTGAGTGGGAGGCTTTCTACACTCCTCAGGTCCCCGCTGTGTCTGGGTAGCAGGACCCTCTCTGGCAGCACAAGGTCAGGAGTGCCGGGAAGAAGGGGCTGAAGTGGAAGGGAGGGAAGCGCAGCTGTTTTTTGTTCCTGGAGTTCCCAGAAGCACCTGACACTGGAAGCCTTTTTCCTCTGTTCTCTTGGGCCACACTGTAGGGTCAGGAGGGTCATGCACTTCCCCCCGCGAAGAGCAGCCCTCAGAAGAGCCCTTCCTCATAGCACCATCACTCCGTGGAAGAAGGGCAGGCTTTTCCTCTACACTGAACAGGCGCCCTGATGAAGCCCATCCTCCTCCGCCTATATACAGGGTCCATTTTCCACAGGAGGAGAAGGTCATCCTGTGACAGGATTCCCGTACCTCCCACTGCTCCCCTCCCTACAGGCCTCCCCTACTGCCGTGTCTCTCACCAGCACCCCCGCCACAGAGCACTGGCTTTCCTGCCCCCAGACTCTGCTCAGCCAGCCTGCTTCCTCCTCATTTTCTCCACCCCTAAGATGGCTTACTTTTTAGCCCTCAACCTGCCCCAGGCCCTCCTAGCAATGCTTTCCAAGCAATAGCTCTCTGAAGTAGTAGTCCTTTCCTCCGTGGTCCCCACACTTTGTTTAGACTTAGTTGACTCTGCCTTGGATTTCAGCCACCTCTGAGGATGGCCCAGTACAACCTAGTGGGTTCTAAATGCAGAAGAACCCTGTTCAAGGACTGACCTTGCCACTTAGAGCTATATGACCTCAGGCAAGTCATTGGAGCCTCCTCTGTGCCTCCATTTATTTGTCTGTAAAGTGGGAATAAGAATAGAACCTACCTCCTGGGGATGTGAGAGATGGAAGGAAATGCTGCTCATAAAGCCCTTAGCACAGGGCGCCTGGGTGGCTCAGTGGGTTAAAGCCTCTGCCTTCAGCTCAGGTCATGATCTCAGGGTCCTGGAATCAAGGCCCGCATCGGGCTCTCTGCTCAGCGGGGAGCCTGCTTCCTCCCCTCTCTCTCTCTGCCTGCCTCTCTGCCTGCTTGTAATCTCTCTGTCAAATAAATAAATAAAATCTTAAAAAAAAAAAAAGCCTTTAGCACAATTCCCAGTATATGGTGAGCAATCAACAAATGTTACCCAGTATTATTATTTTTTTTAAGATTTTATTTATTTATTTGTCAGAGAGAGAGAGAGAGCACAAGCAGGCAGCGTGGCAGGCAGAGGCAGAGGGAGAAGCAGGCTCCCTGTCGAGCAAGGAGCCCGATGTGGGACTCGATCCCAGGACTCCAGGATCGTGACCCGAGCCGAAGGCAGCTGCTTAACATACTGAGCCACCCAGGCGTCCCAGTATTGTTATGTCTTTAAGATTTTATTTATTTATTTGACAGAGAGAGAGTATAAGCAGGGGGCCATCAGGGAGAGGGAGAAGCAGGCTTTCCACTAAGCAGGGAGCCCAATGCAGAACTCGATCCCAGAACCCTGGGATCATGACCTTAGCCGAAGGCAGATGCTTAACCGACTGAGCCACCCAGACACCCCTGCCCAGTATTATTTAATCCATGCTTTCACTCTTTCTCCAACATGCCCATTCTGGCTGGCTGATGGAAGGAGGGAGAGAAGACAGGCTGGGGACAGAGGTGGGGGAGGTTAAGGTGTCTGACCCATTCTCAACTAAATTCCAGGGTAATCAAGATGGCACTATCCAAACAGGAGGAGGGAAAATATGTCCAAGGGCCACACAAACATCCTCTCTAGCAGGTCCTATGATGAGAGATGCATAGGATCAGATGAACAAAATCAAAATATGCTCAACATTGTGGGAAGTGACACCTGCCAGCAGAGCTGACCAGACAAGCCTTTCAAATCTTCGTAGGACAAATTCTCAATGCCACCATAGTCGCTCGTAATTACTGGGGCAACGGAAAGGCAAAGTGACCCCCAATCACAGTGAGTGGGTCACAAGATACGTCTCATCTCCCGCGGGCAAGCACCTGTGAGCAACTAGAAAGAGAGATTGGTAAGAAGAGCCCCTAAACTCCAGAGAAGCTCAGAAAATGCAGTCTGTTGTCTAAAAGACAATGGACAGATTAGACAAAAGGTTGAGTTTTCCTGGGAGTGACTCACTATTAAATACAATCTGCGGAAGCATTACTGTTGAGAGAAGGAGCTGACATCAGGAAACCTTCACCCCAAAACTCACCCAGCGGGTGCCTGGGTGGCTCAGTGGGTTAAAGCCTCTGCTTTCGGCTCAGGTCATGATCTCAGCATCCTGGGATCGAGGCCTGCATCGGGCTCTCTGCTCAGTAGGGAGCCTGCTTCCTCCTCTCCCTGTCTCTCTGCCTGCCTCTCTGCCTACTTGTAATCTCTCTCTCTGTGTCAAATAAATAAATAAAATCTTAAAAAAAAAAAAAAAACCTCACCCAGCAAGAGAAACGTTTAGCAGGAACTATGAGCCCTTATTCGTATGCAGCAGCATTGACACTTGGACTTACTCTCGATAATACGCTTGACATACTGATTATGTAAATGATTTGACTCATTTTATGAAATGAGAAGGACTCTCTAATCATTTCTACAATGGGCCAGGAGAGAGAGGTTTCACACAAAGAAAAATGACACTGTTCTAGCCCTTTAATTCATACTGTAGGAGAGGCAATAACACATATATTTGTATATTTTTATCTAGCCCTATTTTAATCTATACCAGAGCTCAAAACTTAGACCCCAAATCTGCTCCAAGATCTTGCTTGGCCCACACAGAAGTTTTTAAAATCTAAATCTGGATGTCTTTATCGGGCCACACAGATGTTTTAGGTCAGCGCTGCTCTCCCCTGCCCCCACCAGCGCCCTCTGCACACACCGGAACTGCCTGCTAGACTCCAAAGCTTTTGAATTGGCAACTGGGATCTATACTTTTCTTTCTCAGTCTGCTCATGCCTTTGGCCAAAAGCAATATAATTTGGACCAAATGAACTGCAATCCAAAGACCTGCTCCAAGGTCCATGTAAAGCTATCAACTGCTAAGGGCTGTGTTTCAGAGCTAGCCATCGTGGTAGCTTCTGGGGATACAAAAAGAATCCAGGTACTATACCGGATTCAGACACTGAAGTAACAAAGTCACCAAACAAAATTGAGGCATATTGAAAGGAGGATGTTAAGTGATTAGACTATGCCTCCAGGAGTTGCTGATTCTAGAAGAAAAGGAAATTCTTTACAAAGAAACATGTTTAAAATAGAGAAGAATCCCCAACAGTGATTAGCATGTGCCGGGCCCTGATCTAAGCATTTTCCATGGAGTATGCTCAGAGTGAGTAGGAACTATGAGCGTCTGCATTTTACAGATGGAGAAAGAGGCACAGAGAGGTTCCTTACTTAGCCCAAGGTCACACTGCAGCTGGGAGGCCACTGAGTCACAGCTTGAACACAGGTAGTCTGGCCACCAGAGCACACATCGTTAGTCACTATTCCATCCCAAGAATAACCCACTACTGCACTGCATTGGCTTCTTGCAAATAGCCTTGAGGAACCCCAAATTTTCTTTCTAGTTTAAGGTTCATTGAGCCTTTTGTCTGGCATTTCATATCCTCAGAGAAATCACTTTGTCCAAGAAAAAAGCCTAATACGTATAAATGATAAGTTTAGTTTTCAAGCTATCAGAAAATTATAAATTTGGCATTTTGGTTTATAAATCAGTCTCCAGTGAGCTTAGGTAGTGTGAATCAATTCCCCAAATTCTAAGACTCTTGCACTGAGCAGAGAAAAATCAAATTTTTCCAGGTCATTTGTATGCATAATACAGTTTCAATACTATTAACTATAAGGGATAAATGCCCCATGAATGAATAAAGAAACTTTTTGAGCACAAATAAAATTACTTAACTAGTCATTCATAAATTTCATAAACTCACTAATGTATTATATTTAATATTCTATAAGATGTGCACAAAAATACATATTAAAATTTTTTTAAGAGATAGAAGTACATATTCAAGGGTGCCTGGGTGGCTTAGTTCATTGTGCGTCTGACTCGATCTCAACTCAGGTCTGGATCTCAGGTTATGAGTTCAAGCTCCACGTTCAGTGCAAAAAGAAAAAAAAAAAGTAGTAGGTACTCTACCGCCCCCAGTGAATCATCTTGCACACTTCCTGGGATGCCTTTACTTCCCTTTTTGGAATCTGCCTCCTTAGATCCAGGATCTTATCTTAGGGCTAGAACATCTAACTTAGACTAGTGTGTTACAATCATAGGAGGCTGCCCAAACCCAAATCAAGAATAATTTCCAGGGATGCCTGGGTGGCTCAGTGAGTTAAGCCTCTGCCTTTGACTCAGGTCATGAACCCAGGGTCCTGGGAGCAAGCCCCGCATGAGGCTCTCTGCTCAGCAGGGAGCCTGCTTCCCCCTTTCCCTCTGCCTGCCTCTCTGCCTACTTGTGATCGCTCTCTCTGTGTGTCAAATAAATAAATAAAATCTTAAAAAAAAAAAAAGAAGAAGAAGAATTTCCAAATTTGTAGCACTGTGCATTGCTAGCTGATGGACGAAGCCCATCAGAATGGACCTATGATGGACGAAGCCCATCAGAATGGACCTAAGAGTAGAGGTCTTAGGAAATCTGTGTCCATTTAATCTTTAAATAACTCAAACCTGTTCTTATATGCCCTAGTTCATAAACATCCTTTTATGATCCAGTGAGCATGAACTCTGCTTGGTTGCTTCACCTCTCAGGGCTAGGCAAGTGGCAGAGAACGGAAAAATACTTGTTTACCCCATGACTGGCTCGCAGCCAAAGTAAGAATATCCTTGTCATCTGGTTTAATGTAAAACATCCGACTCTTCCCTTTTACCAGACTCTTCTTCCCCAGGTCAGATTATCCCCGAGGCAGCCTGCTGAGCACAGCAACCCCTTTCTGATCTAGGATTCTGTGAAGCAGAACATGGATTCGGCTACCTGTCCCATATAATTTAGAGATTCAAGATCTTTGCAATGATGACTCACCACTAGAGCCCTAAGCTGCGGCGTCAGAGGGTCAGGGCCTTGTAGGCACCCTGCTGTGAAGAAGGGCCCACGCCCCGGGAGAGGCCATGCGGAGGCACTCACACTGACAACCAGCATCGCCTACCAGACATGGGAGTGAAGACATCTCCAGATGACTCCGGCCCCCACCTGTCAAGTCCCCCCAGCTGACAGGTCTTTCCAGCTGAGCCCAGACATTGTGGAACAGAGGCAAGCTAGCCTGCCATGCCCTGACTTAATTCCTAAGCCACAAAATCCATAAGCATAATAAAATGGCTGTTTTCACCAGTGAATTGTGGTGTGGTGTGGTGTGTTACCCAGCAACACTAAAGGTCTCTGTGAGATTCTGAAGTGCTCTCTGAATTATTAGAGAAAGACAACATTATGTTTAGCGTTAAATGGCCTTATTTGTTTTCTAATTCAAGGCAACCAGGCAGCCACTGAGTTGTGATATATAGGGCAACTCTCTAATAAGAATGTTTCTGAAACCCCCAACATCATTTCTTTTGTGTACCAGCAAAAGGCCAGTTACTCTGTTTGCAGAATAACAGTGGCCGTGGTCATTTCACAGCCTCCTGAAAAGTAACACTTTTTTTTTTTTTAAAGATTTTTTTTTATTCATTTGACACAGAGAGAGAGATTACAAGTAGGCAGAGAGGCAGGCAGAGAGAGAGGAGGAAGCAGGCTCCCCGCCGAGCAGAGAGCCCGATGTGGGCCTCGATCCCAGGACCCTGGGATCATGACCTGAGCCGAAGGCAGCGGCTTTAACCCACTGAGCCACCCAGGCGCCCGAAAAGTAACACTTTTGTTCAGCCCCCTCTCTGCCAAATGAAGTGGCACCCCGTCCTTCTCCTCCTGCCCTTCCTCTTCTCTTGTCTGTTGCTCAAGCCAGAATCCCAGGAGTCATGCTTGGCTCCGCTCTCTTTGTTGAGACTCACATCTGATCCGCCATCAAATCCCGCATAACCTACCTCCTCCCTAATGAACCTGGGAGCCATCCCTGCCACTCCTCCTCGGGTAGCCACAAGCAAGCCGCGTGACTAGCGCCCCCTAGAGCCCATGAGTACACAGCGACCCTGACCACCGCCAGAGCCCCTTTCTACCTGGACGCCAGCCATGGTCTTCCTGCTGCTCTCACAGCATCTGCTCTTCCTCTCACACCCCTTTCTTCACACGACACAACTTTAAATATTCACTGGAGCCTTCTGCACTTGGGATGAAACCCAAACTCTGCTGACCTGGCCCTCCTTTGTCTCCTCTCCTCCCTTTCTCGCACTTTCTCTCTTGCTAACTGGCCTCCAGCCACACTGGCCTTCTTTCGGTTCTGGGAACTTGCCACTCTCCCTGACCCCACCAGGGCCTTCACACACATCTTTATCCTGGCTAAATTGTTAGCCTCATCATCTCAGGGCCCCCAGTGTCTCACAGCCTGTCTCAGCTCCAATGTCACTGCCACCAGAGATCTTTCCGGCCACCTTTTGTTCAGTATCATAGCGCAGTTGGCTTCCTTCTCAGGGGTCTTCCCGATTTATTCAGACCGACTGAGTCATTTCCTGTGCCTGTTTACTATCGCCTGCCTTTCCACTACCCCGGAAGCTCCTGAAGGCAAAGACCAGGACTGCATCCACCGCCCGTGCCCGCACACCCAGCACCTCGCACAGTGCCTGGAACGCAGCAGGTTCAGTCAGTAGACACCACTGGTGTACATTAATGTGCACGCTGTCTAGCCGCACCCCTGTCGTACCACCGCTACCCCCTGGAACTTTCGTTTTCCTTCCAGCTTGACCACAGACCAGTTCTTCTCCAAGTGTGGGCCCCACCACCAGCAGCAACATCCCCTGGGATCTTATTGGAAATACAGATTCTCAACCTACCCTGGACTTCTCAAATCAGAAACTCTGGGGGTAAGACCCAGCAACCTGTATTTTAACAAAGCCCTCCAGGATGCTGATGCACACTCAGGTTCAAGAACCACTGCCCAAGACTATCCCAGAGACTCTCACTCCACAGCAAAGTACAAGTGTGTCCCATTGGTTCTGAAGGTCAGTTCCAGGTGAGAGATTAAAATTATGACAAAAAAGTAGGCATTTGTAGCCAAATGACTTTGCAAAACACTGTGTTCAAGAAAGTGAAACAGGGGTGCCTGGGTGACGTAGTTGGTTAGGTATCTGACTCTTGATTTTGGCTCAGGTTATGATCTTGGAGTCATGAGATGGAGCCCCATGTGGAGCCCAGCGTTGGACTCTTCTGGCTTAGTGCAGAGTCTGCTCAAGTCTCTCCCTCTCTCTCCCCCTTCTGCTGTCCCTTCCCCTGCATGCTCATCCTCTCTCTCTCTCTCTCTCTGTCTCTTAAATAAATAAAGCTTAAAAAAAAAAAAAGGAAAGTTGAACAAATTTCCTTATGGCAGAAATTTTTGGGTGCCTGAGTGGCTCAGTGGGTTAAAGCCTCTGCCTTCAGCTCAGGTCATGATCTCAGGGTCCTGGGATCAAGGCCCACATGGGGCTCCCTGCTCGGCAGAGAGCCTGCTTCCTCCTCTCTCTCTGCCTGCCTCTCTGCCTACTTGTGATCTCTGTGTGTGTGTCAAATAAATAAATAAAATCTTTAAAAAAATTTAAAAAAAAAGAAATTCTCACAGCCTTTAATATAGCAATGTGCTCTGTAAATCACTAAAACACAAAGAATTTTGTAGAAGGACTTCCCAATTTTACTTAACCACAAAACCTCTTTTTTCCCCTTCTAAACACTTGCCAGATTTGCTTGAGGCTCTGAGAAACACACTTTGGAAAATGGTTTCTAATGTATTCTTCCCCAGAGAAAACCTTTCTACCACCATTCCAGTTCATTCTGCCTACAACAATATTAATAATGTCTGAGTCACTGGCAGCAACGGTTTTAAGCTTAGTGCATCTTTATGTCTTTTGCTCTTCCCAGGTTTGAAAATAAATGCTTCATATTAAGTACATATTCCTATACATACAATTAATGTCACCAAGAAAAACTCTGATCTTTGTTAAACCCAAAGAAGTTTATAAAGGCAAACGCGGAAGGACGGAAAATGGTGACAATCTCAAGTTGAAATAGAAAAAGATGCAGAATTTAGTCTCTTGCTCTGCACGGGAGCAGGCAGCTGTGAGATTCACTATTTAGACTTCGAGAGAAAAGTCCTCTAATGAGCAGTAGAGGACCAAGAGCTTCATGGCTGGGGCTCAGGGAGAGCCCTGGTTTTCTTCCCCAGTTGAATGTGGATGGGGAGGGCAGTCCATGATGATAGAGTGGAAAACTGCACAGGTGACTGAAAAATTATGGGTCCCAGGTGACAATCAGTACCCTCAAGAAGGCTGAGCCAGCTTGGAAATAGGAAGTTAAAATATTCATGCCAAACATCCAGTGTTTACTTAATCAGGGCTAATGATTAGCTTCTTAATGAAATTTTACAAGCTCAGTTGAACACAGAAAACATTTGCTTCCCTAAAAGCAAATAGGTCTGTTTGTATTGTAATCAGACATCTGGAGCACAGAAAACCCCCAAGCCGCAGGAATACAGAGGTGGTTCTGTCCGGGGACTCCCAACTTTTCTGTAAAGATGAATGTGGTCAATGTGTGAGGAGGGAGGGAGGATGGTGGCTACCCACCCCACTCCTTGGTTTCAAAATGCAGGATTTAATGCCACAGATCCTGACATCAACTTTGGGCATCTGCGCTGAATACAGCAGCTCTCAGACAGAAGCATGGATGACCAAAGGGGCTACTACCGTCAGCGGTAATTCCAGAATGTGTCTGGAGGGCTCTGGAGGGCAGTCTAGTTGGAGCTGCTTTAGCACTTCAGGCAAACTCTTCTTGCTTAGGTTACACATAAAATTCAGTAAAACCGGGGAGGAAGGGGTGAATAGGCAGAGCACAGAGGGCTTTTAGGGCAGTAAAACTATTCTGCATGGTACTAGAGCAGTGGTTAGGTGTCCTTGTACATTTGTCGAAACCCATAGAATGTACAACAACAAGAGTCCATCGTAATGTAAACTACGGACTCCAGGGTGGACATGGTGTGTAGATGTGAAAATGCAGGTTCTGTAACATGTCCCACTCTGTTGGGGGATGTTGATAATGGGGGAGCCCATGCATGTGTGGGGGTGGGGGGGAGAAGGGTACCTTCCTCTCAATTTTTTTTTTAAGATTTTATTTACTTATTTGACAGAGAGAGAGCATAAGCAGGAAGAGTGGCAGGCAAAGGGAGAAGCAGTCTCCCCTCTGAGCAAGGAGCCCGATGCGGGACTCAATCCCAGGACCCTGGGATCACGACCTGAGCCGAAGTCAGATGCTTAACTGACTGAGCCACCCATGCGCCTCCACCTCCCCTCAATTTTGCTGTGAACCTAGAAGTGCTCTAAAAAATAAAGTCTGTTTTTTAATTCAATATCATCAAAAGTTTCTAAACATCTTTTTAGTCATCCTTTATATAAGATTGAGAAAAGATCAATTGCCCAAATCATAAATTGCCATCATTATCGTTATTGCTACTAGTAGTAGCTTGGAGAAAGAAGTTGATAAAGATGGTAGGTAGGCTTAGAATTTCTCCCACCATCCCCACCCTGACCCCTATCCCTGCACTTCCTGACACTGTTGTCAAAGGTTGGTCAACCTATTGCATTAAGAGTCCTGGCCACAAGGAGAGTGTGCAGTGATGGGATATTTCTACTTCTGTTTGTAGCAATGATCATTTCCTTTGACAGCTTGATTAAATATCTGTCTCAACCATCAGATTCTACAACCCAGGGGAACTGAAACCTTGTCCTATTCCTTCGACTGTCTCAGCACCTGGCACAATGCCAGGAATGTGGAAGATGCTCAGTAAATGTCTGCTGATTGAATAGAAGAAGAGAGAAAACCATGATCAGATAGTTAATTTAACGATACTTGTGTGTTAAATATTAAATATTGTCTTTAAATATTCATGTTTACTAGGACTCAAGGAAATTACCAGTCAAATTTAGGAAATGCATAACAAGACCTGTTTTGAAATTGCTAACTGGCTAACTAAAGTCTGACTACATCTCTAGAAACAAGATATTCATTCATAGCCCCGATGGATTTTTATGAGCAAAATGCAAAACAGGGTCAATCATGTGATCTTTCTAGGACAATTTCACATTTAGCCAAGGACTACTGAGTCACTATTCAAAATTACATATGGTAAGATCTTTCCCAACTTTTTCAATAATATCTACAAAATCTACAAAATGCTTTTTAAATAAAACCTTGTCCTCTAACATGTATTCTTTTAATAGGAAGCTCTGGAGGAGGATACTTAAATGTGTACTAAAGAAAAATTCAAGCACTGAAGTTATTCTTTACCTGTGTCTAGAGTCAAATTGTCATGTTACAGCAAAAACAGCCTTCTCTGAGTTTTACAATCTTGTCGAAAACCAAGAATATTCTAAATATTACTGTAAAGCAACTTGACATATTTGTTCTCTAGTTTCCCCTCCCTGAAAGAAAGGCCATTAAAGTTTTACTAATATGGGGGGACTATACACTGACATATGTGATTTATCTGAGGGAATTCTATTTTCTTTTTCCCCCAGCTTTATTAAGATATAACTGACAAATTGCTAAGATATTTAAAGTATACAACATGATGATTTGATAGATACATACACTGTGAAAAGATTCTCCCCGTGGACCTAACACATCTATCACCTCACATATTTATATTCATTCATTCATTCATTTTTAGGTTCCTTATATAAGTGATACCATGCAGAGTTTGTCTTTCTCAGTCTGTTTATTTTTTCATTTAGCAAAAAATCCTGCAGGTTCATCCATGTTGTTGCAAATGACAGGACTTCCCTCTTTTTTAAATGAATAATATTTAACTGAATAATATTCCTCTGTGTGTGTGTGTGTGTGTGTGTGTGTGTGTGTGTGTGTGTGTGGTATCTTCTTTATCCGTTCATCCATCCAAAGACACCTAGTTTGTTTCCACACCTTGGCTACTGTTACTAATGCTGCTATGAACATAGAAATGCAGACATCTCTTCAAGATGATGATTTCATTTCTTTTGGAAATATACCCAAGAGTGGGATTGCTGGATCATAGGGTAGTTCTATATTTAAATTTCTGAGGAGCGACCATACTATTTCCCACAATGGCTGTACCAATTTGTCTCTTCAATATTACCCATTCTAACAGGTATGAGGTGATAGCTTATTGTTTTCATTTGTATTCCCCTTATGATGAGTGATGTTGAGCACTTTTTCATGCACCTGTTGGCCATCTATATGTCTTCTTTGAGGGAAATCTATTTTCTAAAGTACTAAGATCGAGGGGTGGCTGGGTGGTTCCGTTGCTTAAGCGTCCAACTCTTGATTTCAACTCAGGTCATGGTTTCAGGATTGTAAGATCGAGCCCTGCTTCCGTGCTCAGTTTGGGATCCTCTCTCTCCTTCTGTCCCTTCCCATCTCTCTCTCTCCTTTTTTCCCTCTCTCTAAAAATAAAAGTACCATGAACAAACTCATAATTCCTTGAAAAAGAGAATTTTAGAAATAAACATATTCAGGGGTGCCTGGGTGGCTCAGTTGGTTAAGCAACTGCCTTTGGCTCAGGTCATGATCATGGTGTCCTGGGGTCAAGCCCCACATCAGGCTCCTTACTCAGTGGGGAGCCTGCTTCTCCCTCTCCCTCTGCCTGCTACTCGGCCTGCTTGTGTTCTCTTTCTCTCAAATAAATAAATAAACAAAATTAAAAAAAAAACAAACGTATTCAATGGTGCCACGTAAAATTCACTCTCTAAAAATAACCATTTACAGTGATTTTATTTTTACAAAGAGTACAATTCTTATTGAACACACTTATTTGGTTCCCCTTCTAACTTATTTTTTCCCAAGTATACAATTTGGTATACGTTTTTAATATTTTAATTATGGTAAAATACATAAACATAAAATTTACCACATTATCCATTTTATTTTTCTTTTTTTTTTAAAGATTTTGTTTATTTGAGAGAGAGACAGAGTGAGAGAGAGAGAACATGAGCAGGGGGAGGGGCAGTGGGAGAAGCAGACTCCCCATGAGCAGAGAGCCCGACTCGGGGCTTGATTCTGGGACTCCCGGACCATGACCTGAGCTGAAGGCAGATGCCCAACTGACTGAGCCACCCAGATGCCCCACATTATCCATTTTCTAAGCCATTTCTAGAATTGGCACAATTGTTACCACAGGTCAAACTCAGAGAGTCCCTGATAAAAGAAATGTGATATCCCAATATTAAAAGGCTCTGGCCAAGGGGTGCCTGGGTGGCTCAGTCAGCTGGGCAACCAGCTCTTGGTCGCAGTTTGGGTCAAGATCTCAGGTTCATGGGATCCTGCCCCAGGTTGGGCTCCGTGCTCTGTGCGGAGTCTTCTTGTCTCCCGCGCCCCCCCCCCGCCACGCACACACCCTCAGGTGCTCTCTCTCGCTCTCTCTCTTTCTCTAAAATAAATAAATAAAATCTTTAAAAACAACTGAAAAACAAAAGGCTATGGCCAAAAATAGACCCACTGGGATACAATCCTAAAAGGAATATTGTAGGAATAGGAAATATATGAAGTAAATATTCATGTATCCACATAGATAAATCTCAAACACGTAATGTTGAGTGAGAAAAAGCAAGTGACAGAGGATATAAATAGTTTGCATATATAATATTTTTAAAGATGCACAACACGATCTATTGTTCTGGAGTATATATACACAATGCACACATAAAGAGATAAATAAAATTAGATTATATAAAGACAAGGTTGGGGAAGATATATAAAACTCCAGGAGAGCAGTTCTCCCTGGGGAGAGAGGCAGGGAGGGAGGTGATGGGTCAGAAAGCCTAACAGAGGCTTCAGCTCTGTTCACCTGTGTCAGCCCCACGGGAGGCACAGGTAATTCATCAGGAACAAAGCCACATCCTGTTCTCGCACGGCTGACGTGCCCGTGGAGGGAGACAGACAGAAGACAAACAAGTAAATACACTACATATGTCAAGCGGTGAAAACTGCTAGCAAGAAGAGGTTAGAGGGGCGCCTGGGTGGCTCAGTTGATTAAAGCCTCTGCCTTCGGCTCAGGTCATGATCTCAGGGTCCTGGGATCGAGGCCCACATCGGGCTCTCTGCTCAGCAGGGAGCCTGCTTCCCCCTCTCTCTCTGCCTGCCTCTGCCTACTTGTGATCTCTCTCTCTGTCAAATAAATAAATAAAATCTTAAAAAAAAAAAAAGAAGAGGTTAGAGGCTGATGAAGTGGGTGGTTTTACATAGGAAGACTGGAGACGGTGTCCCAGATAAGGTGGGATTTATGCAAAGACATGAATGACACAAGGACCATGTATTTATGTGGGAGAAATGCTCTACATCTATCAAATTTCATTTTGTGGGTTTTTTTTTTTAAGTAAATACAGCAAAGTGTTAACATTTGTTCCATCTCAGTGGTGCATTTGCGGCTGTTTTCTGACTCTTCGAACATTTTCAAAATAAAACAAGATTAAAAATAGAAAGCCACTACCATCGACTCCTGAGAGATTAGGATGAAGGATATTAGACATCTCTGAATTCCTTCCAAATGGAGCATCTTGAGCCTGGGACTGTAGATCCTATTTCCTTAGGGGTCCTGCACATTCTGGGGTCCCCTGAGAAACAGCCCATAAGGGACAAGGCTACCTGATGATTAGGTTACGCATGCTTGCCTGCTTATCTATACTTATCCATCTATCCGTCCACCTACCCAACTGATCGATCTCTCTATCCATCTATCTATTTATATCTTTGCTTCCCAAATAAAAGACATGCCTGTTCAAATACAGTGTTCCCTATGTGAAAGGAAGAGGGCAGAGGATGAAGAGCTAATCCAGCACATGTGCTTTAAAAAGGGAAAAAGGCATATATACAAATTAAGTGAGGACACAAGATGTAAATCAATGTGAAGGATTGATGACAAAAGGCAGGACGTCTACGACAGGAGGGCCAAACATGCAGTCTATACTGATGACCTGGAAGCTGCCGTTTATTCCATGCTCCAAAGTCCTCCTTCTCCTTCCTCCTCCTAAAGAAAGGATATAGTACCTTAGCGATGTTCTTTTCCCACGTGCTTGCAAAGTGGGGGAAAAATCACAGTTACACAAATCCCTCAAACCCTTTTCTTTGGAGACAACATAAATTCACTAAGAAATATATGTGCAAGTGTATGGGGCACTGGTCCTTGGGCCACGTCTCCAGGAAGTAGCTAATAAACACTTGATGAATGGGTGAATGCATGTGAGGCTGCCTCATGGCAATCTACATAAATTTGTTTTGTATTTGAAGCATTTCCTAGGTCACAAAAGTCTTTCACATACCATGGCAAAGACTGTGGATTTGCCCCCACATCTTTCTTTCATAATAAATGCTGCTTTGAGCTGAGTACGTGGCCATCTGATGTGGTTCTGTACAATACATAAGCAATCCTTGGTGGAAGTATCCTTAAAGAAAGGGGACACACCCCTCTTCCACCATCCTCCTTCCTCCTAGCTGGGATTTGATGTGATGGCTGGAACTCAAGTGGTCATTCTGGACAATAAGATAGAAGCCACCTGCCAAGAATAACAGCACAAAAGGAGGTAAAGACTGGCTCCTATAACCACAAAGTATTATGCTAGTCCTGGACAGCCTGCCTCTAGACTTGTACATAGGAAATAAATGAACTTCTATTTTGTAGTAAAATAAACTTCTACTTAAAAAAAAAAGCTACTATTTTACCATGACTGTTTTTTTGTCAAACGCAGCCAAATCTAACCCTAACAAATATACATCCACCATTTCATCTCCCAAGCTATAAAAGTATAAAAAGTGTGTTATGGTGGCCATTGTACAGATCGGGAAGCAAGGTCAGAGTAGATGAAGAGGCTTCTGCCTCTGAGGTTAGCCCAGTGTTCTTTTCCCTCCATTGTAGTTGCATTTTGGTGTGACTGATATAGATTATGTGCCAACAGATAAAATATATGAAGCAGGAACATACCAGGTTTGGTTGCGAAGGGGTCATATCAGAAAGCAAATCTGTGCATGTGTGGGTAAGGAAAGCCAGGGAGGAGTTGAGGAAGGGAGACTAAAGGAGAAGGAGAAAGTAGCCTGTATTACCTCCCGATGACTTTAGAAAGCACACAGCAAGTACCCATAACTGTCCTAGACCAACTGCCAGGAACATTGTTTTATGCAGAGAGTTGGCAAGGAACGTGACAATAACCAGCCATACAACCTCCCAGAAGAAAAGTACCACCCCTCTCCCCCTGGCTTCTACCCTCACTGGGTAACACCTACATTTAAGCTCTTTGTATTTGTTTCTTTTCTTTTAAAGTCAGTTGTAATAATAATATGTCTATAAAACTACAATTGGAAAGTCCTCTGGCTGTCATAATTATATAGTAATTGAACATTTGAAACAGAAAGTAATAGATCCTTGGTAAAAATCAGGACCAGCACAGCTAATCCAACTAAAATATACCTATATCCTTTTAATTTAAGCACGTCTTTTAAGAATAATCTGAGTATGTGATCATCTCTGGCCAAGTCATTTTTAAAATATGAGTTATCTCTTTTCTGCAAAGCTTTAACAAATTTTTCTGATTACAAGTATATTCTCAATGTAAAAGAAATGAGAAAATAAAGAAAATCAAGAAGTGTCTGGAAATTTCTACTTGATTTTTATCCTAATTGAAACTAACAATCAAAAATTATTTTTGAGCCTGAATAGCCAGCACAATCTCAAGAAAGAAGAACAAAGTTGGAGGTTTCACACTCTCTGATTTCAAATTATACTAAAGAGCTATAGAATTCGAAACACTATGGTTTTGGCCTAAAACAGGCACATAGATCAATGGAACAGAACAGAGAGCCCAGAAATAAACCCACATATATACAGTCAATTAATTTACAACAACGAAGCCAAGAATATACCATGGGGAAAGGATAGTCTCTTCAATAAATGTGTTGGGGAAACTGGATGAGTGCATGTAAAAGAATGAAAGGGGACCACTCTCTTGCACCACACACAAACAATGAACTCAGTATCAAGACTTAAATGTAAGACCTGAGCCATACAAATTGTAGAAGGAAAGATACATGGTAAGCTCCTTGATATTGGCTTTGGCAATGATTTTTGAATCTGACACCAAAAGCAGACACAACAAAAGCAAAAATAAACAAGAGGATCTATGTCAAACTTCAGACCATCTGCAAAACAAAAGAAATCATTAAAATAAACGCGTGTGGTGATGAGCACTGGGTGTGATACACAACTAATGAATCGTTAGAACACTACAACAAAAACTAATGATATGCTGGCTAACTGAACATGATAATAAAAAAATGAAAAAAGAAAAGGCAACCTGCTGAATGGGAGAAAATATTTGCAAATCATATATCTGTTAGGGGGTTAATAAATAAAATACATAAAGAGCTCACAAAATCCAGTAGCAAAAAACCCCAATCTAATCTAAAAATGGGCAGGGGATCTGAATAGGTACTTTCCTAAAGAAGACATACAGATGGCCAACAGGAACATGCAAAGGTGCTCAACATCACTAATCATCAGGGAAATGTAAATCAAAACCACAGTGAGAGGTCACCTCAGACCTGTCAGAATGGTTATTACTAAAAAGATAAAAAATAGCAAGAGCTGGCAAGGATGTGGAGAAAGGGGAAACCTCATGCACTGTTGGTAGGAATGTAAATTGTTACAGCCACTACGGAAAATAGTTCATGGGTTCCTCAAAAAAGATAAAAATAGAACTACCATATGATTCAGCAATTTTACTTCTGGGTATATATCCCATGAAAACAAAAACACTAACTCAAAAAGACATATGTACCCGATGTTCATTACAGCCTTCTTTATGATAGCCAAGATATGAAAACAACCCAAATGTCCACTGATGGATGAGTGAACACAGAAAATGTTGTGTACATATATATATAATGGAAAATTATTTAACCATAAAAAAGAGTGAAATCTTGCCATTTGCAACAACATGGATGGACATTAAGAGCATTATGGTAAGTGAAATAAGTCAGACAGAGAAAGACAAATACTTTATGATCTCACTTAAATGTGGAATCAAAAACAAAACAAAACTAAACCAAGTTCATAGATAAAGAGAACAGACTGCTGGTTGCCAGAGGCAGGAGATGGCATTGGCGGGGGGGG
>LNAC01000099.1:3852820-3944952 GCA_002007465.1 Ailurus styani
GGGGGGGGGGGGGGGGGGGGCTGACAGCGGGGGAGGGGAGGCGAAATAGGTGAAGAGGGTCAAAAAATACAAACTTCCAATTATAGAATAAATAAATCACAGAGATATATAATATACAGCACATATATTCAATGACTATAGCTAATACTATTGTATTGCATATCTGAAAGTTGCTAGGAGAGTAGATCTTACAAGTTCTTGTTAGGGGAAAAATATTTTATTACTGTGTATGGCGACAGAAGTTTACCAGACTTATTGTGGCAATCGTTTTGCAATGTATACAAATACTGAATCATTATGTTGTGTACCTTAAACTAATACAAAGTTATATGTCAACTATATTTCAATTTTAAAAAATATTTTTCCAGAATTTATTAAATAAAATGTTGTTCATATAGCTAAGTAAAAAGACATGCGTTTTTACAATACTGCCATCTAGAATCTCATACATTTTCCATCTTCAATATCCAAACAGGGGGTCCTCCCTGAAATTCCTCCAAAAGGGGGAAACGATGGTGAAAGAAAAGAACCCTACTGAAGGGTCAACAGCTCCTACCACCATTGCTAGTCTCCCCCTAATACCATAGGAAAGGCCCTCGTAAGGCACCAGGAGATGGGAGCAACTCTCAGGCTGTCACCGCGGGTAATGAGCACCATGCCACGGAGCTGTGCTGTACACACACACAAACAGACAAAGAGGATAAGCACATTTAGAAAGTCATATCCTTATATGAAATATGAGCAAGTTCGGAAGCTAGTTTGTAGGCTTTCATGAGTGTGTGTATATGTATGTCTTATAAATGCATTTGTTCTTCCCATTTATCAACATAATACATGGTGAGTACAAAAAGTATCAATAAAACATGAAGGGATAAACAAAAAAGCAAAAATCCCACTACCTGGGTTCAACTAAAATTAAACTTTTGGAGAATAGTCCTCTACACCCCTTCTTATATTTACATATGCATATGATATACTCTGTTTAACAACTGGCTGTTTCATTCATAAAATATCTTGAAGATCTTACCTATCAATAAATACATATAATAAGTAAAACTTGACATAAACCACCCTTTTTAAAGATAGCATAATATTGCCACACATATATGTACTGAAGTATAGCTAAGAAATAAAGTACTGGTAATGTCCAATTTCTTGGTATTATAAAACACAAAGGAGCATATACATTATATATATTATATAATATACATATATACACACACATATACATATCTCTATATTGCTGTCCAGTGATTTCCCTTAAGGTATATTCCAAGGAGTCATGATGCTGTCGAAGAGCGTATACAGCTGAATGTGGACAGATTGCCAAACCCTCCAAAGGGGAGTACAAATGAAACTTTCCCCAAAAAGGCCTCAGAGTATCCCTTCAACTACACCCTCCTAGAGATCTTATTTTCCCCTTTGCTGCTCTCAGGGGCACTGTGGGGCTGTTTGGTTTGAACTCTTGGGTTTCGCGTGAAGTTGAGATCGGACACCCTTTCATATTTGTTTTTGGCTATCTGCATTTTTATTTTGGGGAGTGTCCTCTGTATTTCCTTTCCCCATTTCTCTAGTGAGGTGTTTATCTTTCTCTAAATAATTTGCAAGAGTTTTTTATATATTAGGAATATTAATGCTTTTCACAGATAGAGTACCTACCTTTGATTTCTCTTTTAATCTTGTTTTGGTGAAGATTTAAAATACATAAGTTCACCGTTTTTATATATTCAAAGGTATCCACATTTTCGATCTTGGTTTTTATTTTTGTATTCTGCTTAGAAAGCCCTTCCCCACATCACGACTGAAAAAAATATATTTCCCCCTTCTTTTATTTCACTACTTTCATCTTTTTATTTTCTACCTCTAGACTTATCTTGGTGTAAGAAATTAGGGAAGGGTTCAGCTTTTTATTAGCCATTTGTCTCGACACCCTTTATTAAGTAGTCCATGTCATCCCTGTGGTTTCCGACGCTTCCTTTGTTTTATACCAACTGCCCATATACACTTGGGTCTAATTCTGGAGTCTCCACTCCACTAATTTAGTTGTCTATTCCTGTGCCAGTAACACACTGTTTTAATTGCTATACTTTTGTAATTTGTTTTAATAGATATTGTGAAACTCGCCCTTCATTGATTTTCTTTTTTAAGAGTCTTCTCGCATGTCTATTTCTCTAGATACTGAAGTTTAGAAGATCTCCTCACGTTTCCCAAACCAAAGTCCTCCCCCACAAATTCAACTGCACTGAATTTATACATTAATTTCAAACCACGGAATCTTCTCAGTCTAAGAGAGGTATGGCTCATTTATTCATATTTACATCCTCTCCTCAAATGTAATATCTAACGTGGGGAAAAAAAGAGCCGTAGCCCTTTATCCTAGAGATGTTCACATTCTCAAGCTATTTACAATGTACACCTTTTAATTGCAAGATTTTTCTTTGTGCTGTAACAATGTTTAGCAAAGGAACACTAACGGCAAGGGCATGACACTTGGAGTGTTTCCAGAGTTCCCAAGAACTCTCTCTATTATCCGAATGGTACAAATCATATGCCCTTGCACAATGTATCACTCACAGAGAACGGCTCTTGTACCTTCAAGGCTAGTGCTGGAGAAACAGGGCCTCAAGCTGTCGGGCATCCCCTGGAAGGTAATGAGTAGTGATGCTAACCAGACCTGCCCTCACACATTTCACATGGTCGCGAAGCCACATCGTGGCAGCCTGCTCACTGCCGTCTGGAGTTCGTGAATCATTCTCTACAGGTCATGGCTCCCAAAGCACAGCCCCACATCCCGGGCAGTGGTCCAACAAGGAGCAGGAGCTGTGACAGTATTGT
Source organism: Ailurus styani (assembly GCA_002007465.1). Lineage (NCBI taxonomy): Eukaryota > Metazoa > Chordata > Mammalia > Carnivora > Ailuridae > Ailurus > Ailurus styani. Next base: position 3,855,656 of record LNAC01000099.1, read on the forward strand.
CAGGCACGTGACGAGCGAGAGGCACCTAGCCTCGGGACAAAAAGCACCCCTCCCGGAGTGTGGAAAGGACCCCCAGCCTCTCCACAGGCTACTGAGCCAGAAGTACTGTCGACATTTGAAAAACATGGGCCCCCGCTCTCTCCAGAACACCAGGCCACTGGCTGCACGCTTTCGACTTCCAGATACAGGTGGCCAGAGAAACCTTCACTGAGGAATATTTGCTGATCTCATCCACGGTTAGCAAAACGGTGGCCTGCAGGCCAGATCTGGCCCACGGATGTGTTTTCTTTGGCCTCAACGATGTTGGATGACTTTTTGGAACCAACATTTAACAATTTAGAGATTTCCTGTATTTTCTCTTAAAAACGTAAGAAGTCTGGGCCACCCCCAGCCTGTATTCCTGCATAGCAATACTCAGTGAGAGCGGAATGGGTCAGCGTGCTCCTGTCAGTGGTGGGACGAGGGTTTGCCATTCCTGCCTGCAGCTTCCTTGTTCCCAGCAGTTTCTGACTTAGGTCTAATTTAGAAAGTGCCCAGATTTCTAAGCTAAGAAAATATCTCAGATTTTTATCCCTATTATCAATTCTTTCTCTAAAAAAATTTTAAAAATCAAGTAAGATATATGTAAGGGAGGGAAAACACACAAAAATCTAGGAGCTTAAAGGCTGTCCTAGGGGCACCTGGGTGGCTCAGTCGGTTAAGTGCTCTGGGTCCTGGGATCAAGCCCTGCATCAGGCTTCCTACTCAGCAGGGAGTTTGCTTCTCCCTCTACCCTGCTCCTCCCCCTGCTCATGTTCTCTCTCTCTCTTTCAAAAAATAAATTTTTTAAAAAATTTTAATGTCATGCTATATAGTCTGTATTCCTAATATCCTAGGGAATTTGAGATGATAGGACCAAGCTGAGAAAAATTTAAAGGAGATATTAAATTTATCACTCAAGGGTCTTTAGATAAAGATATATTGCACCCTTCTGCATGGATTCAAAAAGTATATTCTATTTTTAAAAGAGACAGTGCAGGGGTGCCTGGGTGGCTCAGTCTGTTAAGCATCTGCCTTCGACTCAGGTCATGATCCGGGGTCCTGGGATTGAGACCCGCATCGGGCTCCCTGCTCAGTGGGGGAGTCTGCTTCTCCCTCTCCCTCCTTCCCTGCTCATGCTCACTCTCTCTCACCTACCTCTCGAATAAATAAATAAAATCTTTTTAAATAAATAAATAAAATCTTTTTTAAAAATAGCACAAACGTCTGGTTATAAAATAAGTAAATCATGGGGATATAATGTCCAGCATGGTGAGTCTAAGTTAATGATACTGTATTGCATATTTGAAAGTTGCTAAGAGAATAGATCTTAAAAGTTCTCATGACAAGAAAAAAATTTTTTGTAACTATGTGAGGTGAAGAATGTGGTGAGCATTTTCATATAAAAAATAGTGCAACACCCTGACACAAACACACACACAGTACAAATTACAAGTGTACTATTGGTAATTAATCTTATTTATTTTTAGAAAACTCTTACCATACATTGTTGGTACAGTTCTTTTTTCTCACCTGGATCTTGAGACTAGCAGGCCACTATCAACCCAATTGTTTATAGTTCAAAACTTATTGTTAAAAACTAAATGCTAATAGATGCTTATAGTTAAAAACAAAAAAGTGTATAGATGCTTATAGTTAAAAACTAAAGCTTTAATGGTTGTCTCCCGTTTTTCACTATAAGTTGGTGTATGCTTAGCTTACACCTCAAGATTTATTCTATTATATTCATATATCATCCCTACCCATCTTGGAACTAGAGAGCACAAGCAAAATGCACCAATATACTTGGGCCAAACCCTATTAGGGAAAATAATATATATTAACAGCTTGACAAAATCATTTTTTGTATAAACTAGATGGATTAAAATAATCAACTTGGGACGGCCCAACTATACAGAAAAAAAAATGTTTTGAAGCTATTGGGGCAACATAAAATTAAATATGCACTGGGTATTAGAAGATACCGATGAATTATTATTGATTTTCTTTGGTATGATAATGGTTGTCTGTGTGTGTGTGTGTGTGTGTGTGTGTGTGTATTCATAACTGTTAATGATACTTTAAAAAATAAATAAATACCATGTGAATGCTATCATGTGAGACTTACAGATCCTGGAGTTATAGTCCTTCACAGTTGTTAAAAGACTTTAAACATCACCTAGCGTAGGCATGGGAAGGAGGTTTCTATTTAAAAGTCAACTCCAATTTAATAGTGCTGTCCTAAGAAATTTTGGTCTTTTAAGACTCAAAGAAAAAAACTGTCATAAACCATTAGCAATGTCAAGGTAAGGGTGCAAGGTAGGAAAGTGGCCCATGTGCTACAATTTGTCCCCTTTAGATCCATCAGTCTAGTAGTCTTCCAGGGAGTTTATTACTCGTCAAGTCAGCTCATTACTTCTTTATACAGCCCTATTAAGTTATTTCTTATATTTTGAGCTGGAAATATTTTCTATAGCTTACAACCACCTGACATAATAGTAAGTCTAGTTCCACTTAACTTGACAACATTTGAACTATTTGACGTAGTTCTCTTGTCCTTCCCAGGTCTGAATCACTAGTTTTTTCAATCCCTTCTCACATGGAATGGTTCCTTCCCTGTCTTCACCACTCACCAATGACAGGCACTAATTATCTCTGTTCCCATTCTAGTATGGCACTGTACAACTGTCTGTTGGTGTCATGTTCTCATAGCATTATCCCAAAAATGACTTTATTGAGTTCAAATTTTGGTCTTCAGGATCTGCGCATTCATTTTGAACTCAGATACTCCACCTTGAGCTCAATTTGTTAGTCTGTTAAAGCCTTCTAAAATCTTCCAAGTTATCAACCACATATAGGTCAATTTAAATGGATTTCTCAGAGTGTACAACCACATTTCCAGGCCCTGGCTTGTCACTAGCCAGAGAAATCACAGGAAGACTCGGAGTCCTGATTCTTCAGTGGCTCCTCAAATCCAAGTATATATTTTCAATCCTACAAAGAGAACTTTTAGTCTTACAACTGAGACCTGAGGGACACTAACAAAGCCATACACTAGTGGACAATGTGTCCTATTGGAAGAAATGAAAAATAGGCCACCACAAATTGGCTCAACACAAGTAATAAAGCAAGGTTTAGTCATTCACTCAACATGTGCTGCAAAGACTGAACTGGGCCATTGAGCAAAAGAGAATGAATGACAGAGCCACCAAGTCATCAAGCACATAGTCTCTCAAAAGTGAAGGGTGCCAGTAAAGTGGTCAGTGAGATACAAGGAACTATGGGAGAGCAGATGTAGGTTTCTTTGGCTGGGTAGGGAGGTAGGAGAAGAGGCAACAGAAAGGAAACAAGAATTAGGACAACCCAATGGAGCAAAGAATAGGTCTGAAAAGGCAGATAGGATGGGAACAGTGAGCAGTGAGAAAAAAAAAATCAATGGGTTGAAAAACTTCATTTAGTTGACACACAGAGTCCATGAATACTGCCGGCAGGAAATAAAGTTTGGAAAAACACAGAGAGGCAAAGGTGAATGAGATCACTGCCCATATTAGAATCACCTAATCAAAGGATAATTATACCAAGGAAGAAGTTACCCATCAAAAGACACAGGAAGGTGGGGAAGAAAAAAAGAGAGCAAAATAAATAAATAAATAAATAAATAAATAAATAAATAAATAATAAATTGGAACCTAAGACAAAAAAGAAAAATAAATATGGTTAAAGAAAGAAAAGCAGGGGCGCCTGGGTGGCTCAGTGGGTTAAAGCCTCTGCCTTCGGCTCAGGTCATGATCTCAGGGTCCTGGGATCGAGGCCCGCATCGGGCTCCCTGCTCAGCAGAGAGCCTGCTTCCTCCTCTCTCTCTGCCTGCCTCTCTGCCTACTTGTAATCTCTCTCTCTCTGTCAAATAAATAAATAAAAATCTTTAAAAAAAAAAAAGAAAAAGAAAAGAAAGAAAAGCAAAGGGTGAGAAGGGAAGACAAATATTGTCCTCCTATTAACAGGAGGCTCCTCCATTATTTATTTCCCTTCCTTGGCATTTATATGTACAGGCTAGCGGCCTCTCTTCCCTCCTGAAGTGAAGCTCCAGACTTAGATTGCTAATCCTTATTTGTCTTCCATCTCCATATGACCTTCATTATCACTTTCCCTAAATTGCCTAAGCCACCCCCAGCAAGACAGTCAACATGACTGATTCAAAGAAGTGTTGACGAAAGAAAAGCATGACATTAAGAGAACAGCTCACTGTCTCCAACATACCTGCTAAGAGAGTAGGAAATTAAATGATGTTCTTTACACTCACCTGAGGGAAGGAAAAGGGGGATATGAAGAGGGGGGTCTACAGAGGACAGAGCAGAGGAAGGCCCTGGGACCCCGTGGAGCCACGCCATCACCAGAAGGAAGTCAGGCATTCCTTCATGGATTGCTCTTCCTCCCCCTATCCCTCCCACCTGCCCCCCACTGCCGCTGACCCACTGATGCATCCAAAAGCCCACACATCCAAACTCCACAAGAGCACCCCTGAGGTGTCAGTTTGCACACCACTTCATCAGTCTCTCATGATTAACCTGGGCCCCTAACAGTGTCCTGCATTTTTCCTTTCAAAATGGCTGTCAGTACGATCTCTCACTGTTGACTTCTCTGCCATCTCACAAGCTCCATGAGGGAAAGAGCAATCTTCTCACCGCTATATCCCTAGCACCCAGCACTAGGCCCAAATTCGGCAAATTACTCTTAAATGAGTAAGACACCACACAGACAAATGAATGTTATCACTTGCATTGCCTAAAATTCTGTAGTACTGAAACTTGGTGTGGCTAAGATTGCTAACTATTCATGTTCTCCAATCTCTGGGGACACAGCTATACGAATTTCACAACCTCCCTTGCAGTGAGATATGGCATGGGACTAAGTTCTGGTCAATGGGTTGTCTGTGCAAGTGATTATGCCACTTCCAAGATGATCCATAAAAATCCTCTTAAGATCTCCTTCCGTGCTCCTTTTTCCCCTTCTGGTTGGCTGGACTGAAGATGAACCCCTTGGGTCAGAAGCTACATGTTAATACCTGGGACCCTATGTAGAAAAGAGCCACCTCTCCAATCTTTTCACAAGAGAACTAAGCTTCTCCCCTGTTTGAGCAATTACACATTTGGGTCTATGAGCTACTAGAGTTAACCTACCTGATTCAGTAATACAGTGAGGTTACAACCAAAGCTAAGCTTTCCGGGGTGCCTGGGTGGCTCAGTCGTCAAGCATCTGCCTTCAGCTCAGGTCATGATCCCAGGGCACTGGAATCCAGCCCCGCATTGGGCTCCCTGCTCAGCAGGAAGCCTGCTTCTCCCTCTCCCACTCCCCCTGCTTGTGTTCCCTCTCTCTGTCAAATAAATAAAAATCTCCAAAAATAAAAATAAATGAAGTTAAGCTTTCCTAACCTGTACCAGCCAGCAACCGTCTGTCACTTTCCTAAGAGGAAATAAAGGCCATTCAGAGGACAGTGCAATCTTTCTCGGTATGTCTGACTGAACAACAGTTCGGTTTGCTCATCATCAGGAAAAGATAGTAACTAAAACTGTGCCTTGGGCTTGCCTGGACATGGGCCACAGCCACCAAATAGGCTAGGCAAATTCCAGTGAGGCCAGGACACCCGGGCAGTCAGCTGGCCTGCCTCGGCTCCTCTCAGAAGTCTGGGTCACGCCCCGCGGGCTCTGGACAAACGCCCAACTGCCTTCTCGAGGAGTCTGGCCCCGGCCTCATCTGTGCTTACCTTGCAAAAACGTCATAATACGCCGCCTGGTTGTTTTCAGTGCCAACCGGGGAGAAGCTGCCAAGAGCTTTTTCAAAAAGCCACACCAGCCTGCACTCTGCCACAGAACGAGGGCGGCGCGAGGTGCCTCTCCTGAAAAAAGCCTCCCGCTGACCGGAGAGAGATCCCACCTCAGACGCAAGTCATGTCCCTGGGGCAAAGCTGTTCCTCTGCAGGTGTGTTTGAGTCCCTCTGTTGTTTTGTCCTAACACTAGAGGCTTCAAAGACAACTGCTCTCCCCGAGGGACCAGGGCATTAAGGTAATTGACTTAACATGAAGAGAATTAGTAGCATGTACTGCATATAATTGCTTGTTCAATCTAGGTCTAGGAAACTATTAAAAGGGTAAATTATCGACTAACTCTTTTCACTTTTCTTCATGGCAGGTTTGTTTACTTCAAGAACTTCCTGATCTGGGGGTTCTTAGTCTTCCGGGGGCCATACGCCCCTTTAAGAATATGATGAAATGAAGAGAATTAGTAGCATGTACTACATATAATTGCTTGTTCAATCTAGGTCTAGGAAACTATTAAAAGGATCAATTATCGACTAACTCTTTTCACTTTTCTTCATGGCAGGTTTGTTTACTTCAAGAACTTCCTGATCTGGGGGTTCTTAGTCTTCCGGGGGCCATACGCCCCTTTAAGAATATGATGAAATGCCTTTACTCGTTCACAGAAAATACAGATGTGCACAGGCACACACGTGTATTACACATGATTTCAGGCCACACACGGGAGGCCGAGTCCACTCATTGGCCCCAGGTTCGTGGATCCTCTAGGGCAGAGGTCAGCAAACTTTCCCTCTAAACGGGCCAGATAATAAATATCTTTGGCTTTCGGGGCCGCATAAAGTCTCTGTCATTAATCTCTACTCAACTCCGCTGCTGGGGCGGGAAAGCAGCCATGGTCGAGCGCCAACGGGATTTCATTTATTGACAATGAAACCTGGATGTCATGTAATTTTCATGTGTCACAAAATATTATTCTTCTTTTCATTTTTTCCCCCCAGCCATTTAAAAAATGAAAACCATTCTTAGCTGGCAAAAACAGGTGACAGACCATAGTTTGTCGACCCCTGCTGTAGGGCAGAGGTTCTGGGGGCAAAAATAGTACCTCTTTATTTTTACTAACTTCCGATGGAAATTTCACATTTCCTTCCATTATGAAGCATTACGAAGGCAGGCAACCAATCTCAGGAGGGTCACCGGTAACTGTCCCTTGGTCCCCAACGGAAGTCACAGGTATGTTCATACCACACTAGCATGGTCACAGAGAACACAAAATATTGATCATGCTCATCACTATTGGGAAATAATGCTCATTATTAGATCTTCTGCCACAACTTGCTATTTAAATGTGCTAACGGAGAAGCACACAGATATTATTATATCACAAATTTGCTATTTCATACCTTGATATCTGTATTTATATATGCTTGATTTCCATTGTAACCATATGTGTTTTACTTTGTGGATTTAAAAACAGAATTCTGAGCAGTAGTCCAGAGCTTTCACCGGGTACCAAAGTGGTCCACGGTACAGAAAGGCTAAGAGGGCCTGAGCACGAAAAACCATGGCATCACTTACGAGAGCGTTCACATCTTCGGTTTTGTGGATGAGCGTCCGTATCTCCTCCGGGTCACCGCTGAAGATTGCTTGGACCAGTGGTGGCTGTCAACATAGGAGAATTTGATTAGAACTATGATTAAATATATTTGATGGTATTCAGATGCAGACGGCTATAAGATTTGTTCCCTGAAAATGTATTCAACAATTATCAACCGGCAGACAAAGATGAACATGGCTCAGACACCCTCACTAGAGGTCTAGTGGGGGAAATATTTGCATCAGGAAATGACTATAACACAGTTCAAAAGCCACAGCAGAGTCATCTCTAGCCTGAGGCTATGAGTATGACATAAAAATCACCCATAAATGAAGACATCCTTGAAGCACCCTTAAGTTTCCCATCAAGGAAATTACCAGATCTGCAGTCTTGAACATACAGTCCCCATTGTTCCCAACCTCTCATTAGCCCCATTGTACCCTGGTACCCCCAGACAATTCCATTTCTAGTGGATGTTAATAGCCAAGTTTCTGGCCTCCTGAACACTTCTTTGTCAACATTTGGAAAGCCCTTGAAATCATTCTCAAACGCTACCCATAGCTTTAGCCAACACTAAAGGCACTGAGTGTTTCTGATGTGATTACATCCCACTGTCTATACAAAGTAAGTGGTACAATGGAGGGTGGGGATCAAGAAGGGAGATACTTCTTCCCCCTTCTTGCTCATAATAGTGAGCAATTATTGTTGAACTCACCTACATTACACAAGACCTGAAAGAAGAGTAAAAGGATTTATAAAGCGTCATGGAAACACAGCTGAAATAGAAACTAGCTCTGGGGCACCTGGGTGCCTCAGTCAGTTAAGCATCTGCCTTTGGTTCAGGTCATGATCCTGGGGTCCTGGGTTCAAACCCCGCATCCGGCTCCCTGCTCAGTGGAGAGCCTGCTTCTCTCTCCCCCTCTGCCTGCTGCTCCCCTGCTTGTGCTCTCTCTCTCTCTCTCTCTCTCTCTCTCTCTCTCTCTCTCTCTCTCTCTCTCTCTCACTCTCAGTTAAATAAATAAATAAAATTCTAGAAAAGCTTCATGGAAGGCACTTTAATGAATGAGTATGAGTTTGCAAACAGGGTAGGAAAGGCATCCTAGGCACAGGGATCAGGGTGTGCAAAGGTAAGGACATGCAAAAAGTCGGATATCTTAGAAATGCTGCTATCAACCTGGTGACCAGAGCGGGGTAAAAGAGGAAAAGTGGTGGGCTCTGGGTTTGATGTTGGGCTCGCCTCATGTGCTGAAGAACCCTGTTCAAAGCCAGCTCCACTACTCGCCAGCTATGTGCTAAGCCCACTTCCCACATGCAGTCTGGGGCTGAGCATGATCTTTGCTGCTCAAGCCCTCATAGGATTGCTGTTAGGAACAAAGGAGATAATACACAGGAGAACCCTCTGTAACCATACAACCCAACACAAATAACAGATATTTTTATTAAGGAATGCTTAACACTGCTAATGTAGATAATGTAGAATTTGACAATTGTTTTTTTTGAAACTTTAAAAACTGTGTCAATTACACACACGACACACACATCTTCTAGAAATACTTTACAATAATTTTGTGGGGGGCGTTTTTTTGTTTGTTTGTTTGTTTGTTTTGGTAGAGATAAAGAGCAAAGAGCAGAGGGAAAGAGAATCTTGAGCAGGCTCCACACCCAGCGCAGAATCTGATCCAGGGCTCAATCTCATGACCCTGAGATCATGACCTGAGACAAAATCAAGAGTCAGATGCTCAGGGCGCCTGGGTGGCTCAGTGGGTTAAAGCCTCTGCTTTCGGCTCAGGTCATGATCTCAGGGTCCTCGGATCGAGGCCCGCATCGGGCTCCCTGCTCGGCGGGGAGCCTGCTTCCCCCCCCCGCCCGCCTGCCTCTCTGCCTCCTGTGATCTCTCTCCCTCTGTGAAATAAATAAATAAAATCTTTAAAAAAAAAAAAAAAAAGAGTTAGACGCTCAACTGACCGAGCCACACAGGCGCCCCTTTTACAGTAGTTCTACTCAGCAATCAGATGATAGCAGTTTCCCAGATGTGTCCGCCTGTAAGAATCACCTGAAATGCTTGCTAAAACAATGTTCAACATCCCTTCCCTGGGGATTCTGAGTTAGTCTATCTGGGGCGGGGACTTGTGAATCTATTTTTTAATAAATGCTCATTTAACTCTAGAACACAGGCGTAAGGTAAAACCACCAGCATCACCTGCCTCAATGTCTCCCTGTGCCATCCACATGAGAATCCCAGCCCTCATTGTGCCTATAAATTTTCTTTTCTCTTTTTTACTCTCCTGTTGCCTTTCTTACAGGTTCTGATGATGTTTCTTGATATTTACAAGTACCAATATAAGTATTGCCAGTAAAATATAGTAAGACTCCTTGAGGAAACACTGTATTAAAAATATTAAGTTGCAGGGGCATCTAGATGACTCAGTTGGTTAAGCATCTGACTCTTAATTTTGGCTCAGGTCACGATCTCAGGGTCTTGAGATCAAGCCCTGCATAGGGCTCCATGCTGGGCATCAGACCTTCTTAATATTCTCTCTCTCCCTCTCCCTCTGTGACTCCCCCTCTAAAGACAAATAAATGAAATAAAAAATAAAAATGCTAAGTGGCAGATAAATATTTCAATGCATCAGGAATTTTTCTTCAGTTTTTCCCCCTGCCACAAAAATTTCTAGCAAGTGGACAGATAGATGCATCTATCTTTTGCCCCAAATACTCTCAATTCTGCCTTCTTGCCAAGGTGTACGATTCAAAGATAGTTTCTCAAACTGCCAACAGTTAAATAGCTGGGAAGAAGTCTTGAAAAGAAAGCAAATTCCCTGATAGTATGGTGTCAGCTGGTTGATCTGCCTAAAGACAAGAAGATCTTTCCACATGCTTCTGACTACCTGCTAAAACTAAGTCTCTGGGTTATCTGCCCCATGGCAAGGGCCATATTTCATTAAAAATTAAAAAAAAACAGAATCAGACACAAACTAAGGATTTTAACAACAATACGGAAACTTATTTATCTGCCCCAGGATCCTCCATCTGCTTTGCTCATGGCCAAATGCTTGTGTGTACTTTTCTGCCTTTTTGAACTTGAAAACAACAAACCCAACAGCCAGAGGACTTAGATGATAAGCAGGGGCAGAGTCTGACAAGACTTGAGTGTTAAATCAACAGTGATCAATTAACAGTGGACAACAAACCCATGCCAATGGTTTATGTGTCACTAGTTGGTCACTTCAAGGAAACACAGCTAGTTACAAAGCCTCTCGTCACTCACGAGTGTAAGGAACGCATAGAAATACTCTGTTGCTTTATTCCTCACGCTTCTCAGGAAAGACAGCGTTCTAAGCTATGGCTGGACTGTTCCCAAGGAGAGCCACCCTGACAAAGCTGCCAGACCTGGATGTCAGCACAGCCCTTCAGCAGGGAGCACCCCAAATACCTCCAGGCCCAGTCATAAGCCTGTTTTGAAGGGTATCATCAATGCACAGAATTCCCAGCAGAGAATGGTGTGCACACGTGCCTGACACTTCTGGGCCTGGCTCTCCTAAAAGGTGCTTCACATGGGGTGCCTGGGTGGCTCAGTGAGTTAAGCCTCTGTTCCAGCTCAGGTCATGATCTCAGGGTCCTCGGATCGAGTCCCGCATCGGGCTCTCTGCTCAGCAGGGAGCCTGTTTCCCCCCCAACCTCTGCCTGCCTCTCTGCCTACTTGTGATCTCTCTCTCTGTCAAATAAGTAAATAAAATCTTTAAAAATAAATAAATAAATAAAAGCTGCTTCACAGAGTATTGTCAATGCACAGGATTTCCAGCACCCATTGGGAAGAAGCAACTCTTCCAGTCCTGCAGTCACATCTGTACACACATACACCCAATCTACGTGCATTTTCCCACATACCTACATAACTGTATCGAAACTCACGCATGTAGACCGGAGGTGCACACCGACTCACATATAAATCCCTCACACTCCCTGAGGTAGAGAAAAGTGCCTGCTCTCCAAAGCCCAGAGTCTTGCTAGATGGAGCTCTCTAGCCCCAGAGGGGTCAGGTCACCACTGCGGCAACATCACTGTCTTCACAACTGTGAATCCAAGCATCATGGGATTCCAAATCGCAACTTCATAGATACATGCTTTGCTGGACAGATGCTGTGTGTTTGCTTAGATGTAATTCTTGAACTAGATTACTGTGACTCTTTAGCAGGTAATAGTAAAAAAAAAACAACAATCCACTTTATGGGTATTTCTTTTTTTTCTCCACCCTCCCAAATAAAACATACCTAGAGAGCACTTTGGCATTCCTTTCTGTTGGGATTTTAATCCAAACTTGTGGCTTTATTTTTCCCTAAATAAATATTTACCCTGAGAATAAATATTTGGGGAAAAAAGAGACATCTAAATACTGCCTCCATTACATGATTTTAAGAAAGGGGGGAATATTCTAATTATGATATTCTTGCTCATAAGTGCCAAGTACTTATACTCTGTTGATCATTAATTTGGCAACCACTATATCCATCACAGTGTTTGCCTTGACCTTGATAAGGCTCAGAAGCAAAGTCTCACCTGCAAAAGAACAGAGTCCTAAGCCTTGGTATGTACAGGTAGTATTTCTTTTTGAAGTTTCACACACTTCAACACTAGCATATACAAAATATTAGTGCTCCGTGTGCATTAGAGTACAAAGTTGAATAAATACAAACTCATAACAAGGGTCAAAGTTGGGAAAGAAAAATATTGGCAGGGAAAAAGAAAGGAATTCCAATACCATGAAACCACTGGTAGGTTATCATAACCTAAAGAAACTGAAATTCTTAAGAGAGGTATGGAGTAAGTTCAGCATCAATTACTAAAATTTCCTTAGCATGCTTAGCAAGTATAAACTAGAAATGATTGCCATGTGCTGTAGATATTGGCACAGTCCCTCAAAGAGATTCAGAGGGTAGAACATACTCCCTGGACCTACTTGAGCAATGGCACAAGTGGGATTCAATATTCAGATAGGACCCATCTTTGTTTTCCAACATCACCAACAATTAGTACCCCACTGTCTCTTCCAGGAGTGTTGACATTTACCTTCTAGAGGTGACCGTCTGCCAGGCTGATGACATTGGATCCCTCTAAGACAGAAATGCAGGGCCTCTAAGACAGAAAAGCAAGGCCCCTTGCATTGAGCAGCCATTATCAATCATTCAACTAATCTTGTCAACACTAGAAACTGAAAATTCATCACCAAAAGCCACTTTCTCTACCCACATCCCCTACCAGTCCCTCCGATGCAATAGTTCTTTTTATTTTATTATCAGTCTTTGAAAATAATTCGGGAAAATATCTGGTTTCCAAAAATAAGACACTTCATCAAATGTGTATTATCGATACAGTATTCTTAAACATTGAAGTAGAGTTACAAGTCCACTAGGGGGAGCAAGATGGCTAATTTGTTACCTGGGAGATAAGAGTAACTGTTCAGGTTGTGTAATTAAGACAAGGAAGCTGGAAGATCACTTTGTCAAGACCTAAAAAAACTCAAGCTTCTGAGCAAGTTCTTGGTAATAAGTATGTATGTACTACCCTCCCCAAATAGCTTTTCTATTGATCCCCAAGGGTCCAGGTTTTTAGGAAATAATAATACAATCTAAAACTCAGGTGTTAAAGTATCCTTTTCGTTGCTTACAAAACTCAATTCAACTAATCCTTTAATTCCACTTTTTAAAAAGCGCTCCTGGGGGCATCAGACAAGCCATTAGTTTTAGAGTAGAGCCCACTGTGGGTTTTATGGAGGGAGTGCAGCTAGTTTAGTGTACCTACTCCATCTTGCAATGAGGTTGTGGGTCCCCCTCCAAATCCTCTAATGAAACCACCCATTGATTTCTGCGGAAACCTTGCATAGTGTACTACACATTCCCTTTCTTGGAGCTGCATGTTCCTTACTCATACACTGGCTTTGGAAGATAAGCAGAGCAATAGAAGTTGCCCTCTAGCGTCTCTGTCCTACGGTCAACGGTAAGAAGTCTGAGAAGGTGATGCTCCAGTATTTTGATACAAATTCCTGGCATGCTGCTAGTCTTTTTTTTTTTTTTTTTTTTTTTTTTTTTTCCACATCTGAAAGAAAATATCTTGCATTCTAATCAGGAGTGGGTGTTGGAAATTAATCAATAGCCAAGAAGAAAAAATAATATTCTTAAACATCTGTCCATACTTGTGAATTCTGAGTACAGTATGTCATTAAAGCAAGATGGGAGCATGTTATTAGAAGCTAATAGTTGATGCAGTAATAATCTAGCCATATGAAGCCATCAACTTATATGAACAGGCTGAAACACTTCATTAGGGAACAACTGGTTTTTGTATGAGGCAGCACTTGCATTTTTACAAAAGGATAATAAAAATTTGTTCGAGTCACTAGATTTAATGGACAAAACTTATTAGCTCTATTCATGTGGGTCCTGCTGTGTGATCTGTTGAAAGGATGCCATTAAGTGCTTCCTGAATATAGATCACTCTTTATTTGGGAAGAAGTTCACTCTATCACAGAAAGATAATGATGATCATAAAGGCAAAATCTGTTTCCCTTAAGAACTGTACAAAATATACTGAGTCCCCATAAATGCTTTTTTTAATGCAGGACTATATGCCTGCTGAGTAAATGTCTGAAACATTTTCAATTATTTGCAATTATTATTAAAAACAAAAGCACAAAATTACAAGTATCAGTAATAGCCTCTATAGGGATCTATTAACTCTACACTTATGAGAAAAGAACAACTAGTTTGAGTCAGAAAATGAAAAAATTAATTAACCTCTTCTAAAATGAAAATAGGATATGGAAATGAAATGAAATAGGAGAAGGTATGAACTATGAGATAGTTATTCAGGGACCAATGATCCAGTCTGTAAAACATCCACCCTTGGGGCCCCTGGGTGGCTCAGTCAGTTAAGCATCTGCCTTTGGCTCAAAGTCATGATCCCAGGGTCCTGGGATCAAGCCCCCGTGTCTGTGTCAGGCTCTCTGCTCAGTGGGGAGCCTGCTTCTCCGTCTCCTTCTGTAGCTCCCCCTGCTCTCTCTCTCTCTCTCTCTTTCTCTGTCAAATAAATAAATAAAATATTTTTTAAAAATCCATCCTTTGTTGCGCCTTCCTTTCCTGATGTCCTCTGTGGCTATTTCTTTACCCTTTACTACTGTTGATTAATACCTTCCCCAGAGGATAGCTCACCCAAGGCAAAAAGAAACCCAGGCATGCCAACTTCACTACTAGTCACTAGTCAGTCACAAAAGATTAAGTAAAAGGAAATGATGAAACAACAGTACCAGTTAAATTGAAGCCTGGAGGCAATGCTGATTTGTACAGACCTGAGATCTCACTCTTTCTTCCACAGCGGGGAGATAAATGTATGATAACAGACTGACCTGGAATTAAATGCCAGCCATATTTTCTTCATCTATTAAATGAGGCTGTTAGAGCCATTTCACAGGATGTGATTAAGAAATGGCCTAAGATATGCAGGTACCTCTTGTGCAGTCAATAAAAACAGTAATTGTGTAGACTTTGAATCAACATGCTCAAAGACTTTCACAGACAAGGATATTTATATTCATCCTACAAAAGGAAAAACAAGGGATCTGGAGAGATTTTTGTCCAAAAAATTACAGAGCAAGTAAACTGAATTAGGATCATAAGCCATGTAACACCACCTCTAAAGCAGAGAGCCCCGTCATTCTGGGAGAGAAGATTTCACAGGCAGCAGAGCAAAAATCAAGCCGGTCGTACAACCTCTCTGTACTCAGGGATCAGGGATCTAATCTACTGTACCAAAATAATAGGAACTCTTTTACTCTTTACAGTTACCATAAAAGCATCCAGTTATACTTTTCTTTTATGACCTCTTGATGCTCATAAAGGAGATGGATCCCCTGGCTGGAGCTGTGAGGAGGGGTGGAGTGATTTACCAGCTAGTGGCAAAGTTGAGACTAGAATTTAGTTTTCCTGATTCTCCTGGTTCATTACTTTCTTTCGCATGTCATCTTAACATAATATAATGTGATACAATACAATACAATGAATAGATAATAAATATATGTGATTCAGGATGAGAAATTCAGCCTCAGTTTCAACGTACTTCCTGTGGAGAAGTATTCTATATTTTATGACTCACTAAGGAAAGATGATCACCATATACATATATATGTGTATATATATATATATATATTCTCTATATACTTGTGTGTGTATTTACACCTTATATAGGTATGTACATAGTGAGTATATATGGGTATTTCTAGATATAGTTACTCTCAAAGTAACTAACAGCAAAACAATCTTGCCAAAAGATGCAAAACAAAGAGGTACAAAATATTTTAAAGTAAGGGCTTAGTGCTAGTTGGAGTTAGAAATGTGGAGAAGGTAGGTGTTAACCTAGATTTTGAAGAGTAGGACTGGAGTAAATCTTTCACGTTGAGGAACAGCCAACAAAGAGGTTAGAAAAGTAAATAACGGGGTGGAGGGAGAGTCAGGCCCACAGAAGGAGTCTTAACCCAATCCTGTGGGCAAACAGGAACTGGGGTCTTGAGCAAGAGAACGGCACGGAGTTTTTGCAAACATTTAATCCGTGCACGATGTGTGCCAATCCTCGGAGAAGAGAAGGGAGCTAGAGAACCCTTAGAAGACAACTGCCACAATCCAAGGCATCAAGGGAAAGAACTTTCCAATCTTCCCATATTTCAGGCTCTCTGATTGCTACTTACAGGGCCATGGTGGAAACAACAGTTACGGTTGTCAGCTCTTTGATGC
Source organism: Ailurus styani (assembly GCA_002007465.1). Lineage (NCBI taxonomy): Eukaryota > Metazoa > Chordata > Mammalia > Carnivora > Ailuridae > Ailurus > Ailurus styani. The sequence continues at coordinate 3,871,861 of LNAC01000099.1, forward strand.
CACTCTATTCCTGGATGCAGGTTTGGCTCAGCATCTTGGCCACGTTCCTTCACTCTTTATATATAGCCCAAATCTCCTGCCCCCGAGACACTAATGTTTCCAGGTGAAACTAAGGTTACTTCCTTTAGTTCCCGGAATGCTTCCATTTCTCCCCCACAGAACCTCTGCTGAAGTCAGTTCTGTTTTGTCAGACTTGTCACTTGATCCCTGAATTTAAATCATAGCATTTCAAAAATAGGCCACATCCATAAAGAGAAAAGCAAAGCAAAACAAGGCAGACACACTCTGCCAAATGCCAAATTTTTATTGGAATCTGCTGCCAACTACCCACATCTTTTTTCACTCTGTCTAGTTTCAAATGACTTGAGATCAAATCAAAACTTTAGCTAAGTTAATTAAATAGTGTTTGGGAGTTAACTTGTAAAGAAAGTTAATTTAGACAAGAGCACAATGGATCCGAGAGGTTAGTTGATAGAGAATATTTAAATCAGTGTAATTTTAGTTAAAGAAAAAAAGAACAATGCATTTCTACAAGAGTTTCCTGTTTTGAAAAATTGTTACAGAGGTTTTATTTCCTATCTTAGTTTTGGTTACATTCTTTGTATAACTGTATCTCGTAGCACATTGAATTCATGCAGTTTCAAATATGAAAGGTGATTTGATATGTTAACCAGTATAAGCCATTTTAGTGATTTCTGTGGGAAAAAATTATACAGTCAGATGATTTTCAGGGTAATACGTGTATTAAGTGTAATTTCTTTGTTCGGATGCAGAATCTGGTTCTCAGTTTAGGATGCATCATACAACACAACATCTTATTAATATCTGGTATGTATCTCCCTTCCCATAATATAGGCAACAATAAAATAGTATTCCTAAAGAAAAAATATGATAGAAAATTATTTATTTCTATGGTAATATTTTATTATGACCTAGAATAATAATCATCATTTTGGAGGAGTATTAGAAATTAGAACTGAAGCAAAGCAATTTGCTTCACCAGGAAGGTAGCAACTTCTTGCTATATTTGAGAGGGATGGACTTACCATATATGAGATATATAGATTAACTCAATCACATGAAGTCACTCATGATTCAGGCAAACTCCAAGTTGGGTCTGTCTGAAATTTGTTAGATCCTGGGATCTTTCAAAAGCCACTATCGCCCAACCACATCATTCCAAAGCCCATGAGAACTTCCCCTTAAACTTTCTCCTTCCTCTCTGTTGAATTCCATATACATTCCTTAGAAAGGGAGAAAGTAGTCACAATCCACCACCTCTCCACAGGGAGCCTGGGGGATCAGGGAAATTCGTGCAACTCAATCACCTTCCTGGCCCTGGGTGTTCAAAACTCTCTCTAAGGCAGGGAGTTGACCAGGACTTCTATTAGTCTCTGCCTGAGATGACTGGAGGGTCCCCTTTTGCCTACAAAACCAGGAAGGTCACAAGGAACACAAATCTATTAGGGTTCTCTCCATTTCCCCATCCAATATCCTGGGAAGGGCATTCAGTAACAGATGTCAAAGGGAAATGATAAGACAACAGGAAGAGAGGAGTACAGAAGACTGAAAAACATTAGATAATAGAAAATGGGAAATTTTGCCAAAACAAAACAAAACAAACAAACAAACAAAAGGACGGTCACATATTTCCTTGCAGAAACACCAACTCTTATTTCTTTTACTTCTCTACATAGCACTCTGCCAGTAAGAGATGAAAGGGTTTTTTTTTAATTAAGCTGGTGTATTTCAGATAACAGCCATATCCAATTCAATCCAATAAAGACTGATTAAAACTAAGAAATCTATCTACTAAGCTTAAGAAATTCAGACACTGAGATGGTATAGTCAGTCTCTCTGTTGAAGGCATTAATTACCAAGGTGGAGAAGGAAATATACAAGCATACAACTTGGATGTAAGGTAAAGAGTGTAGAAGTACACGAAGAAGGGAGAGTGATCACATCTGGTCTCCTGGAAGATGTAGTCTTTGAAATGAATATTGAGCACTAGAGAGTATTTAGACAGGTAGAAATAGACAGAATGGGAATTGGGTAGCCCTATCTCAGAAGAATGGGAACAGATTCTGGGAAGACCGAGCATGCACAGGAACAGTTTCATTCGGCTGGAGCAAGAGACAAGCGAGGTGCCATGGGTCATATTACAGATGGCTTTGAATGCCAGGCTAAGAAACTGGGACTCTCTTCTATAGCATTGGGGAATCATGCATGTTTTTTTTTTAAGATTTTATTTATATATTGACACAGAGAGAGAGAGATCACAAGCAGGGAGAGAGGCAGGGAGAGGAAGAGGGGGAAGCAGGCTCTCCACCGAGTAGAGAGCCCGATGTGGGGCTTGATCCCAGGACCCTGAGATCATGACCTGAGCCGAAGGCAGAGGCCTAACCCACTGAGCCACCCAGGCGCCCCTCATGCACAGTTTTGGAGCAGGAGAGTGACCCACATGGTGTGTTTTGGAACTCTCTCTGGAAATGAATGATGAACTAGAAGAAAAGCCTAGAGTGATCTGGAAGTTAGGTGATTTTTTTTTTAAAGATTTTTTATTTATTTATTTGACACAGAGAGAGATTACAAGTAGGCAGAGAGGCAGGCAGAGAGACAGGGAGAGGAGGAAGCAGGCTCCCTGCTGAGCAGAGAGCCCGATGCGGGCCTCGATCCCAGGACGCTGAGATCATGACCTGAGCCGAAAGCAGAGGCTTTAACCCACTGAGCCACCCAGGCACCCAAGTTAGGTGATTTCAACAACAGTCTAAGGCAGAGGTCTGGGGAAGGAGTGCCCCTCCGCAGTGAGAGAAGCATTCTGCTGATGGCCAAGATGTGGATCTAAAAGGTAAATGAACTGGTCCCGCTGTTAAGACAGCACGAGCTAGCCGCTCAGGCACGGCTGCCGCCGTTCAGAAAGACTCTCACCAGCTTCCTCCGCGGGATGCTGGGCTCTGGGGAGCAGAGCCGCCCCAACCATCAGCTGAGGAGCACAGGAAGTTCTGCAGTATTTGCTCTCTTGACTTTTCCCTTATGCAAGCCCCTCCAGTTGCTTACCCGGTTGTGCTCAGCTCTGGGACAGGAAGCTCCTAGGGCTCTGAAGTCAGTCAGCATCTCGCATCTGTACCACCGGCCGCCACTCTCCCCACTCCACCACAAAACCAGAGCATCAAGGCTTTCGGTTTGGGTGCTACCTTCATTGTCTAGGTTTGGGAAAAACGAAAACTTACCTTCATGTCACGAGCTGAAGACAAAAATTAACTCAAGGATCATGCTATCTTTATTTCCTAATTCTAAAGTTTAGATAAGGGGACAAACTCACTTTTTTTTTTTCCAATCATACCAAGTTTGAAAAGTAGAAAGAAGTATTAGGGGGAAAGGAACTTTCTAATGCACAAAGGCCTCTACCCATTTTCTCTTTCTCTTCTATTTGCTGGGCTTAAATCTCAGTAGCTGTCCCACTGCAATCATACAAAGACTAGGTAAAGAAGAATGTTAACCTTTCCTAACACCAGGGTTCACAGCCTAATGTGTATCCCTCCACATCTTTCCCCTTGTTCCTGCTGTTACAGAAAAATAGAGATTTAGCTGGAGGAGGTTACAAAAGTGGGATTTACTCATTCCTTTTCTTGCTATTTGTAAAAACAATAATATATTGAGGACATCCCCCAGTCAACAGTTACGGTATTAACACATTTCTTTTAATAGCTAGGTAATACTTCATAACATGGATATATCACAATATATTTAATTATGCCCCTTTGGATGAACATTCAGGTTGTTTCTAGTTTGTGCTGCCACAAACGAGCCTCTATCAGGATCTATCTTTGGCCAGTGCATCTCACAGAAAAGAGCTTCCAGAGCTGAAGGCATTTTCTGAATACCTACTATATGCTATTTTTATAAAATATACAAAAGAAATGTGTGACATAGTCCCTTCCTCAGAGAGTGCCAAGTATAGCTGGGGAAATAAGCCTAACCCACACAAAACAATTAAACTGTGTCACACAGGACTGAACTGCATCCCGTACACTTCATGCAAATGGACGCCAAGTTGTCCTCGGCACAGTGACAGACCGGAGACATAACTCGGAGGTCCTATGAGCCTTAACATTCTAGGGGCCTGCTCTGATTCAGGAAAAGGGGAAACAAGAAGAGCTAAGAAGTAAGTCAGTGGTGTCTGTGGAGGAGGAAGGACTTGAACAAGGACCAAGAATGGTTTAGATCAATGGACAAAAAAATTGCCTTTCGGAGTGACAAACGAGCCATATATATGACTTTAGACATGTATATGCTCAGGAGAATGACAATAAGCAGCTCCTTCTCCAAGTCACTGAATTTCCAAACAGCTGCTCCCATATTCTTCCCACCCCCACCCAGCCTCCACCCAAAGACAGAAAAGACTCGCAAGTTTAACTACCTCCCAACATTACACTAATGCTGATTTAAAATGCACTACTTCCAGCCAGTATAAACTTAAACATGCTCTCCAAATCTCTTCCTTCCCTGTCCTTCCCATGCCCTGCCCTACCCTGCCAACACACACACACACACACACACACACCCCACCTTGTTCTATGCCCTTTAAACAATAGCAGTCATTTACACTGTTCCTGTCCATCTGGCAAATAACAACAACAGGGAAGAAGGTAATAACGAAGTTTAAGTGACTATAATCCAACCAAAACCCGAGTTCTTTTGAGATGGTATTGATAAACCAGCCGCTACAGCGTTGGTCTACCACTCTACGTTGCAGTGCTATGTTTGCAAGTCACCCAAGTCCATTTAAAGATAAACCATATTTAATAACACGTTTTAAATTTCATCCTACTGGTAAATAATATTTGACAGCTCAGTGTTTATGCCAGATACATATTACGCCTTGATACTGTATCTAAGTAGTTCTATGAGAAAGTTCTGGAAATGAATTAGGCATAAGAAAAGTAATGTGTTTTTTTATCTCAAAGACTTGAGATTTAAAAGTTGCATGTCATTTTTAACCGAGGCGGTGCCACAAGGAAGCCTATGGGTCTCTTTTTTTTCACCAGATTTTATCAGGAAAAAACCCACTGATAGGTCCAGGTGATGGTTAAGCTCACTCCGTGAGAACAGCAGGGCCACCAAGCATGTTTCCGGTCTAAAATGAGCTTTCCATGTCTTTTTTAAAGTCTAGGAAAACAAGGTTTACTCCTGGGATGTTAACTTGAATGCCAAGTTCAAAGAAAATAAGGGTTTTTAATAAGAAGAGGGAATTATTGACTTTCAATAAAACCTAATATGCTGGGTTTTTTATTTAGCAGAAGGGGGGAAAAAAAAGCCCCAACCTCTGTTGTACCAGTCCAACCACAAAGGAAACTGAGGTCTGAGACTGGATATTGAGGAGGTAGCCAGGGTCCCAATGCCTTCCATCCCCTGACTGTGCATAACTGAGGTGGCTCCTCTCTTGGTGGCCCCAGACTCCCTTCTCCTCACCAACTCATGCCATCAGCTCTAAATGGTATGGAGACTCCACTAGTGCCTCTGCAGGTCAAATCTAGATTCGGGAATCTGCAACACACACCTAACATCAAAGCACTTAGCAACTATTACCCAGTCAACACACAACATTCCAGTGGTTTAAAACACGAAATAAGATCATGGTTCTTTTGAGATCATGGTCCCATTGTCCTGACTAAGGGGAACTTCTGGCTGCCCTTGCTCCTCTCAGGGATAGAACCAGGGGCTTGGCCAAAGGCAGTAAAACCAGGGTCTCGTGGGACAGAAACAGCTTGGCCAGACGTGTTGAGACCTGTTCTCTATTCTAGAGTGCTCTGAGTTCAATTGGCATGTGCAACTCCATTTCTCCTCTTGAGTTGCGACCAGTCAAAAACGTCAAAACAAGTCCAATGAGGGAAACGGAGAGAAATTATCTGAGGAGCCGTAAGACTTGGGTTTACCCTAGCCTTGGTGAGTTGGAGTTTGATAGCTACGACAAGTAACAAAGCTAGCAGAAACCTGTTTCCTCGCCAGAAAAGATAAGTTCAGAACTACCAACTCTCCAAGGACAAGAAGGGAAAGAAGACCAGATTTTACAAGGAAAAAACCCACTGATGGGTCCAGGCGATGACAGGTCAGCCTATGAGAGTAGCAGGGCCACCAAGCACATTGCCCACAGCAGAGGAAAGAGCAGGACCAATCCACAGGAAACTAGTCAGAACATTGGGATAATCACTACTATACAGTTATAAGTACTTTTTTTTTTTTTGGAAGACCCGACTGGGTGCCAAAGAAATCTGGCTAATGGTCCACAGCTGGGTTGTAGAGTAGAACCTCCTGGGAAATTGGGTCCCATCCTGATGAGTCTGATGCAGTAAGTCAGAGATCAAAATCCCGAGCACAGGCACTTTGAGAAGGCTTTCCAGGTAACTTGTGTATGCTCCTCAAACATGCCATACTGAATCCGATCCTTCATATCAACACCTTAGAAGTACTACACTTTGGGGGTATCTGGGTGGCTCAATCAGTTAAGCATCTGCCTTTGGCTCAAATCATGATCCCACGGTCCTGCTCAGCAGGAAGTCTGCTTCTCCCTCTCCCTCTGCCCCTTTCTCCTGCTCATGCTCATGCTCTCTCTCAAATAAATAAAATCTTTAAAAAAAATTACACTTTGACCCCACAATCCCACTTCAAGGAAGCTATCCTATAGAAATAACTAGATAAGCAGACTTTTATATAAAGAAAGTCACAGTAACAATATTTATGATACTAAAAATTAGAAAGGCATCAATGTCAAAGCTAAGTACATTATTACATTATTTAAATCCGAGAACGATATAAAATGGCCAACAGGCACACGAAAAGATGCTCAACATCATTAGTCATTAGAGAAATGCAAATCAAGACCATGAAGATATTCCATATTCATGGATTAGAAGAATTAAAACTGTCAAATGTCCATATTACCCCAAGCAATCTACAGATTCAGTGCATCCCTATCAAAATCCCAAATCACAATGAGCTACCACTTCAGACACACTAGGATGGCTAACGCAAAACAAAACAAAAAATAAGTGTTGGTGAGAACATGGGGAAATGAGAACATTACTGATGGGAGTGTAACGTGATGTGGCCACTGTAGAAATCAGTTTGGTGGTTCCTTGATTAGTTAAACACAGAATTACCTTATGACCCAAAATTTCCATGCCTAGAGAAATGCTTGCAAGAACTGAAAATGGGTGTTCAAAGTAGTACATGAATGTTCAAAGTAGGACTATCCCAGCAGCCAAAAGGTACAAACACCCCCAACGTCCATCAGCTGGTGAACAAATGTGGGATAACCACACAATGGAATAGTATTCAGCCAGAAAAGGAATGCTGTCTGGTGACACACATGACAACATGGATAAAACTCGAAAACATGATTCTATGTGAACGAAGCCACAAAAGTCACAAAAAGGCCACATGTTGTATGATTCTGGATATTTATGTGAAATATCCAGATTAAGAAAATTCATCAGGGCGCCTGGGTGGCTCAGTGGGTTAAAGCCTCTGCTTTCGGCTCAGGTCATGATCTCAGCGTCCTGGGATCGAGGCCCGCATCAGGCTCTCTGCTCAGCAGGGAGCCTGCTTCCTCCTCTCCCTGCCTCTCTGCCTGCCTCTCTGCCTACTTGTAATCTCTCTCTGTGTGTCAAATAAATAAATAAAATCTTTAAAAAAAAAGAAAAAGAAAAAGAAAATTCATCAGGACAATAAAGAGAATAGTGGTTGCCAGGGATTCCAAGGAGGAGGGAATAGGGAGTGACTGCTTCAGGGGTAGAGGGTCTCTCTTCACGGTGATGAGAACGTTCTGGAAGTGAGGTAGGAGTGATGGCTGCATGACACCCTAAATGTACTAAGTACCCCAAACAATACACTCTACAGTGGTTAACACACTCAATTTCATGTTGCTTATCGTCCCAAAATTTTTAAAAGTTACAATCATAAAATGGAATATTTTAGTTATTAAAAATCGGTCTTTTGAGTGACTTTAATAAGATGTAGAAAATGTGGAAAAAAGAGTGTGTGAAATGTGTAAGCCTGATGACTCATAGGCCTGTACCCCTGGGACAAATAATACATTATATGTAATTAAAAAAAAAAAAAGACTTGGTATGAAGAAAAAGAATAAAAGACTTAACCAATAATTTTAATATTACTTAAATTTAATTTTAAATTACTTAAATTTATTCAATTTATTATAATTAATATTAATCAACTAAATGACCATTTGGGATATATATGAATTAAAATATATTACTAAAATAAAAAAAAGAGTGTGTGAAACTACTTACGGTATCATCGCAGCTTCATAGTATATAAATATGCACAGAAAAACAAGGAGTGAAAGGAAAGTAATAAAAATGTCCTACAGAGCTATTGGCAGATACATTTTCTGTTTTATATTCTTCTGTATTTTCCCAAATTATCTCCAATACTGTTTTATTGTGAAAGACCAAATTGTGATTCAATATTGTTTTTATCATTATAAAAATAAACAACTTTTTTTCAAAGATCAGATCAGATGACACTTTGGACACAGATAGGAAAAGATAACAAGAATAACGTAAGGTCTAAAAAACATGTGAGGTCGTGATCGAGGTGTCAGGAGCTCGACAATATTATGGGCCGGAGAAGACTGCAACATTTGGGAGAGTCTAGGTCCCATCCAGCGCTGGAACCGCGGCTCCAGTTTCGAGTTTTCAAGAGCTGCCAGAGCTCCAGAGACGTTTCGGTGAAAGGCCCTGATTTTTAAGCCTTGGCGACTTATTCAATATTTTTCAAACCACAGGCCAAACAAAACACATCTGTGGACCGGATGTAGCCCACAGGCGCCAGTTAGCAAACTCAAGTTTATAGGAACAGGAATGTTTAGCCTGGAGAAGAAAAACCTTCGAAGGGACACAGTAACTTCAAGTATGTAAAGTAAGGCGATGTGGAAGATGCTGTGCAGGTAAATATATTTGTCTGGAGAAGGCAGAACCACCTAAAGGCTAGATACGGGGGGAAGCAGAATTGTGCCCAGTAAATAAGGGAGTGCTTCCTATTACAGCAGCTGTCCAACAATAAATAAGGCCTGCAAAATGCGTCGACGTGCCCGTTCCTGAGGTGTTCCAGCAAAGGCGACATAAGCAGGATTCCTGGTTTAGGTCAGAAGTTGGGACTGGGTCAAAGGCTCGCCATCATGGCTGAGCATTAGAAACTTGAAAAAAAAAAAAAAAACAAACCCGCAGATTCCTGGACCACATCCCAGAACCATGGGGTGAGGCCCAGGAGAGTGTATTTTTTAAAACTGTCTCAGCTGCCTGGCAGGTGGTTTAGAAACACTGAGCTGAACCTCTATATCTGATTCTAGAATTCTATTATTCTAATCCATGGTTTTACCTAGCTGGCAGGGAAGGGAAGGAGAGACTGAAGAAAGAGAGCAATTTACTGGAACTCATTACAGGGCAGGCTCTGTGCTAAATGCTATCTTTATCTCATCTCACTGCTTTTTCATAACAACCGCATGAGGTCTGAAGCAATGTCTTGCATCCCATTTCCCAGGGAGAGAAACTAAGGTTTGGGGAGTTTAAGTATGGCCCAAGGGGATGGCCGGCCACTAAGAAGATCTTTGTGGCTCCAAATCACATGCTAGTTCAACTATACCACACTGCCCTCCTCTGACCCATTCACAGCAAATATTTCTCAAGTGCCCCGATGAGCCAGGCATTACACTAGGTGGTGGGGATCCAGCAGTGAAGATTCATACAGTCCCCAGCCTTGAGAATCTTTGTAATCTAATGAGGAAAGCAAAAAAGTAAGCACTTATATCACAGTGAGAACTAGGGGGTCACACAGGAGGGACACCCAATCTAGCCTCGTTTTATCAGGGAAGGCTTTCTGGGAGGGGAGAACATCAAAGCCAGGACCCTAAGGTGACCAGGGAAAACGCACTCAGGCTGAGGGTACAACACCTAGAGACCCAGAGGCCAGCGGGAGCCTAACCCATGTGGGGAAGCATGAGAAATGCAGGGTGGCTGAAGCATGGGAAGCAAGACAGGGGCCCGGCAGGGTGGGCAGGACAGAGCCCCACACGATTTCGTGCCACACTGAGACTTTGTCGTTTATCCTAAGAGAAACAGGAAGAAGTAAGGCCTAACGCAAAGAAGGGACTCTTCAGAATCACATTCATGAGGATCAGACTGGGTGTGGTGTGGAAATGGATGGGCAGGGGAGGATCCACAGGACCCAGGGAGACCACATGGAAAGCTGTGGCAGCTAATTTCAGCTAAGAGGGGATGGCCACCCGCACAAAAATGGTGGCAGGGAAGACGCGGTGAGGCAGAGAGGATGTATCTCCCTTCCCTTCCCTTCTTCCTTCCTTCCTTCCTTCCGTCCTCCTTCCTTCCCTTCCTTCCCTTCTTTCCTCCCTTCCTCCCTTCCTCCCTCTCCCCCTTCCCTCCACCCTCCCCCGTTCTTTCTCAAGGTAAATAATACCATAGAGTCCTTGCTATCTACTGGCCACTCTGCTGGATCTAGCCATACAAAGATGGACAAAAAGAAATAGTCCCTGCTGTCATGGAGTTTGCCCTCATAGATGTTTGTGGAAAGTACTTTCAAAAATGTTAAATAATATAGAAAAAGCATACTGGTTGGTTAGGTTATCAATGATAACATGGGTGGTAAAGGATGTTAGGGGGCTGGCCTCTCCCTCCCCCATCATTAATTCTTTAAGAGTCATTGAGTGTAAGAGCTCCGTAAAATAAATCTGCAAATTATATCCTAATAAAACAAGTACTCCTCAGAACTGCATTCCTAATAGTCATGCAGGAGAAAGTAAACCAGTCTGCCTGCTTTCAGTGTATTTCATTCATGGAAAGTAAGAAGAATTTACGTACATTTAAATTCATCAGTCCTCAAACAAAAATGATTGGCTGGCTGGCTAAAAAAGAGATGCGAATGGAATATTAAATTAATAAACTAGAAGAATTACTAAAACTTTCCTAAAGGTGGCCTCACGCTAAATGAAATGAAATCTCTTTTAGCTGCACTTGGGAACAAGTTTGGAGTGACCCAAAAACTGACTGCAGAACAAGCAAGAAAGGAATCATGACTTGGAGGGAAGGCAGCAGGTGTCTGTGAAGGGTCTTCCTGCTCGAGCTTTGCAACAGGCGGGGAGGGGGGCTTCCGGGCCTCTAACCTTCGGCCTCCACACCAGAAAAACTCCATTCAGTCTCAGTCCCAAGTTGCCAGTGAGGCCAGAACATTCTTACCAGAGCCCTCATTGTGTGAGTCCTGGCACAATATTTTTCATTCTTTACTTGATTCCAGAGTAAGAATCACTCTTGATTCAACGGCTGTGCCATGGATGGGATGGTCCATTATGCTGCTTCTCTTTGAGAGCTGATTTTTACTTTTTGTGACCTCTCAGATGACTCCTCTGATCTTTATCATTCCAGCATCTCAATGGTCAGCAAAGAGATACAGTGCATCAGAAAATGAACTGCTCCTTCCCCTTTTCCAATTGAAACACGTCTCTTACAGTCCTAGCTCAGATAATGACCACCGATCACTGATGGTGACATTTCATGAGTGTGTCATATATCTTTTCCTGGTCCACCAGCCAAGGAGAGCACACCCATGGGTTGGCAGTATGGAGTCAAAATCCACTTTCCCAAAAACATTACAGAAAGAAAGAAATCAGATCCCATATAGTTGAATAATCCTGACTTCCACATTTGGCGAATTAGAGAAAAACAAACGAGGCAGAAGCATACATCCCCTCGGTACTCTGAGCCAGCCTCCAAAGACAATCAACGTATACAAAATCTATCAGATTCCTACAAGTCAAGTTTGAAAGTCCCCTCCCCCTCCCTATAAATTGTATGGCAAGGAAAGAAGGGAAGATGCCAGATGGTGGTGGGGGCTTTTGTTGCCATTATTCGGTTGTGGCTTTCTGGTAATCTTGGATAGTACTGACAAACTCTAAAAAATTGTTTTCCTCAGACTTTCTAAATGTGTAATTTAATCTGGATCCTCAAAGAGTTATTTAAGATTTGTTCAGCATTCTAGATTATTTCCTCTCAGGCTCCACAGAAGACTGTCAAAACCAAGGTGTGAGCTCAGCCCACCTACTGGTGCCCTAGTGGAGAATGCTCAGTGCCAATGACCACCCCCACACCCAACAGAAGTCAGCGAGAAGGCTGGGGGCCTCTCCTTAGTTCTCAGCAAAACTGATCCTATCAACCCCACCTCCCCTTCCCCTCGCTCCCCGGGGGGAAGAGTGCAGGGAAAACAAAACTTCAGGAAAGAGCTGTTGGCTTCAACTTTCAGTATTCAAACACTAGCTCAGTTTCCCAAGGAGAGGTGAGTGGGCAAAGCTAAGCCATGCCACACACCAGGTGTCTAGTTTTTAAGAATAGCTTTCATTATAATGCTTTCAGATGGGTTCTAATGGAACCTTGGAGAAAAATAACCCAAAACCCCAGGTAAATGACCCATTTTCCACAGGCTGTTGGTCTCTGTCTCTCCGAACATAGTGTGATTCCTCACTGGGCTATCTGAGAAATAGACATATAGAAAAAGGCAAAGTGAATACAAGAGCCAATCCTGTCAAAGCTCTCTGCTTTGTGTCACTCAAGGGATTCATGAATGTAATTCATTTCCATGCCTATGGTTCACATGCTCGCAGCTCTTCAGAGCTGAAAAGGCAAGATATTCTGAGGATTTCTTCAACCGAACCAAATCCTGATGCTGCTTATGGACCTCGGGATTCAAGACCCTGACTTCACAACAACACTTAATTATTCATGTGAATAGGCACCCATAACAGGATAAAGATGAAAGCTACAGAAAACCAAAGAAAACAAGTTTTAGTTGGCATCATGCTTTCAACCTGCTAAATCATTTACCAGAGTAAACTTGGCTTGAAAACACCTTGACTCCTGACTGCTTTCAAGTGGGAAAGCAAATGAAGACAGAAAGGATGGAATGACTAGTGGTTGCAGAGTTGGAGAAAGGTACAACAAATATGCAGCCAGAGCTGCCCCTTCCATGCCTGTGTCTCTGCAGACATCACTAATCAAGCATGACTCTTTCCTATTTCACAGATACAACCTCAGAAGCTTTCTCAACACATCTCAATCCATTGGTCATGTAAAAAGATGAACAGTTGCTGGTCTTTTATTTATTTATTTTTTCCTCTAGAACTGAATAGTTTATGGAAATCACTACTAAAAGCTTTCAGCAAGGGTAAAGTGCTAAGATGACTGCTTCTGATTTCTGTACGATGGACAGATAAGTGGGCCGCCTGTGCACACAGCACGAGGTGGCCTTATGAGTCAGGAGAATGAAGAATCAGGGCCTGAGTCTGGTCTCAGAGGGAGGGGAAACACGACCACGTCTAGAAGGTGAAGGCTGCCAGGAGCGAGGCTACTTTGGGGCCTCACCTGAAGGAACAAGGACAGAGCACAGTCTCCTCAGAAACCGTGGGAACCGACTCCTGCCCCCTAAAAGACCTCCTTTAGTAACAAAAACCCCCTTGAATTAAAGTTTCCCCTTTAGGCTGACATCGCTTGAGTGAGTTGGGAGATTATCATGAGTCACATCTTACAGAGAATTCATTTATTTAATAGTGTGTTGTTAATTTTTCTTCTTGACTCCTAAATAGAGATCAGCAGCAAGCGGGGCGGGGGAGGTGGGGATCAGTATTTTCACTGGGCTCCGGGATGCAGTGAAGCCACAAGGAACGTTTACTGAGTTGCTACTATATGCCAAGCACTTCTCATACATTACTTTGCTTCCTCCTTGCCACTAACGGTGAGATCATATGCACACCATCCTCTTACAGATGGGGAAAATGAGGCTCGGTAATGTAAGCAGCCTGACCAACATTATAAAGCTAGGGAGGGACTGAGGTTGGCTCCAAACCAAGATCTGTCTGATTCCAAAGCGTGGGCCCCTCCCACTCCACTGAGCTGGCTCAGCCGGGAAGGCATCAAAGACAGACTCGGCCCACTCAGGAATTTTCCGGAAGGCACATGCCTATCTTATTCTATAGCCTTCTTCCAGAGATTAGGAGGGAAGAAAATTCTCCTCTTGCAATGGAGACCTTAAGAGAGAAGGATCACCCCACCTGTTGGAACTTCTTGCCTCAGAGAAAGGAGGGGGCCAGGGGCTATGAACTGCAGTGGACTCAAATTTCATTCCCCCCTTATGGAGAAATGCAGCTTCAAAGGAGGTCAGAAACAGAAGCCAAGCACGGCCTCGGCTCCACACAGAAGAGAGTGAAGTTAGAGGGACAAATGTCCTCCTATGGCCTTTGATGGAGTTTGATGGAGTGGAAAGTGTCCAGGGCAAAATCTGCTCTGGTCAGTGCTGTAGCCTGTAACTACTCCTGCCCTGCTTCATCAGCGGGCTTCACCTAGGGACTGCAGATGCCCTCTCATGTTATGTAGACTCCATGTCGCACGTGTGTGCCGAGAGAGGGCAATGAACCAGATGGACCCGTGCTCGTTCTCCAAGCCCAGCCTCCCACTCGGAAGCACGATGCCAGGCTACAGCCACCCCCGACTCTCCTGTACTATTCACCTTCAGTTTAAGGGACCACGGGCATAGGCTTCGAGCAGGTCCAGGGAAACCCAGGAGCAATGTCAGCACTACTTGTGGAAGATGCAGGCATACGGAAGTGTGGTACGCAGAGCTGAACACCTTCGGTGAGAGAGAGAACTCGGGATAACTCAGGGGAGTGGGAAACGTGGAGGCAAGGCAACCAACACACTTGTGTGCTTCCCACACATCTCACATGAGTGAACCAAGGATCCAGGATTCAACCAGGCCTGTTTAAACTCTCTTCCTCCAAAGTACTTGTAGCAGAATACATGAGTGAATTATTCCCCTGGAGGCCTGACTCAAAAATAATTTTTTAACTTAAAAATCTTATAAATTTTGCAGTTTAGGCCTTAAGAGATCCATGTTTGCTTCAACATAAGAGTAATGTTTTTTAGTTGACTATTGAAAAAAAAAATCAACCATCTGGGAAGACACAGGGTGTTAATCCTGTGAATTACGCAGACCCTGCCATGCTTCTGGTGCGCCATCTTGAAGGGCACAAGAATTTTGGACCAAGTCAAGGTCATACAGTCCTGCTGCCCCATCCCACCAGGAGATTCTCCTTCTTTTACCAACTTTGAAGGTTCTAAGTGTTCACTAAGAAAGGCATAGCTCAGATAAGAGAAGAGTAAGAGATAGCAAGGAGGAGAGGACACAGCACAAGGAAGCCCCGTGAAAGATCAAGAAATCGAGACCAAAAGAGCCAAAGGAACGTTAGCAAGTAGGGACCCAATCCCTTTGTCCTCTTCTCCAGTTCTGTGACCAACACTCTACTGATGACGGATTAGTAATCAAAAGTATACTCATGCACAGGAATTTACTTTGTTGAATCTCTCTCATACACACACCCACACACACCCTGCCACCACTACTTTAGGGGAAGGAAGGGAGCTATGGCAGGCATACAGATCCTAAGAATGAGGAACTGGAACAAGGAGGGGCTGGTGATAGTGGACACAGAAGATGCCAGACACCAGGCAGTAGTAGGGCCAAGAGTTTGGCCAGATAAATAGTGATCCAGGGAGAGCACACCGACATGAGATAGGATGGTCATCTGGCCTCTGAGGCTGGTTTCTAAAGCCACTAGGTATGTGAGTTTAGATGATGGATAGTTCTCAAAGAAATTGTTTCCACTGTACTGCCCCAAATTGAGAACCGAAAATAAGCATTCCGTGCACCAAACATTTGACTCTCTATAGGTTTAATGATTCTCCAGTCAGTCCATTGTTGCCTAGGCAATGGCAAATTCTCAGGAAACTTACCAAGACCAAAGTTTCCAGAAGGGCCGGTCTTGAGTCTACAGGGTCACCACTGTGTCTCTAACTCCTAGCACATAGTAGGCCCTCAGTAAATCTATGCTCATTGAATGAGCAAGGGAACATTGGGGAACATTACAGTATCATTATAGGACAGTTTCGAAATGACACATTCATTCACCCCGCCTCTTCCACTCCGCTCTTACGATGTGTGTTAGCCAATAAGGTCACTGTACGGGTCTCCCAGAAGAACTTCTATATGGGTAAAAATTCTGCATCACAGAAACTGCTGTGGTGTCACATAACACATGCTTTCACTCAGAAGAATCCAATGACAAGCGCTATGGGGGAGGGAGGCAGGGCCACGCACACACGCAGGCCAGCCATCCAGCTCAGCGAGCTCATACCCGAGAGAGAGAGAGAAAGAGAGAGAGAGAGAGAGAGAGAGAAGAGAAGGAAACGTGATTCCAGGGCTCCCTGGGTCTCACTGCAGCAAGCTTCTCACAGTGTGAACATCTCACAGAGCTGAGTGGGATTCTAGTGTTTAAAGAAACCTATTTTTCAGACAATTTGGCCCCTAAACACAAGCCAACTGTTTATCTGGGGCTCAGAGAAGCAGCAGTCAATTCCAATTCTGCAAGCAAAACGGCCTCAGGGAGATAGGGTAGGACTCCGAGGTGGAGCCTCTCAAAGGGGATTCTTAAGGATAATTTTGGGGCGCCTGGGTGGCTCAGTGGGTTAAAGCCTCTGCTTTCGGCTCAGGTCATGATCTCAGCATCCTGGGTCCTGGGATCGAGGCCCGCATCAGGCTCTCTGCTCAGCAGGGAGCCTGCTTCCTCCTTTCCCTGTCTCTCTGCCTGCCTCTCTGCCTACTTGTAATCTCTCTCTCTCTGTGTCAAATAAATAAATAAAATCTTTAAAAAAAAAAAAAGGATAATTTTGACTCCACATGACGTCTGCCCCATACACAGACCCAAAATTGTCCCTGAGTAAGCTGCCCTCAAACACAGTCTGGTACATCAGGTTGAATAAGGAGTACCTTCCAGAGGAAAAGACGTCTGCTTCCACAAGTGGTCTATAAAAGAACTGTCTACAATACAGACAATATTATTTTTGGCATTGGATCTTCCATCCAGCTTTCTGGTTTTTCTAAGATGAACCCAAGTAATATCTGCATGGTGATTACTCCACAGAAAGTCTGTTTGAAATTTTTCTGCATTTCTTCTCATTGACTTCAACACGGGTTATTTCAAGACCTCTATCAAATATATTAAGCACATTTAACCTTAGCTAGAATAAATTCAGCTAATTAAATGATATAAAAAACGGCTCATTAGCAGAGCACTGGTAAATATTTCTCTATTCCAGCTAAGCAAGGCTTATTATACACTTGAGCACTGTGCAGTCTCATCACGCCTCAATTATCAGCCTTAGATACTAAGCCTAAGCATAAAGCTATTATTGAGCAAATAATGGCATTGGACTTGCACATTGCCAAGCTCTTGGCGACTGATTCATACAATCTTTAAAGGGCCAATTTAAACCAACTGCAAGTTTTCACAAATAAGGTCGTTCTAACACTTTTAATGATCTGGTTTACTAGACTTTTTGAGTAAACAAGCTTAGAACTCTTTCATTCCTGGTTAGAACCACAGTGACCTTGAGCGATTGAGCATTTGTATCTTCATGAGTATAGAATCTTTTCTAATACATATTTTAGGTCTCTTTATTGTTATGTGGATTTTAGGGTCACTTTAAGGCAATCGAGTCACTTTAAAGGACAAAGAATTAAAAAATAAGATGGAGGGGCGCCTGGGTGGCTCAGTGGGTTAAAGCCTCTGCTTTCGGCCCAGGTCATGATCTCAGGGTCCTGGGATCGAGGCCCGCATCGGGCTCTCTGCTTGGCAGGGAGCCTGCTTCCCCCTCTCTCTCTCTCTGCCTGCCTCTCTGCCTCCTTGTGATCTCTCTCCCGCTGTGAAATAAATAAATAAAATCTTTAAAAAAAAAAAAATAAGATGGAGTCCACCACTGAAGTTTGCATTCAAATGAGTTACACCTAAATTCACCTTCTTTATCCCTGTAACTATTGTGGGAAATTACCCTAAGGAAGCAATCAGGGATATGCACAAAGATTCACGTTTAAGATGTTTATCAGGGTGTTGTTTAGTATAGAAAGTAACTGGAAAATTCTTAATTATCTAGTCTTAGGGATGTAGTGAAATAATATAGAGCCCAACCATATGCCAAAATACCATGCAGCTTAAAAATGATTATTTCAAAGAATTTTCAAGGACTTGGAAATACATTTGTTTGCACTATAGTGGGAAAACAAGTAAACAAAAGCATATCCAGATAGCCAAACCTGACACACAGACACCCGCACACGCAAAAAGAACCTGGTTGCATAAAGAAAAGCACACAACAAGAATAACAAGGCTGTACTCTGAAGTACATATACACATACATAAACAAGCAAGCAGCGAGAGAAAGTGAGAGGAAAGAATACCAAATCAATAGTTTTTATCTCTTAGTGATCACATTACAGGTGAGTTACTGTCTCCTTTTTTTATTTTTTCATGCACATATTCCAAATTTTACATATAATATTGATTTCTGATGTAGTTGGGATAGAAAAAAACAATAAAAACTAAATGCGAAAACAGGCCGCCTGGGTGGCTCAGAGGGTTAAAGCCTCTGCTTTCGGCTCAGGTCATGATCTCAGCGTCCTGGGATCAAGGCCCACATTGGGCTCTCTGCTCAGCAGGGAGCCTGCTTCCTCCTCTCCCTGTCTCTCTGCCTGCCTCTCTGCCTACTTGTAATCTCTCTCTCTGTGTCAAATAAATAAATAAAATCTTTAAAAAAACACACACACACACACACACAAAAACTAAATGCAAAAACAGATAACTACATGAAGTTGCATTTTTTAAAAGTTTATTTATTTGAAAGAGAGAGAGAGTGAGCGTGTGTGAGCAGGACGGCGAGGAGGGGTAGAAGGAGAAGCAGGCTCCCCGCTGAGCAGGGGGCCTCATGCAGGCCTTGATCCAGGACTCTGAGATCATGACCTGAGCCAAAATCAAGAGTTGGGAGCCTAACCAATTAAGGCATGGAACTGCATTTTTAATAGAATCTTTAAAGAAGAACTAGAACACAAAAGTCAGATGATATCAATGGCTTCAGCAGAAGCAAAGCCTCAGACCAGCAGGTCATGAGTGCTCCTTCCTGGATGGATGCTCAAGGTTAGGCCAAACCAGAACTCAGCGACTAAAAGAACCGACAGCTGTGTTTAAAAAGCAAATTTATAGCTCATCTTAAGTTTCTCAACAGAATTTTCCATGTTGGGTTGATACAGTAAATCTAAGCAAAATATGCTAGTATATTTTACTCTGTTTGCTGAAAAACACTAAGAAGTAAATAGCCGGCCCCAATTTTTCACCTGAAGCTCTTTCTTGCTTCTGGTAGGAAAAAGGCTATTTTGTGTGGCATTGGCTGGGATACAGAAACCCAAGATTCTGGCAGCTTCCACTTCTCTCAGTGCAGGGGGTTAGCCAGCACTGGCTATTCAGTGGAACACTCAAAATGGGAAAGTGTGAAGCAGGAAATCTATAGCTTCCATTTAACCCATCCCTAAAACCATGAATTAGAGAAACATCTGCCAGTTTTTGATGGCCGCAATTAACTGAAATAAACACCTCTATATATTGTTAGTAAGGAAGATACACATTCACATTCATGGTTGACCAGCTATCTGGAAAAAAAAAATCTGGTATTTTAAAAGATATATGTTAAGCCTGTCACTAAGTAGCCATTTAATGGAAGTAAATGTCTCAACATAAATCCCACTGGCACAGGAGCATGCAGTTTTGGAAATCAAGCTGCAATTAAGACTTTGGGCCTAATTATGTGGCAACAGAGATCTTAAAGGCCGTGACATATCGAAGGCCTTTAAAAGACTTAAACTTTTGTGTCAGGATTTATGACACTATTTCCTCCTCATTTCCTCCTCCATTTGTATTCAACTTCACAACCTTGATTAACAGCAGCATCTGCCAGTTCTCTCCCAAGCAGCTGTGGTATCGAAGAGAGAACACAAAAATCACATGGACCTGCGTTCAAGGATTTGGTCTGCCCTCCGCCGGCTCTGAACCTTCACCCCTTGGGACACGTCCCCATATCTGTAAAATGGAAAAGAAATCGCCAGTCTCTTCTGGCTGCTGTGAAGATTCAAGAGAGCATCTCATGTGAAGGTACAGAGTACAAAACTGTCATTTAAAATATAGTGTGTCTGGTATGGTTTTCGAAAAATTCCGTCCCAATCTGTAAGCAACATACAAGAATAGTACTTTTATTCAACAGAGGAAATGAGTGGGTATTTCACCCTGCAAGTCCCTCACTTAGAGAAAACAGCAATACTTACTCCACGGTTCACCCTATCAGCAATCCAACAAATTTCTTTGGAGACCTATTGTGAACCAATCCATGCACTCCAAAGGATCAACATTGCTGCAGGAAAAATCTTGACTTTTTGGTCTGTCCTCCCTCCCTCCACTTTAGGAACTGACCTTCCTAAATCCTTGTGATTTGGATGAAACTATTCATTAGAAACTGTTCTGCAACTGCCCTCACCACCAGGGAAGGCACATGACCCAGGCTGACCAGTCAGAGTTCTTTTTTAGGAATTGATTCGGTTCTTGGGAGGGGAGCAAGCCTGACCTCTCTGGAAGACACTGAATAAAGGTTCACTTCGCCATCTTCCTCTTCCTATCTTGGTCGGGGGCAGAGTAGACTTTCCATTCTGCACTAACATCATCCCACACATAACTACCTTTTCTGGCCTTTCTCCAGCAGAAAAACACTTCTTCTCTCAAAGCGTTGACTTCCAGGAAACACTATCCTACTGCCCTGAAATGGCATGAAACCTAAGGCAGCCAGTGGCTGGCTCCTAAGCGAGCACACTAATAGAAAAACAAACAACCAAAATTACTCCTTTGGCCAAAAAAATAATAAATAAATAAAAAAGGTTCAACCACCATCACAAATAAGAAGGCAGAGCTGGCTGATCTATAAAATCACCAGCCCATAAAAGGCGCAAGAAGATGAAGAAGGAGTTTTAACTATTTTCTCATCACCGTTTGCCAAGTAAGCCTGGTGTGGTGCTGGCGAATAGAGATCATTTCCTTTACTTTTCACTTTTTTCATGACCCGATTATCTTCCACATTACTAGGTTATCTAAATAATCACAATTACCTCCTGTTTCCTGACTGATTCATGTGTTTTTCCGTCCGTCAAAACCCATAAAGAAACAAAGAAAGATCCAGGGTGTCAGATATGATGAAAACACCATGAGGGCTTTATTCAAAGGCTCTAAACCCACCCAGAGAATTGCCTTTCACATAAGGCTGGAATGCTCCCAAATGGATTTCAGTGGGGAACCTACCAGTGATCCTTAACATAGAAAATGCTGGTGTCATCATAGCCCACCAAAATTCAAGTGACTCAACCAGAGAAAGACCAGTATGTGCTCGAATGACATAACAGACTCTCTTGGAGGGAGAGAGCAAAAATAGCACACTCTGCTCTGTATCTGAAAGACACTTGAAATTGTTGTGTAAAACAATTGAGAAATTAAGCAATGGGAAAATGGCTGGGTAACAAAACTAGAAGAGGCTATTTTCCCCTTCTGAGCAAAGCAATAATGGTTCTGAATCACTCTTTTGCTCTTCCTCAAGGTGCACTCTTGAGATTTTTATCCTTTGAGGTAATAAAAGGATGACAGAGTTATTTAACAACTGTGGGATCTAGTTTTCCCATCTGTTAAATGAGTGGGTTGAATGGCATGTTTTTTGTTGTTTTTTATTTTTATTTTTATTTTTTTAGGTCCTCTCCAGATCTAAAAAGTCTGCAGTTCAGCTCAGAATACACAACTCCCACAGAATTTCCAGAAAAACATTTGTGTAATTGGCCCCAGAGGAAAAGATATGTAGCAACAAAGCCCTTCACTCTTGGATGGAAACATTCCCTCTGCTTCCCACTGACGGACGGAATAAGATCAGCAATAGTATGAGGGCTTAGGTTATAAATAAGAAAATTCATAGGCAGTGTTAAGACACTAGAATGAGATTGAAGGCAAGAGTAACTCTTTTTTGAGATCAGGATAACAGAACAGAATGGATTCGTGTTTGCATGGGATAGTTTAGGAGAAGTCCTGTAAAATGGCAGAGAGATGGGAAGACCATCCTGTAAATGAAAAGATAAAAAGACACTCGAATAGAAGGAGTAGAAAACGTTTACTGAGATGATCCTTCTCCAACACTCCTTCCACTTCAAATTCCCCAGAGCAGGACTCTGCCTTCTTTATGGCACCACTATCCTCACGTTTCCCCCTTCATTCTCCAGGGATGTCTCAAATACCAGTGGGACTCCCTGCTATTCCCACCACCTTTGTTGAACTTAGCTCTACCATTCCCCTTTGCTTTGCACATATCACACAGGGCATTCGAGAGCCAACCTCAACCCTTTACCCAGGTTTTCCCATCTTCACACCTTTGCTCAAGCTGATCACTTTACTTTGAGAACTCTTTTTTTTTTTAATTGCTCCCAAGCCAATAACCACAGTTCAAGGGTCAGCTTTTCCATGAAGCTGCCTGTGACCTACTCCACAGTCCACTCCCCACCCCCCATATGCCTCTGTCACATACTGAAGGAAAGAGATGGTGAGGAGTTAAATATTGAATCTCCAAGAGATACAGAAGAAAAGAGAGCTTCCTGAAGCCCCTTTAGAGATTTTATTTATTTATTTATTTGAGAGAGAGAGCGCAAGTGCACGGGGAGGGGCAGAGGGAGAGAGAGAATTCCAGGCAGACTCTCCGCTGAGCCCAGAGCCCGATGTGGGGCTCCATCTCACGACCCTGAGATCATGACCTGAGCCAAAATCAAGAGTCAGACAGAGCCCCCGGGTACCCCCTCCTGAAGCTCCTTTAGAGTTCCCAAAATGGGTGGGGGTGGGGGCAGGAGCAGTGGCTGGTAAACTCACTATTTTTAAGTGTACAGGTCTGTGGCTTTAAGTCCATCCACATGGCTGTGTGATCACCATACAACACCCATCTCTAGAATATAATGTCACTTTTGCTTACACTAGTCTGAGTGGGATTTCCATCACTTGCATAAAATCCTGACAAATAAATGTATAGTATAGATTGATAAGTATAAGAAATTCAAGGAGGATTCGAGGGCTATCTTAAAAACTATGAATAAAAAAATTTTTTATGAGACTATGAAAACAAATGGGACCTTGATATGAGGTTCTTGAGGATAACGAAGGTATGAGAAAACCAGATGATAATTAACCAAATGGATTGTGTTGTGTAAATCATCGGGAAAAGGATTCTCTGTTTTTTATATTTGTAATAGGAGAAAGCACTAATATACAAAAGAAGCTTGCATCTCATCTCCCAAGGGAAGAAGACATCCTACAGAGGAAATTAAAATCAGGCCAAACAGAGAAATCTCCTAAGGCAGGGAGAAGCCCGAGAGCATACGGAAGGAAGTAATGAAAGAGAGAGAGAGCTTTAGAAGAAAAGATTCCCGTTATTTTAACAAGTTTTAGAAATCTTCTCTTCATATTTCCCTTACATATACAAATAATTTACTTAAAATGTAACAGAGGAATATATTCTAGGATCACCTTTCTTCACGTAGGAAAAGTCTACAATATAAATTACTTTGAAATCAATCTAGAAAAGTGATATAGGAGGCGCCCAGGTGGCTCAATCTTTAAGCGTCTGCCTTTGGCTCAGATCATGATCCCAGGGTGCTGGGATCAAGCCCTGCATCGGCGGGAAGCCTGCTTCTCCCTCTCCCACTCCCCCTGCTTGTGTTCCCTCTCTCGCTGTGTCTCTCTCTGTCAAATAAATTAATAAAATCTTTAAAAAAAAGTGACATAAGAATGAAAGCATACAATATTTCTAAATGTAGAAAAAATGAAAGAAAGAAAACCATCACCACATAATCCTTTTTTTTAATAGCTGGCCTTAATTCCCTCCCAGCATTCATTTCCTTTTTACCATATATTTAAATTTGAATAACATATATTCCCATTTCCTCCAGGAATAAAATTTGTCACCATTAACATGCCTAAAGATTTTATTATATAAACCCTACAGCGTTAGGGTCCAACAAGGAATTAGATGAGGCAGTATTATGTTCTTGGTATCATGTTTATAGCCTAGAAAATGGGTTCTCTGTAATAATGGGTTCTTCTTATTTCTCTGGCTTTTCTCCACTCATCAAAGTATTGTCAGCATGCCCTAGAGAAAGAAATACAATGCAGAGTTGTCATGGGTGGACCCTGGCAATTTGTTTGGTGGCCAGACTCAATCACAAATACCCTTCACTCTGGCCAAGAGGCTCCACAGCTGGAAGATGGATGCTTCAATTAATTGCTGTGTCAGGCTGATATTTCTGGGGGAAAAGAAAGGATTATTAACACAGCTCCCAGCTAAAGTATTTACTTGGCCCACACCAACCAGTCTCAGAGAACCCTGCCCTACAAATTCACCTGTTAATATAAAGCAGTGTTAAAACCTCTGCGACATGTAACAGCCTTTATTAAGTGGACATTCAGGAGCCTACTTTATTTTGACTCACAGGTCTGCATACAACTGATCATTTGCTTTTGAGATATATGATGTGAAAGTTATTTTCACCAAAAAATAAATAAATAAAAATAAAATTGGGAGAACATATCCTTCTCTTAAATTTACGTACTTTGAATTACCTTAAAACAGAAGTGCTGGACAAGGAAACCTCGTTAAGGTCATAGTTCGGTTACTCTTTCACTAACAGGCCTAACCTCAAACTCTTGCTTTAGCCTTGACTACAGAGGAAAGTCACTCCTAAGGAGGAAAGCACAGCTGAGATCACCTCCGTTCTCATCCCTTCACGTCCCCTGAGGCTATGAAGCACAGTGTGAGGGGGTCTGGAGACAGGCGTTTATCTTCACTTCCCTCAGTGACTTCTTCCACTCACTCTGAAAGTCGTTAGCAAAAGGACAACATAATAGAAGGTCTCTTTTCACTGGAGATAACCTGGAAAAGCCCTAGAGTTAGAGATGGAAACACAGGGGAAACATTAAGTTAATTCAGCCAATGGAGAAGGCAAGATGGGCTCTGAGAGACAGCCGGAGCAGGGAGCTTTTCGGGTCAAGGGCAGGAACAGTGGCCCCAGGCTGGCCCGACCACCTCGTGGGTCAGGCTGTGTGCCATACACCGGAACTCACCTCTGCCATCTGCAACGTGAGACACTGCACCAGTATCTGCGACCTCTTCCTATGCTAAAACCCCAGTATTAAAATATTTCCTGGGGGCGCCTGGGTGGCTCAGTCGTTAAGCATCTTCACTTGGCTCAGGTCGTGATCCCAGAGGCCTGGGATCAAGCCCCACATCAGGCTCCCAGCTGTGGGGGAAGCCTACAACTCCCTCTCTCACTCCCTGTGCTTGCGTCTCCCTGCTATGTTTCTCTCTGTCAAATAAATAAATAAAATCTCAAATATATGTGCGCGTGCGTGTGTGTGTGTGTGTGTGTGTGTGTGTGTGTGTGTGTATTTCCTGAACTCAATCCCTTCGGGTTCGGCTCTAAGAACAGCACCTAGAAGAAGACAGAATAAATAATAAATAAAGGTTTCTAGAATGTGAGGCTGGTCTTCTAAGGTGGACAGTGCTGGGCTGGCAATCCCGACACTGTGTGCTGTAGTGGCCTACTAGAATCCGCTGGGCACTTCTCTCTCTCTCTCTCTCTCTCTCTCTCTCTCTCTCTCTCTTCCCGCAAAGCACCCATGCCACCCTGATGGCAGACGCAGGAAGATGCAGGAAGAAGAGGAAGATGGCGGGAAAGGAGTGCCTGAACGTCTGGCACAGCTGGAAAGCTCTAAAGCGGGAGACAAAACAAGCGCCCTGCCAAGAGTGGTAAGCACTAAATATCTGCTTTAGGATCAGAAGACTTCTTGAAGCTGAAGTTTTATTTAAGCCTTGAGATGCCCACCACCGCTGCGTTGTGTGCCTTCAAAAAGCATTTCACGCTCCCGTTCTTCTGAAAGATTCAGATCCCTCTTCTGGCTCAAGGACACACCCTCTTTCCCTTGCTCCCTCCTCCTTGCTCTTTCACTGGATTATGGAAGTCACGAAATAAGGGATCAGGAGAAGTCGAAAGAAAGGGCATCATCCCTCCCTCTTGTGCTATGCTCATTCTTTGTGTCTGCTTTCAGCAGGTCTCCTTAAGCCAAGCGGGCATGTCATGTTACTCCATCAGATTTCCTTCCCTTATTCCTGATTCATTTTGCTGTTATTTTGATAAAATTACAACAGCGTTTCAACACTGTTGCTTT
Organism: Ailurus styani; assembly: GCA_002007465.1. Lineage (NCBI taxonomy): Eukaryota > Metazoa > Chordata > Mammalia > Carnivora > Ailuridae > Ailurus > Ailurus styani. Next base: position 3,898,106 of record LNAC01000099.1, read on the forward strand.
CTATTATTAAACTGTGAAATATCTGAACCATAAAAACAGTTCAGACAAGTACATTAGAGACACTTGTGTACCCACCACTCAGTTGAAGAAACATCACATTATAGATACAAGGAAAGCCCCAGGTCTATTACTCATCCTTCTGCTCCACAGTGAACTGCCATCCAGAGACTGGCAATTATCAATCCCATATGTGTTTTTAGATATTACTGGGTGTGTTTGTAACTACAGACAAAGTAGTGTTTTAAAGCCTTATATACATGGAATCATAGTGTATAAAGTTCCTTCTGGAACTTGCCTTTCCCATTCAACGTTATGTTTTGGGAATTTATTTATGGTTGTAATTGTAGTTAATTCATTTGCATACCTGTATGATATTACATTATGTGAAAAATACCTCAGTTTATTTCTCCATTTCAGTTAGGTCTGCTTCCAATGTGTCTGCTTTTTTTCACTACAGACATGTTGCAATGAACCCTCTTGCACTTGTTTCTTATATCCTGATGCAACGGCTTCGCAAGGGTGTAAACCCAGGAGGGGAATCACTGGGTTATGGGGTGTACACATTTTCAACCCATCTCCAAATTACTCTTCAGGAGGTTGTAATAATCTATGCTCCTGGAAGCAGTGTGGGAGCGTTCCTGGGTACCTATATTTTCTCCACCATTGGTCATTTTCATGATTTTAATTCTTATAAATGTGAGGGTTAGATCTACTTGTGTACTTTTCCTTCCTAATTATGCAACAAATAAGTTCTTAAAAAAATAAGTTCTTAAATGGCAAAAAAATTTTAAAGAAAAAAGTCCGACAAATGAATGAATATATGATTCCACCAATGTATGAGCAAGCCCCTAGCACTGGGAGATGGTATCTAACAGAATGCATTTAGGAAAGGAATTTTCTGTCCGTATCTATAAAATTTTGGCTTCTATGGTGTTGATTACAACTACAGAAGGATCATGGTCCCTTCAACTGTTCCCTGAAGTCATTCTGCATTCTAGAAGGCAAATCAAGCCCGAGGCTTCATCCAACAGGGTACAAGAGACACCACCACCATGATCATTGCTCTGATGGAAGTGGCACCCCATGGTTTAGATCTTGAGCATAGTTTGAAGAACCTCAGAAAGAAAAATAATTAAATAATTGAAAAATAAAGAAGAGCCAGCAAGGAAATCAAACTTAACAGACTGTAGCCACACTCAGCACTTTCTCCCCTGCAAACATAATAATGTTAATCTAAAACAGCATATAAAATTGCATAATCTTTCAGGTATCATTGTTAAACCAAAGTCTGCTTTTCTGATCTGAGCCCAAAAGGGTAGGCCTGAAGAAGGAGTATAAGAAGATGGTCTTAAGATATGTTCTTCAAAAACCTAAGATGGTCATTTTCAGTATCCATAGCAAACTAATGTACTTAGCAAGAGTAGTTATAACTTCCTATAGTTTAACTCCCATTTCAACAGCACAGAGAAATGGCTTATGTGGGGCTTCTGGGTGGCTCAGGTCATGATCCCAGGCTCCGTGCTCAGCAGGGAGTCTGCTTCTCCCTCTGTCCCTCCTCCTCTCCCCATCGTGCATTCTCTCTCTTGCTCTCTATCTCAAATAAATAAATAAAATCTTTTAAGGGGCGCCTGGGTGGCTCAATCATTAAGCAAATGCCTCTGGCTCAGGTCATGATCCCAGGGTCCTGGGATCGAGCCCTGCATCGGGCTCCCGGCTCGGCGGGAAACCTGCTTCTCCCTCTCCCACTTGCCCTGCTTGTGTTCCCTATCTCGCTGTGTCTCTCTCTGTCAAATAAATATATAAAATCTTTAAAAAAATAAAATAAAATCTTTTTTAAAAAATGGCTATGAGCTGGGCTTTGGAAGCCAGGCTGTCTGAGTTCAAATCCCAGCTCTCTTGCATATTATTAATCATGACCCTAAGCAAATAAATTACTTAGCATCTTTTCTCATCTGTAAAGTGAGGACAATAATAATATCTACCTTATAATGGTTGTTACTAGATTAAAAGTTAGAACAGGAACTGGCCCATAATAAGTGATCAAAAATATTAGTTACTATATTCTAGCCTCATTTTAGAAATAAAATAAAGTTCTCTACTAAAAATAGGTATCAAGGGAGTAATCTTTTGTATCCTTTTTTCCACATTTGAGTTTCTAAGGCTTACTGGATTACCTAGATGATGAATTTGGGTCATTTTTGTTTTCCTCACCATGCTTTCTGTTGCGTACACCAATATTTTTTTAAAGCCTCATAGAATTTTTACATACAAACTCCATTTTCTTTCCCATTCAGGGAGAAGAGTTGAGGACTAGTAATAAGTAAAAACATTGACCGTTTCGAAAGCACCTCTCATCTAATTAGACCCACTGGCTCGTACCTGGGGCAGCATGAGCTCATTTACTGTCCACTCTCCTGGTAAAAGACTGTTACGCAGCATAGACTCTCAATTCAAAAATAAATGTGAAGTTTATCATGGAAATGGATGTGGCTTCTTGTATAGACGAAACAGCAGTTCAGAATCTTGGCGAGATTCTTCTGACACAAAAGAGGATTACATAGTCAAAGCTTTTTATGTATGTGGTGGGGAGGGAGAGAGGAAAGGGGATGACCTTGGGCTGTGGATTTACTCTGACCTGATTTTGTGTTGGATGATAACCATCTCTGGGAATCTGATGAACCACAGATGCAAACAGGAAGTACTTGTGAGGAAAGCTTGGGTATCAAATTTTATGCCACACATCTTAATTTTTCCATTGATACCCAGCGTAAGCTACAAAACAGCTCATCCCAATTCTTATATGGTTAATAATTTGAAACTGAACATATAAAAAGAACATTTGATTAATCTTATGTTTTCCAGGGTGTTATATTTAAAAACAAATCTGGTTTGGAGGAATTTGCTTCTCAAGGAAGGGTCATTTGCTTTACCAAGGACTGGTCTGACTTAAAAACAGGCCTAAAAATTTGGCCTTTATAAAAATATTATTTTCTCTCTTTGGACTTAAAAAGTAGTATATGGGCCAAAAAGAAAAAAAAGAAGAAAGAAAAGTAGTATGGGCTAGAAATTACTGTGCTTATCTTAAAAATAGTTTGCAACCCAAACCTTCTCTTCTAGGACAATGAACAAATTTTTCTACCATGAACTTCTAAAAAAAAAAAAAAACAACAAAAAACTTTCAGTTATCCAAAAACCAACAATTCCTCCTTCCCGGTTATATTAAACTCTATGACTTTCTCCCCTCTTCAGTGTCTCAGAGAAGAAAACTTCTACAGCTTCTCCCTTACACATCAATAACATCAGTTCAGTAACTCTTCAATAACTTTTCTGTGTTTTCCAAGACAAAAATGATCAGTGTTCTTCATTACAGTAAACCCATTTGTAAGCTATTGTGTAGTTTTTAAATCCTTTGGTAGAAGACTAACTAGATATATTTTGAAATAGACTGTTAGAGCAAGAGGGGATTTCACAGTTGATCCAAATAAACAGGCTACGCATTTGAATCCCCTGGAGAGCCTTTAAAAATACTGTTGTCAGGTGCACCCTGCACCAACTAAATTAGAATCTCTACGGATGGGGCCCAGGCACCTGTATTTTTTAGAAGGTCCCCCTGGTGATCAGCAGGGAAGGTCATATACCACAGATCTGGTCCAACCACCTCTTCCTGCAGGTAAGGAAGCAGAGGTGCAGAGCTGTTAGGGGACATTCCTAAAGTTGCACAGGTAATTAAGTCACATGGCTAGGCCCAGAATCACATCTGCAGATTCTGTCTTCTCTATTATATAATCTTCTCTCACAGCTCCGTTGCTCATACGGAAATTAGATCTCAGAATCTGAGTCTACAAGGGACCACAGTCTGGACCTACCAGAGACCAGCCATACAATAATTGGTCTATCTGCTGCCGTTCCGCCTAGCAGCGGGCTATGGTAGTGACAACCATATCATCCTATGAGATGGAAAACACCCTTCTTTGCCATCTTCACCAGAAAGCAGCATCTAATGCTCCACCTTGTATTAATGTTTTTCTTTATTGCTTCCACCAACCCCTGTCCTCTGATATTTCTCTTCAAAAGGAAAAATAACAACTTCTTCTAAAAAACCTCATTCGGTGATAAATTGAAGTTGTAGCATAGGGGTGAACTAAAAGCTTTCACATAAAGAAATGGCTTCAGGGCAACTTCTTTAAAAAGGAATCATTTGCAGACCGGTGGTCTGAAGCTTTGCTTTCAGAGAGAGCCAAACACGGGCCTGCAGCAACACTGCAGGGGCTGGAAAGGAGCCAAGCTCCTCAGGTACCGGGTGTCCAACTGCTTCACTGGCCCCCTTCCAAGATTCTGCAGAGGCCGAGCACAGGTAGCCCACCTGGGGTTTAACGAACACCTCCTGAGACACACAACTGAAGGTATGAAAACTCCGGGGGGGGGGCATGTCCTCTGCTGGTCCTGCCCGATTCCACGTGTGTGTCTGCTGAACTATTAAAAATAACCAAGAAGCTGTTTTTGTTCTTACAAAAAGCAATCCTCTTGGGGCAGGAAGAAAAAGATGGCTGACCTGTGAGAAAGAGGTGTCAGAACCAAGCAGAGCTGAACAAGAACTGGATCAGGGGCCAGAAGACCTCAGGGATCACTAACTAGCTACATACATTAAGGTAGGTAAGTCTAAGAGAGGTAAGTCTATCTCTCAGGGTTACATTGTCCTCATAGGCAAAGCTGGGGTAAGACCTGTGTTGACTGCCTCATGGTGGGTTATAAAGACCAAATAAAGAGATAATAGGGATCAATTTATAGAAAAACAACCTTTTAAAAAATGTAAATGGGGTGCCTGGGTGGCACAGCTGCACTGGCTCTCTTTAAAAAAAAAAAAGAAAGAAAAGAAAAAAAAAGTACACAAATGTAGGTATTACTAGAAAGGAAAAAGAAATGAAATTTATTATCACCACATGAAAACTTAAAAGATTCAGGAGTACTAAATTCTTTTTTTTTTAAGATTTTATTTATTTATTTGAGAGAGAGAAAGACAGAGATAGTGAGAGAGAGCACAAGTAGGGAGGAGAGGGTGAAGCAGGCTCCCAGCTGAGCAAGGAGCCCACACGGGTTCGATCTCAGGACCCTGGGATCATGACCTGGGCCAAAGGCAGCAGCTTAACCAACTGAGCCACCCAGGTACCCCAGGAGTACTAAATTCTCAAAACGATTTGATCATAGAACAATTCAGCAATATAATGTCATGATGAACAACCGTGCCTGTGGAGTCACACAGACTCAGAGTCAAACCTTAGCTCTGTCAAGTAACTTCTCTGAGCCTCAGTGTCCTCATCTCTAGTGGGGATCACAGTGGCAAGTCCTCTTGGAGTAAAAGAGTGTGTAAAGAGGGATGCCTGGACAGCTCAGTAGGTTAAGCATTCTGCCATAGGCTCAGGTCATGATCCCAGGGTCTTGGGATGGAGCTCCCATCAGGTTCGTTGCTCGGCGGGGAGCTTGCTTCTCCCTGTGCCTGCTGCTCCCCCTTGTGCTCTCTCTCTCTCCGTCTCTGACAAATAAATAAATAAATTCTTTTTAAAAAATGAAAGAAAGATAATTGTGTAAAGAGATGGTAAGTGGGCGCCTGGGTGGCTCAGTGGGTTAAGGCCTCTGCCTTCAGCTCAGGTCATGATCTCAGGGTCCTGGAATTGAGGCCCGCACTGGGCTCCATGCTCAGCGGGGAGCCTGCTTCCTCCACTCTCTGCCTGCCTCTCAGCCTACTTGTGACCTCGCTCTCTCTCTGTCAAAAAAATAAATAAAATCTTAAAAAAAAAAAAAAACAGCAAGAGAGATGGTAAGTGCTTCACAAACAGTAATTGTTGGTCACTGTTATCAGGTAATTACTGCTATTGTCACTGCTTCCCCTACTTCCCAGGGTTGTGGCAAAATGTAGGGATCAAATGTAAGTAGGAAGCTATCCTTAGAGGGTCATCATTACTCTACTTGACATACTGGAGGTATTGCTAAGAACCGCATTTTCCCTTTCTCACCAAGAGATTTCCTTTTGACCTGGTCCAGTTCTTTACGGGCACTGAGTAATATCAGGTAGATTGTGAGGATTCTGGTTAATCACCCCACCCCATTTCAGACACTGATATAGTCACATTCATCTCTAGGGGCCAGATGGTAAGGATGGTTTTTCAAGGAAAAAGCAAGAAGCAGTCCGCTTAGTATGAGCTCCACATCCTATAACTATTTGATCCTATAGCTGAATCGGGGTGATTGGTAGGAACCCAGCTGATCACCAGGATTATCAGACATAAGTGGCAAAAGAAACAAACAAAGGAAAAAAGCTACATACAGAGAAGTTACGTGGAATGTGCAACTACGTTCTAGAAGTCTCTATCAGTGGCAATTTGTGTCACTGATCCTACCAATGCTTTTATTCAAATGGAGAAAACATACAGGGAAAATCACAAAAAGTTGAAGCAAAAAAATATTCATATATTTTTTCATATAAATTTCATATAAATCACATGTAAATCACATGTAAATATAATACTAATAACATTCTCTTAGGAAATATAAAAAATATTATTTAAGTTCTTTGGTCTGTTCAAACAAAATTCTACAGGCAATATAGGCTTATGTGTAGAGACTGGCAAAATGCAAATGAGAACATTTTAAATGAATTAAGATCATCCATAATCAAACCCCCCAGAGATGATGCTATGAACACTTTGGTATATATTATTTCATAATTTTTTCTATCTGTGTATATATAAAAATAGAAAATTTCCCCAAAAATGAATTTTAAAATGCTAGCTAAGTAAGTCCTTAAAAAGCACAGGAGGGACTTAAAGACCTAATGAATTAAATAATGATAGCAATAAATAAATAAATATAGCTACTTTCTCCTTTTGATGACTATGTAATTAAAGTCTATGAAAACACAGAGCTTGGCATTTAGTGAATACTGGTGGGTAATACTTACAAAGCGCTCACACTGGACCAGGCACACACCAAACATCCATATACAAATTAACCCCTTTGGTTCTCACAATAGCTTTATGAAGTGGGGACAATTATTGTTCCTAAAAACAAGGCACAGGGAAGTTAGGCAACTTGCCCCAAGGTCACACAGTAGGTAAAACGTGTACACTGGATCAGAACCCAGGCAAAAAGGCCAAATTCTTCACTACCTTGCCTCCCAGCGGTGCAACATCATCGCTAGAGCTGGAAAAGAGAAACTCCCTCACGCTTACCCATAACTTGGCAGCAAATGTTATATAGTACAGTGACTGCCTAGCTAATCATAAAACTGTCTAATACGCTGAAAATCACAACACACCCAAAAAACATAGGAAACAGATACTGATTAAAATAAACAGAACTTGCATTTCACAAGCAAAGTTGGAAGGAATACTCTTGGAAGGTGGGATAGCAGTGTCAAATGTAGCCAGCCAACAAGCTTTCTTCAAGGATGCGCTGTCTGTGTTTAGGTTTATGACTTAAAGATTAGACTGCCAAGAATTTTTTAAAAGGTTGATACATCTGTGGCTGCATTTCCCCAGAGCACCATAACCCGCAGTCTTGCCAAAATTAAATAAAAGGCTTGACTGTCCTCTTTCTTCCTCTGCCTTAAGAATGTCACCATCTGAACTCTGTGGGGAATAAAGCTACTATGAACTCAGCATTCAGGAGGAATTTTCTGCTTGGATTGCAATCAAAACTCCTTATTCCATGACCGGGTTCTAGTAGTCTCAAAGGGCAGGCAGCTAGAGGAAGATCCAAACCCCCTCCGTTCCAAAGAAGATTTTGAAAAGGAAAACCATGTGAGTGAGAAAGGCGTATAATTATTTGTGTCATAGGTACTGTTAACGTAGGGGTATGTCCTGGGTTAGGACATGTGTAGGTCACCGGAGGAACCAAAGACAAGTAACATTAAGTAGTTTGAAGACACGTGAGAGGTTTCCAACAGAGGAGAGAGTGTATCAGTCAAGAATGCTATAATCACTACACCAAACACCCCCTACGTCTCGGTGGTATAGTCCAGTAAGAACATTTCTTGCTCGGGTTCCGGTCCAGTGCAGATCAGGAGAGAGCTGGGCTCCACGCAGCTGTCAGGGGCTCAGGCCTCGTCCTCCGGTGCCTCCATCATCTTCCAGGGCCCCAAGCTCCCCTTCTGTCTCTTGTGCTGACAGTCAACAAACCAGGAAAGAGGACAGGTGACCGAGTTCTGGCTACTTTCTGGCCTCATCCCTATAAACCCCCCACAGGATCCTTTACTTTGTCTCACCTGGTTTGTTGACTGTAAACACAGGATCCAAAGGAGGATGCTGAAGCCCTAGAAAATGTCCCTCTCCCTGGCCCCCAGCTGAAAGAAAGGCTAGACAATGGGGCCAAAAGGAAAAGAATACAGTTCAATAAAATACTCTCTGCCACGAGGAGGAAGGAAATCCACCCAGATTTTGACAAAAATAGATGGATGCATCTCTACCTAAGTCATCGGCTGCAGTCATAGTTCTTAGGGATAAATTTATCTGAGCCTGAATTATCAGTTTGGTTCTCAAGTCTTCCGATTCTGAAAACCTAACAAAACAAGAAGTAATAATTCAGTCTACCTTTAAGAAACCCAATGCTCAAGGGAGCACATTACAGGCTGCTCATGAAGCACGAAACTTCGCCTTCGCAACCCCACACAGATCCAACAACAGAGGACATTGTTCGTTTGTGGCAGCTGTCTGGTGAATTCCATTTGATCTGAGCCCTATATGGGCACCTACCACCCCAGCTCCAGTGATGTGGTGTATGGGGCTGGACAATCCTAAAAAATGTTTGTCATTCAGAATCTGTCCACGGAGAAGAGGGGCCCCTGAATGTCCAGAATAGGGCCCAGTCCCTCTTAGAAAGAAGATCCTCTTAACGGCAGTGAGTCCACCTGATCCAAATGGAACTGGGTTCACGAGATTCCTTCCCTGGTTCTGTTCCCTGCTCCCCTCTTCCGTTCCTCTACATCAGCTCTCCCACATAAACGAGAGTAGAGCTCTCCGGCACTTCTCGAAGCTCGCCGAGAAGCAGTGGAACGTGTTGTTACACCAGCGATGACCGAAACGCGACATCACATTCATAAAATGTCTTCCAAGAAAGTTCTTTCATATTTGTTCTTTTATTTGACCCTCATTTTTTCCTTTCAAGCCAAATATTCTTGCACAACACTTTTCAATGGTCTGAGGCTTCACTGGCACAAAATACGGTCCCAATACATTCTACCCTGAACATCTCTGCTACAGTGCACACCCACGTGCTGGGAAGAAAAAGAACAAAATCTGAAATTGGAGAGCCTGGCTCCATCCAGTTCCTGACCCTGTCACTTACTAGCTCTAGGACTCCATTTATGTCCCTCATTTTCCTGGGGACTCTTTCCTCCTATGTTAAGCGAGACCAGCGCTGCCCGCCCGACTTCACCCATTGCTCTTAAAAGGATCCAATGGGATAAAATCGGCAAAAGCATTTTGTCATGTGGTGTCATAGCTTCTTTCTGGAAATGATCAATATGCCTGTCAGACACTGAATGTCTCTAACCAAGGTAGAACTGCTAGAAAATACAAATTTGATTTCAAAAATTTTAGTATGAAACTAATTGTTGCACTTTTTTCTTCAACGAGTATCTGATGACTTCTAAATTGACTTAGCAAAGGGAATAAAAAGAAACTGCTTAGATTCTCTTTCTTAGCACAGTTTCTCGTTGTTTAGCAATAACTCAAGTTCAGCCACACTCATCTTTGGCCAAAAATAATAACACTGTTAAACAATTCAAAACTACACACTGTTCAATTGTTCTTTCAACTTTCTCTCACTGGACGCCACAAAGCTGAAACCACAGGAGAACATCTATGGACCATGAGCTGTATTTTTTCTTTCTATGTTTTCATAACCAAACAATATATAAATATATTCTCAATCTAAAAGTTTCAAACAGTACAGAAATACAGAGTAAACCAAAACCCCTACCCATCTTTACCTCCCTGAGGTAATCAGCCTCAATCTGTCTGTTGTGTATCCTGCTAGACTTTTTTCTGCAAATTGACTTTATGTGCATAAATACAAAAATCTCTTGTGATGTTTCGTTATATAATTGGGATCATATTTTACAAATTGTTCTATAACTTGCACTTTTTGTAAATTATTCCCATGTTGGGCATGCCTGTCTATCTCCTTTTTTTTTAATAGCATCTGGTTTCTGTTAGGTAAATACCCCAAACTTTACTTGACCCTAGTGATGGAAATTTGGTGGTTCCCAATTTTCAAAATCACAAAGCTTTGCTAAACTTTTAAAGTTAAATTGCTCATGGACTCCATTTTATTGCCTCTCTCCAAATTTCACTTGAAACCCACTTGCAGTCAAGTTCTTTCTAATATCCTCTTCCTCCCAGTGATACGAAGTAGAAGGCTCTTTTTTGAAAACAGTGAAGTCTACTCAGAGCCCTTTAAAAAAGAGCCCAAAGAGAGTGTTAGCACTTTAGACTCAAGGCTCTATCCCTCATACTGTGTTCCTTATTCATTGTTAAGAGCATTTGTTCAGTCAGTCCTATGTTTTGGGGTGCCTGGGTGGCTCAGTCGGTGAAACGGCTGCTTTAGCTGAGGTTATGACCCTGGAGTCTTGGGATCAGCCTCCCATTGGGCTCCCTGCACTGTGGGGAGCCTCTTTCTCCCTCTGCTGCTCCCCCTGCTTGTGTTCTCTTGCACTCTCTCTGCCAAATAAATAAATAAAATCTTTAAAAAAAAAAATCAGTCCTGTGTTTTACCTGCTGAGAAAATAGACCTCTACCTATGGGCTTTTTGTGTGAAGCATTACAAACTTCAGCCTCCATTCACACACACACTCACAAACCATGCTAAGACCAAAGAAAGAGGCACATGTGTAAAAACCTTAGTACACCCTAAGGGATTATCTACTCAGTTAAGCATGGTCTTGGGTTCTATAAAAGAACTAACTAGGACGATATTGCTAGAATCTTCTAGCAAGAGCAAAACTGTCTTCCCTTGGAGTTTCCAAATTTTAGTATTTGTCGATTGCCTACTATGTGCTAAGAGAGGATCAAAAGTAAGATCCAACCTCTGCCTTCCAGAAGCTATAATACAGCTGGGGAGATGAGGATTATATGACTAAAACAACTAATAATGTAAAGTGGACTAGCAGTGTAAAATGACTAGTGAGCAAATGAACGGTCTGGGCAGTCAGTGCTCCAGGACGGACTCTCAGTGGCAGGAACATCAAGCAAGTCATTCTGGGGGGCGGTGGGGGGGGGGCTGGTAGTGGGTATTAAGGAGGGCACGGATTGCATGGAGTACTGGGTGTGGTGCATAAACAATGAATCTTGGATCACTGAAAAAATAAAGTAAAAAAAAAAACTAAAAACTAAAAACTAAAAAAAAAAAAAAAAAAAAANTCAACAGTGTCCTGAACCCACCTCCCCAGCTAGTCAATGGCAGAGCCTGAACTCGTAAAAAAAAAAAAACAAGCAACAGGAGAACATATGAAAGGTATGTGCACGGGGGTCAATAAAGCAGAAGATATTATAGAAGACTTCTTGTTTTAATTTATTCCTATAATGTCGAGACTTGGTTTGGTCTACACAGCCTAGTAGTTTCTCTTAACTCCATGATTAGAGGTGTTGCTTATGTATGCCTTTTATGGAGCTTCTTCAAAAGTTTCAATTTTCCTTCTCCATTTATCACAAAGAGCATCAGTCGAAGCCTCAAACTGCCCATCTCTCCCGCCAACAAACTACTGAAAACAAACAAACAAAAGAGGGATGGAAGGGAAAGGGAGGGAGGGAAGGAGGAACAGAGGGAGGGAGGGAAGGAAGATGGAAGGAAGGAACTTTCCAGTAGCTACTGAGAAAAAGAGACTCACTCCCACGCCAGACCCAGGTCTGTAGAGAGCACTCAGTGACGGGGAAGGCCTTTGACTCCCAGAAGCAGCATTCAGAAATATTAGAGGGGAAATGGGGAGAAGCAAGACCATTGCTGTCTGTCTTTGACTAGAAGGCAAGAAAATCGAGGGAACAAAGTGTTCTTTGAAGGCCTGGCAGCAGCAGTGGGGTAGCACGGAGCTGATGAGAGGCAGCAGAGACTCATTTTTAGAGCAAACGTGACTCCTTTAAGTCGCTTGCCATCAATTGTGGGTCTTGAATAATAGCTGACTGTATTATTTTTTTCCCCAAGAAGAGACCTTTGTTCTCATACAGTACTGTACTCTTGAATGTTTCAGTACCAGTTACTGTGCTTAAAAGAAAGGCACAGAATACCATATTTGTTCAAAACAAAGAAGGAATCAATTATTAAATCATCTTTTCTAAGAACTCACCAATCTATAAATAAAACATGTTTGGAAAACAAACATTTTCCTGCCTCTGCTATTTTTCCTTTCACTGGAATTAACTTAAAAGCTACCATTTCAGTGATACCTTTCTCAAAAAATGAGACTCGCTAACTCACTTGTGTTCAAACTACTCTGCAAAAATCATTTTTGTCAGGAACAGGGCTCTCCTCAAGGGAGCATGTGCTCCTTAAAAATACTTCATGGCACTAACGTTCACACTAGAAGCTTCCGTTTGTGTCATGCCTTTAATGCTGGTTCCATTTGTGCCCACTGTCCATCTGCACAAATGTGTCAATGACAGCTGATACACAATTCATAAAGAGCCACAAAGGAGAATCGCAGAAGAAGAAACTCGGGGCTTGGTTACATGTCCTATAGAGCCATTCCCAAAGATATAAAAAGTCCGACTGTTTTGGGACGCCTGGGTGGCTCAGTCATTAACCGCCTAGCTCAGGACATGATCCTGGCATCCTGTGATGGAACCCCACATTGGGCTCCTTGCTCCACAGGAGGCCTGCTTCTCCCTCTCCCACTGCCCCCCCCACTTGTGTTTCCTCTCTTGCTATCTCTCACTCTGTCAAATAAATAAATAAAATCTTTACCAAAAAAAAAAAGTCCAACTGTTTTTTCTATTTTGTGACAGATTTGGAATTAACAGATTTCTCTAAAATAATTTCATTATAAAAGGTAATGCTTAGCACCTGACAAAAGTGTCATCCTTGCCAAGTAAGCAGAGTTTATTCCCACTGCTTTCTCTTACTCACTGTGCAGCAGTAATGCAACAGGACGCACCAGCTTCCTCCCTCCTCAGAGCTTCTGCACACACCAGGCCCTCTCCCCAGAACATCCTACACACCCTTCCTCACTTAGGTAAGTCCAATTCACCTTGCAGATCTGAATTCAAAAGCCCTTTGTCGGGGAGAGCCTTCCCACCTCGCCCTCCCATTCCCCTGCCTAGAGGAGATTCCTTGTCATCTAGGTTCTTGTAGCTGCCTGTGATTTTCCCACAGAGCACTTATCGTGGTTTATAGACTAATCACCTAACTATGGTCCATCTTGCATCCCAGACTATAAGTCCTGTCAAGATAGAGGCTATGGCTGTTGTGCTATCATTGGATTCTCAGAGTCTAACACAGTACCTGGAACATAGCAGATACTCGATTATTTGCTGAATTAATATGTCCTGACACCCTGCCCTAGTAAATGGAGAAGACAAAGAATCTATTCTGAAAACTGCCTGGTCAAATCCCTCGACATAGTCCTAGTGACTTAACTCTTCTCAGTGAATTTGGTTTGTTATGGTTTGTGCTATAATTGTGGCCCTGACAAAGAATTGGTTTAGCCCTAGGATAACAGAATATGATAGAAGGATTAGGTTTCTTGGCATAGTACAGAAAACCCCAAATAGCAATGGCTTGAACAAGATAGATGCATATTTCTCCCTCATAAGCAAGGGTCTGTAGGAAGTTACCCAGGACTGGTATAGTGCTCTACCATAATAAGGACCCAGGTTCCATTTATCTTCCTACAAAACTCTACTCAGCATTTGTTTCATGCCTCTCCTTCATGACCCACAATGGCTGCTAAAGTCCAGCCATCTCATCCAATTCCAGGCATGAGGAAAAAAGAACGGATTTAAAAAGAGTGATGTTTCCCCTTTCTGAGTATTTCATACTTAAGTCCTTTTCATACTTAAGTCAGAATGTAGTCACACAGCCATACCTAGTGGCAAGGGAAGCTAAAAAAGATCGTCCTTATTCCAGGAGAAGCGTATATTACTTTTAAAGATAGGAAGGTTAGATAATGGGGGACAATCAGCAGTCTCTGCCACAGATTACAAAAATATTTAGGGAACCCAGTTCGCTGTTCTTAGTAATAGCAAGTGTTTCCTCAAGCGGACACTAACTAAGCAGTCAAGTCTGACCAAAAGGGAAAAGGAAACCTGTCTGTTCAACAAGTAATTTGAGCCTTTAGGATACTAAAAACCCTTTAGGATACTAAACAAATTAGTGTCCATATAAGATAATCAGGTGGTCATCCTCATGTGAATTCTGAAATGCTTTTCTTTTTTTCTTTTTTTTTTAAAGATTTTATTTATTTATTTGACACAGAGAGATCACAAGCAGGCAGAGAGGTAGGCAGAGAGAGAGGAGGAAGCAGGCTCCCTTCCGAACAGAGAGCCCGATGTGGGCCTCGATCCCAGGACCCTGAGATCATGACCTGAGCCGAAGGCAGAGGCTTTAACCCACTGAGCCACCCAGGCGCCCTGAAATGCTTTTCTTTCTGCTTTGACTTTATTTTCTCCCATCCAAGTACTAACCAGGCCTGACCCTGCTTAGTGCTTTGACTTTATTTTCTAACTTCACAAAACTTTTGCAACATTTACACTATCTCACAAGGCAAAGTTTCACATTTTATATACCCACCCAATTTTACCACATACCTTCCTTGCTTTAGAAAATTGTCTTTGGAAATTTCAGTATCTGGATGGATTTCAGGCCCTGAACAAGAGGGGGAAATGTGACCAGGTGAATACTTGTATAAAAACCAAACACACAGATGCCTGGGTGGCTCACTTGGTTAAGCATCCCACTCTTGATTTCAGCTCAGGTCACGATCTCAGAGATGTGGGATCGAGCCCCATGTTGGGCTCCATGCTCAGCAGGGAGTATGCTTGAGATTCTTTCTCTCCCTCTCCCTGTGCCCCTTCCCTCCCCCCGTGTGTACTCTTTCTCTCTCAAATAAGTAAATAAATCTTTAAAAAAAAAAAAGTGCAACCAGTCTGATTCTTCTCAAATGGCTTCAACTTGGGTTTTCAGTCAGATGAAGGACTTTTCATTTTCCTGCACAGTTCTCAAACCATACTCCCTTATATGCATTTTGGATCATAAGATTTCTACATTTCCTAAAATACCAATGGTTGAATTGCTGGTTATGGAAGAAAACTTACATAGAAATATATATTCAAGAGGTAGGTCAAACCGTGTCGACACCTTCTTTCAAAAGAAGAGTTGTTCAGACTTCAACCACTAAGCCTCTGGCATTTCAAGATCAAAAGGGAGAGCGGGGTAAGAAGCAAGATGGAAAATCCCAAACACTGTTCTACACACAGCGACCTAGTGACACCAGTGACGGTCGTTGGAAGGTTAAAGGAAACCTGCACGAAACTGCTGGAGATGTTACCTCACTTGTTTCTAGCAAGTCTTCAGCTGAGGGTGACCGTGCTTCATGCCCAGTTTAGATTTAGTATGGCTCTAGGACTCTTGACATGAGTTTTTCTGATTAACCACAGCAACATGTGGTAATGTTTTACTGTGGATAAGAGTCATCTCAGAAAGACAGATCCAAGGGTAACGTGTACTACATAATAACCGTATCTCACAATTTTATGGCCCGTTCTCCACCCACCCCACCCCCACTGAAACACACCCATCCTCTCTTAAAAGTAATTGTCTGCTCTTTGCAGTCAGGAAATTCTACAACAAGTTAAACTGTGATCAAAGGCTTCCCCACCTAGCTTTCCCCAGATATACAATCCACAGTTGGCAAAGACTCAGAAGCATCCTATTGACCGTGAATAAATTTAATTTTTGGACTAGAGGTACATAAAATCTTATTATGCAGCCCACAGTGATCACACATTTGAAGATTATTCCTCCTTTCCAGGGCAAATTTTCTTTCTGAATCTTAGTCCTCTATCTGAAGTGTACCAAGAGATCAGGCCTGAAAAATTAAAGGGGAATTTCCCATAGCCAGAGCAGATGGCTCAGAAAATCTAATGTCTTCAAAGAAGAAAAGGAAAAAAAATTAATTTGTCAAAGTGTGAGGATGCTGACGGGCATTACACTCATACACAGACACATATACATACATACCCACAAAGGGCTAAGTAGTCAAATAAGCGTAAGAAACACTGATTAAAAAATGAAAAAGGTCTCTTTCTTGCAGACCTTCTCAGAGCCTGTAATATTGCCAATATGCATTATGGGTCTACAAGGGGGCATAGTAGACAGATTTTCTACTTGAACTCTTATTTACCAGAGTATTTTCCATGGCAAATGCTCTGGAAAGTATACATAACTAAACACTGGACTGGAAAGAAATACATCAAAATTAAATAGAGGTATCTCTGGGTACTGAAGTTCATGAGTAATCTTAATTCTCTGTATTTCCAAATCTTCTATAATGAATTTATATTGCTTTTATCACCTGAAAGAAGTTACAGATGATAAAAGAAAAATAATATTTGGATCTATATCATTTTAATATTTTTAAGAATTATAAGTAACTGAAGGTGAGATTTTCTTCTTTCTCATAAAAAGTAGAGGTGTTTATTGTTCTTAAATATTTACTGTATGCCTCCAGTGTGTCAAGTTCTAATATTAATATGAGTAATAAAAAGGAAGAGTTTGATGATTTACTACAAAGTGCCAGGGGCCTAGAAGAGGAAAACAAACCCTTTAGAGATTCTCCCACTACTAATATATAAACTACAGCCTGCAAATATTATAAAAATACTTGTACATAAATACATACATACATACATACATATACTTGTACAATATTAACCCCAAGAACACATATTTAAACTATGGTGTTCTTCCTCCTCTAATCATTTAAAAGGTCTCTTTTAGGTTTAACTTCTTGATTTATCTTTTAATAGTCCCCTTTATATAAAAATTTGCCGGGGTACACTGTAAACAAAACTTTATCATTTGCTCTTTTATCAATTTACTGAATGCCTATTATATGCCAGGAAATGTGTGATTATTCTTGGAGAATTTCATAAAAGAAAATCCTTCTTCATGACCAGTTATTTTAGTAGTTAATTATCTAAATAAATTTAATAGTATTTATGAAATAATAAAGAAAACGATCAGCATAGAGACACTCAAGTTTTAACAGATCTACGTAGCCAAGATTTTATGGTACGACATGACATGTTGCTTTGTCTTACTTGATCTCAGTTTGGAAATCATCCTAATTTGGACTATCCAGAAAAGTAAAAGCAATTTAATTCTGGCCAAAAGAAAAAAATTTACAGGATGCTTGATCCTCAGGCGTCCTACATTTCCAGTTATACCCGGTTTCTCAAAAGAAGACAGGAGGAGCCAACCATCAATGTCCATCTTTAGCAATTCTACAAACCACTTGCATGCTAAGGCATTTCTGTCCCCAGTTACAACCACAGTGATGAGGCTGAACTGTCAAGGCCACCTCTCCAGATTCTCCAGGAACAAAAGAGCTCTTCTTCTAACCCCAGCAGGCGGTTCTTCCCACTGAATATGTTCAGACACTTCTGGGAATGGCCCCCTTCCTTTCAGCTGGGGGGAAGGTCAAGAATGGTCAGCAGGATCCTCTAATTCAAGCAGAGTTTGGGATTTGATTCACTTATCAAGACAGGCAAAGGAAGCTTCTATTTACCTCATCACCCAAGATGAGAACAGAACATCTCAAGAGTAATCCCCACAGCTCAAAGGCAAGAAACCCAGGGAAATTATGTCAGCTGAAAGCCCCGATGTCAGACTTCTCAATCCACTAGGCTAACCACAGCCAGATGCAAGGGCCACAAATAGGTACAAGTGCCTTGCTTCCAGACCTGAGTGAAGAGGCCTAAATTTTGTGACAAGCCAAATAAGCAGCTTGCGTCTTTGCTTAGGGAAATCATATTGCCCTGCTCTGATTACAGCTCTGATTTTCTAGAAAGTGTTGAGATTTGTCAATTTCGCTGAGCAAGTGTTCTAATGACTAAGGTAGGCCCATAAAACTGTATTAGAAAAGCTCTTTATTTAGAGGAAGAAATCTCCACAAATCAAACCAAAGCAAAACAAAAATAAACAAAGTCTACTGTTTTTTAGTATTTACTGTATACATATGTTCACCAAACATGCAGTATGTTTCTAGTTCACAAGCTGAATATGTCTTAGGATGTCACTGTTCCAGCCAATTGTACCGAGGAAGACCATGAGCCTAGCTCTGAAGAACTCCTAGGGAGCCTAAGAAATAAGAAACCCAGTGCCACAGAAGTGTGGCTTTAAGACAAAAAAATAGTCATAATTTGTTTCATAAGGAAAGGAAACTTGGGCCTGAACTTCAAGCTTTGCATTAATTGAATCATTATGAATAAGTTCACATTAGTTGGGCCTTCCAAAAACTAACACTTTGAAACATAAATGAAAGCCAAGGGGAAAAAAAAGAAAGCAAGCCAAGGAAACATACAAAGGGAGTATAGGAGAAATGTGTGGGCCCAAAACAAGGGAGTTAAGAAATCGACAGCACTGGGGTGCCTGGTTGGCTCAGTCGGTGGAGCATGCAACTCTTGACCTCAAGGTTGTAAATGTGAGCCCATATGGGGTGTAGAGATTACTTAAAAATAAAATATTATTTTTAAAAAAATTAACAGTGCGCCGGGTGGCTCAGTCACTTAAGTGTCTGCCTTCAACTCAGGTCATGATCACAGGGTCCTGGGATCAACTTCCACATTGGGCTCCCTGCTTCTCCCCCTGCCCCACCCCCACTCCCATCCCAACCCCTTGCTTGCTCTCACGCTAGCGCCCGCTCGCTCTCTCTCTCTCTCTCTCTCTCTCTCTCTCTCGTGCACGCAAGTGTGTACACATGCAAAAATAAAAATAAATAAAATCTTAAAAATAAATAAAAATTGACAGCATTACTAATAAACACAGAACTACTGTTACGTCCCCCAAGAACACAGACAAGAAAGGACCTGGGTATAAAAGTTAGCAGTCATCACCGTCATATTCCAAGGCAGAAATGCCAAAACAGCCAAATACGCCTCCCACGTGGAAGTGCACCTCAAAAGCACAAAGAAATTCAAACCGACTCAGGTGGCTATAAATGACAGAGGAATCGGCTACTGTTAAATTTTCCAGTTTCCTAACACCTCATGTCAGCAGCCACAGAAAAAGAATCATTTTTTAAAAGGTTGGACAAGACCCTCTTAAGCAACTACCCACGGGGTGATGGGAGAAGGGAAAGAAATGTTTACATCACAGAATACAACAGCGTTAGAGGAAAATCCTTTCCCTCTCTCTTATTCATTTAGCAAATAGGAAGAATGTATCTGTCTCAGGACTGGCGACTACCTAAGGCAGGCAGAAATTGTTATTTACTCTCCTGTCTTTCTGAAGGATTTAGAATGTTAATTTGTAATATTTTTTGCTAGTAATCATTTCTATTCATTGTCACGAAGCAGAGGGGAGGCTAGAGTTGGGACAGAATACTACGTGCGTCTCCTATGTCAGGTGAAACTGTTGCTGGAGAGACAGGGAAATGGAAGATGGGGAAAATTACATTTACAAAAACGATCTGTTGTTCACTTCTGACCCTCGACAAATCTAACTAATGCCACGCTTTGACTTGATGATTTTTTTTTAAAGAGAGCCAACTCGACATCTCAAGCAGTGATGCTAGTCCTCTCTTTAGCTACCCCCTTCCCCTATCATGATGATCTACCACTCCATTCGTGGTAGAAATACATGGATAAGTGTGTGGCTCTGTGGTGGCCAATCCTGAAGGTATACACAGGCTGCTTGTTTTAAGAAAATACATGAAAATTTCAACTGATGAAGCATAGGAACTCGAGGGTGCTCATTCATCTTACAAAATAAAAAGGCCATTTGCTATAGTTTTTATCAGGTCAAGGGGAAGGTAAGGGGTGAGGACTTGAGGGCAAAGCTGTTTTTAGGTTATTTTTCCTAAAAATGGTAGAAACTGCCAGGCAGCCACAGGACAATTGCCCTGAGGCTGCAACTCCTCTGTACAGGTCAGCAGACAGCTGGAACCGTCACGGCTGGAGTCACTCCACAGCACTGGATGGAATATCTTTATAGTCCAGGAAAATTAAAAGGACAGGAAAGTGAAGAGCGGCAAATCAAATCAAAGTTGTTCCTAAATTCCTCCAGAAACATTTTAAAAACAAAGAAGGCAAGTGAAAATAAAATACATTCCCTAATACAGATACAGTGCTCAGATAGCATGCAACCTCTTTCATCTCGTTAAAATCAAAGTAGGAAACAGATAAGGAAAAGAGCAGGAGCAGGAATGGGTGAGTATTTTGGATCGCCCCACCCCCAATGCTCCATTCATAATATTCCGTTCCGTCCCCAAACCAGAAAATGACATCAGGAACGAGGACACAATACGGCCCAGTAGGGCCAGGCTTTGAGGAAGGAACTGGAAGAGATGGGGCACAAGATGAGAGTCCAGCTACAATCCCACAAATAACTATGCCCTGCCACGCATAACCCCTACATTTGCAAATGATTCTGCCCAGACATCCCTACAAAGTGGTCTTCAATTCCCAGGCCCCGGATTATACTGCAACAATCTCCCAACCACCACCCTCTTCAGCCCTCCCCTGTTGTAGCCACGTCCCTCTTGTGTCCCTGCCAGATCGGTTTCCTGACAGCCACATGTTCTACAGCTCAAACACCTACAGCGTTTGCTGGGATCAGATGTTACTCCATTTCATCCTCACTGCAATGCTATGACTTATGTACAACACTGTCATTCTTCTCATTTCACAGATGAAGAAGCTGAGGCACAGAGTAGTCTAGTAATTTACCCAAATTACACAGCTAGGAAGTAGCAGGGCCAGAATTGGAACCTAGGTGGTCCAATTCCAAACCCAATGCTTGCAACCCCCATGTTTTACATCAACAGAATGAAATCCAAACTCTCCAGCCCAGCCATCCAGTATCTCTGCATCTTTTCAGTCTTCTTTCCCTCCGTTCCTCTCTGTTCCTTTCTTACTACCAGGCACAGTGCCGTTCACAGTGCAGACCTTGCGATGAATACATGTTGACTGAATGAATGTCCAAGTTAATGAATGAACAGTCAGTTTTTATTCCATTCAAGCATGGTCCTTATTTTCAGTGCTCTTGGGGAAAAAATGGTTTCAGCTTCTGCCTAGGAAGTCTAGTCTGTGAACATGATAACATGATGCCAGGAAACAAAGAAATCACACAAGAATTTGTTAGGTTAATTATTCATCTCCTTACTGTCAGCGAGGGCTTCCAAGGCCCTAACATAGCTGCATCCCAGATGCGTTACAATCACATGGCCAGGGACAGGGGCGGGAGCAGGGGGTGTTGAAATATGGCTCCCCAATCCAGGAAATAAATTCCTTACAACACACCATTTTGTCCCTTGAAAGAAAATTTGGCAAACCCATCATCGGGCAATCATATTGGCAGCGGTCCTGGGTACCTAGAGCAGAACCAATTTCTTTACATAAATTAGGTTTTGTCTCATAGCAACAACTGGGATAAAATAAAAACCCAAGTTTAAGTCACATGGTGTTTTATAGAGTACAGATCGCTTACACACAACCTCCGACCTAACCCCCCGCCCTGGCCACGTTCTGAGGTCTTATTATTAGCCCCTTTTGGCTGACGAGGGGACTGCCACGCAGAGATGATGAGTAACTTACCTAAAACCACATAACAGAGAGAAGACAAGAGTCTCTCCTCTCCTCAGGTCCAATCCAAGGGCCCTAGTTGTGAGAACAACCATTTTCTTCTAGACACCCCCCCACACACATACACACAGCCTCTTCCGTGGTAAAGAAAGTTCTGCCCAGCTCAGACCAAGAGTGCCAGCTGAGGAATGGAGGTGCCCAAGGAGAACTGAAAAGTGGCTAGCCACAGGGTCCTCTGTTGAGGTTTCTGTGGGCTGGAGACATTCACTCTGTCAACTGTGCACAGTAAGTAATGGTTCTGGACAGGGCCTTTCCCTCCTTATCATTCCCACTTCCTTCCCACTTCCCCACTCCCCAAATACCGGAACAACCCCGAAGTAGAGGAGAAAGAAGTAGCTATATCCATATTTGTCCCTCCTGGCTTCCTGCCCAGTGTTGCTACAGGGACAGAGGGCGGAGCCTAATTACCTTTAATCCTCAGGGGACTGTAAGGATCAATTTCAAGTATCAACTTGTATGGTGTTTGGGGGTGTGATTAACATTTAAATGGGTGAACCTGGGGTAAAACAGTGTTCTCCATAGCATCGGTGGGCCTCATCCAATCAGTCAGGAGGCCTAAATAGAACAAAAGACCAGCAGCCTCCCCAAGCAAGGAGGAATTTTCCAGCAGACTCACTTGGGACTGGACCTACACCCGTTCCAGTGAGAGCTGCCTCAGCTTTTCTGGGCCTCTAGCCTGTCAGGCCACATTACAGATTTTGGACTTCCCAGGTTCCACAGTCATGTAAACCAGTTCTGCATAATAATTATTATATATTTATGGGCATATGTGTGTGTGTGTATACACACACATATATATATACATATGCATATATATATGTACATTACACTCATACATACATATGTAATCTCCCGCTGGTTTTGTTTCTCTGGAGAACCCTAATACAAGGACCAATCTGCAATGGTGGAATCATGTGGGAGCAAATCTTTCCTACAGATGAATAAGGATCTCTGGGGAGATGAAAAGGAGGGACTCAAAGCAGAGATAGCATGTGGTGTCCACACGGAGATATGTAATGAAGTACGTGTAGTTTGGGGAACGATGGCAGGGCTGTTGCAATGGAGTAAAACTTTTGCTTAGGGAGAACGAACATTTTTAGCTATACAGAGAAGAAGAATTTATTGTTCTTGAAAATTCTGTGATATGTAAGAAAAATGTGGTACAGAGCTCGCTTTGGTTGTGAAAATCCCACTACAATCCCACTAGAAAACTAGAAAATCCCACTGTTTTCTATGGGGATTGATACTTTCTATCAATTTAACCTTCGTGAAATAGGACAAAATCCAAATCACGAAAGAGCAAGAACTTCCCAATTCTGCGGGAGAATCTGGTGGCCACCAGTGTGCTGTTCTTGAGATGGTACTCAAGAGACGAGCAAGTTTTTATGACAGTGCAAAGGAAAAACACAACTTCCTACTTATTTCAGATATATAATTTCAGCAAACACATCCATTAAAACACATAATCTCTTCATCAGCTGCACTAAAGTTTATTTTTAAACAGATATTCAAAATATTTGAGCCCTAATCCTACCACAGCTGCAGCTAGAGCTTCGGTTATAGTTACAGATTTATACTCACTCTCACCAAAATGTCTACACAGCTACAATATTTATTTGGGGGATATTTTTCATGTTGATAATTACAAGCATACAGGTCCATCTATACTTCATTTTTATGATCAAAGTTCTCAAAAAAAGTGTCTAGGTTCAAAATATACAAGACAGTTATTAACTAAGGTTAAATTTTGCAAGTATTATTTCTATAATGAAAACTTTACATCTACGGTGAAAGACTACTAGCGTGCTGACTTATTCCAGAAATTTTAATCAACTCATGAAAAACAGTATCTTTTGAGGACATTATTTTAAAATTAGTACATCAGACAATGACAACCAACCTTAACTTACCTATCAGTTTGGATGTTTTCAGCTGCAAAGAGCAGAATAGACCATTAAAATTTGCCTAAGCAATTTGGATACTTTCTTACAATCCCTTAAGGTAGGTGATTCTAGGCTGAGTAGCTCAGCAACTAGGTAGAGTTCAGTGTCTCAGTGAAGTCAGCTCATAATCAGGCTCTTTCCATCATTTTGCTCTGGCATCCTTGGTTACTGGCGGCCACCCCCTTATGATTGCAAAATGGCTGCCACAGTTCTAAAGAACGTATCATCACACAACAATGTCCAAAGCAGGAAAGGTAGAGCAAGGAGAGGTGAGTACATATATCTGTACCTCTCTTTTTTTTATAAAGGAGGAATATCTTTCCCAGAAGCCCCTTGTTGACTTTCCAATTAGTCATATGCACCAGAACAAAGTCACATGACCACTTCTAAACCAATTTGTGCCAAATGGGAATAAGATTTCCATGATTAGCTTCATTCACCCCTCAAGGCTGAACATATTGCAGCTGGATGCCTGAACAAAATTGGGTTCTGTTAAGAAGGAAGATAGTAAGCTGGACAATCAAGCATTCCTCCCGAATATGGATAAAGAATAGTAGCTTATATTGTTGAGTACTTTTAGTACCAGGCACCTCATTGTGCACTTTAAAAAAATTTTTTTTATTTGACTATAGTTGATGGACAATGTTAGTTTAGGGTATGCAACATAGTGACTTGACAGTTTTAAACATTATGCTATGCTCACCACAAGCGTAGCTACCATCTGTCACCATACACTATTGCAGTATCATTGTCTATATTCCTTATATCATGCCTTGCATTCCCTTGACTTCTTCACTCCATAACTGGAAGCCTGTATCTCCCACGCCCCTTCACCCATTTTGCCTATTCCCCCACCACTCTCCTCTCTGGCAACCATCAGTTTGTTCTCTGGGTTTACCAGTCTAATTCTTCTTTTTGTTTGTTTATTCATTTGGGAGTTTCTTTAGATTCCACTTAAGAGTGAATCATATGGTATTGGTCTTTTTCAGACTGACTTATCATAATACTCTTTAGGTCCATCTACATCGTTGCAAATGGCATGATCTCACCCCTTTTTATGACTGCATGGTATTCCATTTTATACACACACACACACACACACACACACACACACACACACCAATATTCCTTACCCATTCATCTATCAATGGGTTCTTGGGTTGCTCCCATAATGTAAATAATGCTTCCATAAATATAGGGGTGCATATATCCTTTCAGATTTGCGTTTTAATTTTCTTTGGGTAAATGGAGTTAATGGATCATCTAGTATTTCTATTCTTAAATTTTTGAGGAACCCCCCCATGCTGTCTACCACATTCATTATTATCTCCATTTTTCAGATGAGGAAACCTAAAGCCAGAATGGTCAGATAGTTTCTAATCCAGACAGTCTGACACCAAAGTCAGCAAAGACTTGTCTTGGATGGCTACAAAAATTTAAAAGCAGAAAAGACAACTAAGGTGCCTAGAAAATTCATTTGGGGAGGTAAGCTAGTAAAAGGGGAAAAGTTGTAAAACTCTTCACAGTTCAAAAGAAAAACATTTTATTTCACTCATCTCAGCATTATGCTACAAGAAGGAAGGAAAATTATTCCAGGTATAACAAACTTTATAATGCTCCTTTTAAAATATCTTTTATTTATTGCTAAAATGTTGCTTAATGTTTTGGTTTTTTTTTTTTAAGATTTATTTATTTATTTATTTATTTGACAGAGAGAGATTTCAAGCAGGCAGAGAGAGGAGGAAGCAGGCTCCCCGCTGAGCAGAGAGCCCGATGCGGGGCTCGATCCCAGGACCCTGAGATCATGACCTGAACTGAAGGCAGAGGCTTTAACCCACTGAGCCACCCAGGCGCCCTGTTGCTTAATGTTTTAAAATTCATATATATTGGGGTGCCTGGGTGGCTCAGTCATTAAGTGTTTGCCTTCAGCTCAGGTCATGATCCTAGGACCCTGGGATAGAGCCCCATATTGGGCTCCCTGCTCTGAGGGAAGCCTGCTTCTCCCTTCCCCACTCCCCCTGCTTGTGTTCCTTCTTCCTGTCAAATTAAAAAATAACAACAACAACAACAACACTTAAAAAATAAAATAAAGGGCGCCTGGGTGGCTCAGTGGGTTAAAGCCTCTGCCTTCGGCTCAGGTCATGATCTCAGGGTCCTGGGATCGAGGCCCACATCGGGCTCTCTGCTCGGAAGGGAGCCTGCTTCCTCCTCTCTCTCTGCCTACCTCTCTGCCTGCTTGTGATCTCTCTCTGTCAAATAAGTAAATAAATAAAATCTTTTTTAAAATAAATAAATAAATAAATAAATAAATAAAAACAAATTCACATATATTGCCAATACCATAATAAAATTGGTTATTTCTTAAGGATCCTTTCATATATTTCATTATAAGTGTATACATTTCACTATGCTTTCTCCCAAAACTTTTTGTTTCCATATGCTTCCTGAGTATCTTTTAAGATATCTAAGAGATATTCTAATTTTATTTGTCTATTGTTGGCCATCTACATTATAATTTTTCACTATCAGAAATAACATAATAAATGTCTTTTTTTCTTACAGTTTTTTTTTCTTTAGAATAAATTCTAAGGACCCGAGTGACTGAGTCAATGGGTCTTACTTTTTGCATTCACTACCAATGTGCTTTTCAAAAAACCAAGCTAATAATATTGCTGCCAGAAATGTAAGAATATACCCATTTTCTAAGGTAGTATCAGTTTTGGTTTGCTTATATTAATTTGATAGCCACAAAATGGTTTCTCATTACTTTTTTGACCTTCATTTCTTTGATTTGGAGCGAAGTGTTTTTCTACTGGCATGTTTGCAAGTATTTCCTCCTGTGAAAAATCTGTTCCTATTCTTTGCCCATTAATCTTTCTGGGTCTTAATGCTGTTGTGATTCACATATTTCAAAACAAAGTTGGCTTAATTTCATTTTTGCAAACTGTGTGCAGACTGACTGGTTTGTCTAGACTTACTGTGGGGTGGGCCCAAATTCCAGCCCGTTTCCCAAACCTCCTAGATTTCAACAACTGGGGCATAAATGTCAATCTTAGCTATAAAAATGTGAATGAGAATGTTTCTACTGCTTAATTTTTTCCTCAAAATACACATTCAGATCCCTACTCAAAATTCTAAGAGTAATATTGACATTTATACATTGGTCCTTGTTTTCATGGTCAACTACACTCTGAAGACAAAGGATTCTTCTTTCAGTATGGGATAATAGCTATTATAAGATTTCTTTTGTGTTTTTATCCTGAAATTGCTAGGTAGGTACAAAATCAGAGGGGAAAATAATAGTATCTTCAGAATTTGTTTTCCTTAAGTAGAAGGGAAAAAAACTCCTCAAAACAACAGAAACAATAAAACTCTTCAACCTTTCAGCAAAAAAGAAAAGGCATAAAGCACATTATTATACACAATTTTTCTAGATTCTGCCACTCTGCCTCTTATCTTTTCTGTTTCCCAAATGTTTAGTCACAAACCAGAAACTTTAAGAGGGCCTTTTAAAAATATAGTTTCCTTCCCCCTTCTCACGCCATGTCTAACAAGTCAAAATCTTGGGGTTACAGCCTGTTATCTATGCTATAAAAGTGTTCCCCAAGTTTTCAAGTATTTTAGCTGCAAAATTCTCATTTTAAATCTTGGGGCACCTGGGCGGCTCAGTCAGTTAAGTGTCTGCCTTCAGCTCAGGTCCTGATCTCAGGGTCCTGGGATCAAGCCATGCAATGGCTCCCTGCTCAACAGGGAGTCTGCTTCTCCCTCTCCCTCCCCCTACTGTGCTCCCTCAAATTAAAAAAAATAAAATCTTAAAAAAAAATTTAAATAAAATATTTTTTAAATAAATAAAGTAAATCTTAAATCTTAACAAGAAGCTTAAGGTTTTGTATTGATTTTTAAACCCTGCTAAGCAAAGATTTGTATTGTCATGTCTTTTCATATCATGGAAAGAGCTCCTGAAAGACCATTTGCACTCTTACTGAATCTTCTCCCTAAGAGCGAGCAGAGGCCAGAGACAAACATTTTTGACTTTTAGCTCTTTGCAGAGGTAAGGTAAGACATGATTGGAGGGTGGGGGGGACACCCACGATCAATGCCACACCCCTCATTTATCCTCAGGGTGCTCCCTGAAGGGAAGGATTCAGGACTCCTTAGTCCTATGACAAAGAGGTTTTCTGTATTGTTGTTGTTCCCTTGCTTAGAAATGACCAAAAGCCCTTGTCGGAGGGTGGTGTAACCATGAGAAATTTCATTTTTTCAAACTGCTCCTTAATGTTTTGGAGAAGTTATTTTTATCCTTCAGGAAAAATACAAAGGGCATTCTTAAAAACCCAGGTAGCATTCCCAATTTATCCACTGGTGGCTTTTGAATTCTCATCACTGTCTGGCATCCTTAGAATCTTATTCTAAGATGCCAACAGGCACAATGGATCGTTTATTAATGTACCCAATAATGTCGAGATACACATTATTCTATGACTATATATTATCCATTATCTACACACACATATGCTATATAGGTCAATAGACATAGGGAGTAGTTTAATAATGTTTTCAATAATGTTGATTTCTGCGTTATTCTATTAATATGAGTTATTCTATATATATCTATTCCATAAATGTGTGGAATACATATATAAAGCAACAGTTGGATAAACTTGAAAATCAGAAGGATGTTAATTAACATAGAAGCCCCTATAAATCAATTCTTTACTAACTCTCCAGGTATATCCATGTGGGTATTTAAATCACAGAAAAGCCTTCAGCTGCGGCCTCAACTGGGCAGGGGATGGGGGGAAGAGCAGGCCCTACGGTTGGAGTTTTCTCTTCTTTCCGTGGCCCTGAAAAAGAAAGTCGCACTATGTGAAGTGGGCTCTGAGGAGACTTGGGCACCTCTGTGTGGTCTCACGGCCAACGAGAAAAAGAGTTAACTGCTAACAAGCACATGGTGGCCTCCAGAACTGGCTCAATCTTGTTATCCGACCTTATTCTAGAAACAACACCAATAATCAGCCCAGCGTTCCTTGAAAGATTACATTAATGTTTCTTAGCTCAGCCACCCCCAGTGGGAGTATCCCGTCCCCAAGTCTATAATATACAGGCAGCAAAACTTCTGGCCTCACTGAACTAAAATAGGCAAAAGCACTTATCTCACTACATAGTTTCATATTAATCTTCCAACTCCAGCCTGTAATTGGCCAGAAATGTTGGTGCCTCCTACACTATCCCACCAAAGTATCCTAACAACAGAGGAGTATATCCCAAATACAAAATTCAACTCTTTTCCCTCATGGTTATCTTAAAAACTCTTGAATATATTCCACTTTGGCTCCTATTACTTTTATGTATTTGTTTTAATATCAAAACAATGTTTCTCCTAAAACAAATGGATACTCCAGGAAGAGGTACTAAGTATATTTTAGTATTTCATGTACCCAGTGGGGTGCACACCTATCAGATCATCTGCCTTAATCAAAATGCTCCCCTTCCCAACTATAAAATATACCTACAAAGCAAGTTCCTAAGAGATGTTTGGGCCCTGTTCTGCCCCCAGGCCCTCACATAGTTAGCTGAACCAGGGAAGGCCCTGGCCAGCTCAGGGGGACCAAAGAGATTCCCTCTCTGGGGAATGTGAGGAGATAGAGAGTGAAATGTAATCTCTCCTTTTGCATGAACCGATAGTCATGTGTTCCACTGCACACGTGGTCCAAGGAGTCACAAAAGGTGTTCTTCGCAAAGGGAAGGGATGAGGAAGAAATTCAGAGCGAAGCTCCCTGCAAGATGTCAGGTCTGGAGGCCATCCTACCTAGGCGGGGCTCCATCAATTTGGAAGCTCAGCCCCCCAAGCTGTCTACCCAGGCATACCACAGAGAACTCCAATTCGAAAAACATGAGCGAAATGATAAAAAGACACAAGACAGCAACCCAGGGGCCCATTCATCATAAGGTGCATCACTTTTGCTGTGGGTACAACCTTGCCCCCAAGAACTCTGAGATTTAGTTAAAAAAAAAAAGACACAAGGGACAGCAAAATCTAACAACTGCAAAGACTCTTCCTCGGAAAAAAAAAAAAAGACTCTTCCTTGGATATAAACTAAGTATTACTTCTTACAAGAAGGAACCATTCTAACGTGCTTTCCCTTCAACTGTCAGAGTTTTAGAATTGAGAATCTATAAATTATAAGTGATGCCTCCCCCACCCGCACCACCTGTCTTCAGGAGTACCGTGAACTCCCTTTTCCTCAGGTTGTCACACGCTTCACTGTTATTACCCCCGCCCCTGGGGAAGGAGGCAGGCAGCCCTCTGAGTCTTCCCAGGCGGCTGCCCCACAACAGGCAACTCCACATGGACCAGGACAAGAAAGCCAGAGGAAGTCGTGCTGGAAGCCTGACAAAGGGTAACACACCTCTAGTCACATCATGGAAACCAGAGCAAGACGTTGCACTTAAAATAAGGATATCCACCAAGTAAAGAAATGTTCAATCATGCATCTGTGCTATCTGTTGCATGAGATTTTTTAAAAGGGTAATTATAAGTGAAGTTTAACAATAAAAAGGAATTTTGATCCATCTGATCTAAATCTAGAAAAATGAGATTCATATAAAATTCTGAATTTATATTTTCTTATGTAAGCTGTCTTTTGTATATGAGGTTTGAAAGAAAACATATGGATAGCCTATAATTTGAACCCATTTTCAAAGCTAAGATATTACATCGCTGAATTCAATACTGTTTTCACTTACTGCTCTGGGTGGCAGCAAATAAGACAAATGGGGAAAGAAATGTAAAAAGGGAGAGATTTCAGAGGCAGAATGAGTTTCTAGCAAATGTCCAACAATAGACCAGGCTGGCTTCTGAATCACTAGATGTGTGAACTTGAAAACAGTCAGAGCTACACCCCAAACTGTCAAGAGCCATAGTAAAAAAGATTCCTCCTTTCTATTATGTGTCTTTGTGTGCCTTTAAAACATTGTTTTTGGTCTTAAAATTTTTTTATTAACATATAATGTATTATTTGTTTCAGGGGTTCAGGTCTGTGAATCATCAGTCTTACATGATTCACAGCACTCACCATAGCACATACCCTCCCCAATATCCATCACCCTGCTCCTCCATCCCTCCCACCCACTCCCCCCCTTCAGCAACCCTCAGTTTGTTTCCTGAGATTAAGAGTCTCTTGTGGTTTGTCTCTCTGGTTTCATCTTGTTTCATTTCCCCTCTCTTCCCCTATGATCCTCTTGTCTTGTTTCTCAAATTCTTCATATCCGTGAGAGCATATGATAATTGTCTTTCTCTGATTGACTTATTTTGCTTAGCACAATACCCTCTAGTTCATCCACATCATTGCAAATGGCAAGATTTCATTCTTTCTGATGGCTGAGTAATATTTCATTTTATATATGGGCCACATCTTCTTTATCCATTCATCTGTCAATGGCCATCCAGGCTCTTTCCATAGTTTGGCTATTGTGGACATTGCTGCTATGAACACTGGGATACATGTGCACCTTCGGATCACTACATTTGTATCTTTGGGGTAAATACCCAGTAGTGCAATTGCTGGGTCATAGGGTAGCTCTATTTTCAACTTTTTGAGGACTCTCCATACTGTTTTCCAGAGTAGGGGGCAACAGCTTGCATAAAATGGCAAGTTTTATTTAAGTATATTTTACCACAATAAAAAAAAGATTTGTGCAAGAAATATGGTTTTAAGATGTTCAGAAAAGAGAAGGGAATGGAACTGAAGGAAGTCTTGACTGTTTGTTCCCAAAGATTTATAACAATTAGTAAAAAAGCTGATGAGTGTGTTGATTCTAAGTTTTAGCAAGTAAAAATAAAAAATCGCTGCATGCCTTTAATTTGTTTTTTAAAGAATACTTATTAACACTATTGTCAGATCATACCGAATAGGCAAATATCCAGTTTTCCTAGGTGGGTTTACGTGGTACTCACATTTGGTCAGCTGATGTCCTTTGCAAAATGACCTAGAAAGAACTAATCACTTTGACTTTAAGAAAAGCCATACAGTGATGGTGGCCACTTCCAAGGAGTCCTGGAATCTGCTTGAACTCAGGTACCTGCATTTTAAACCCCAAACCTGGGCCAACAGTGTGCTTTCTTCTAATGGGCTGAATTTGTGTTTCCATCTATTCCTCCATTGTCATAAAGATGAGTTGCTTTTAGAAGTTTGGAGAATCTACTGAGTTCTCTCTTTTCTTACCTCCTGAGGCACCCAGGCCATGAATCTAGTTTTTCCCTCCTTCCTTCCTTTGGACAGACTGTCTTCAATCTGTGATCTGTGAGGAGGTTGAAGCCACTCACAGCACAGCTTACTATTTATTGGGGATTCATGGAAGCCTGGGACTAGGGTCACGTGTCTGGCTACAATTTCATAGGAGGGAATTGCTTAGGATACAAGCTTCTTGACTTCCCTTATGTATAATGGACCCTTACTCCTGCTTCTTCTCCTAGGCCATTTTCTGAAACACCCAGGCCTTTGTTTTTTTTTGTTATTTTTTAGTTTAGTTTAATTTTATTTACATTCAGTTAATTAACATATGGTATTTTTTATACATATATCTTTTTATTTTTTTTATTTTTATTTATTTCACAGAGGGAGAGAGATCACAAGGAGGCAGAGAGGCAGGCAGAGAGAGAGAGGGGGAAGCAGGCTCCTTGCTGAGCAGGGAGCCCGATATGGGCCTCGATCCCCGGACCCTGAGATCATGACCTGAGCCGAAAGCAGAGGCTTTAACCCACTGAGCCACCCAGGCGCCCTTAACATATGGTATTTTTAATCTTCAAATAGATACATGATGTCTTCTTCTGGAGAATTCCTTAAATACCTTAAAAGGTATTTTTTTAAAAACTTGAGGCTGAAAACAGATATTTAACTTTGGAATATATATATATTTCCTCTTCCTCTTCCCCAGATTGATTTATTTCCTGATATAATGACTATATCACTAGAGGCCCTTTGGTTTTGTTACTTTGATGTAGATATTTGTGTTCAAATTTCCTGAATGGCTCAGTGGGTTAAGTGTCTGACTCTTAATTTCCACCATAAATTTCTAAGTTCCTATAATCTCTCTTCACCTTCTCCATCTAAACTAATCTAATCCTCCTTAAGCGGCCTGAGAAAATTTTGCTTTCAAATCTTTTCCTTTTTCTTTGTTAAACTGTCCTCCAATTCATAGTTATTAATTCAACAGGTAACAAGCATGTGCGGCTGACCCCTTTGTGCTAGGAGTTGACCTTGGTGCTGAAGACACCTCAATGTCATGAGGAAAGACTCACCATAGGCAAAGTCTGCCTTCTTTAGGTTCTTAATTTATCTAAGATCTTGAAGTATCTCCTGGTATTTGTAACTACCCTTTGCTCATCTATAAACAGAGGGTCACTTGCTATAATCCATTACAAATAATGTGGTACAATAAAGAGAAGAGGCCATCTTATCCTGCCTTCTTTGACCTTGAGCAAAAATTCTCATCTCAGTGGCCTCATCTCAAAAATGGTAATAACACCTTTACTGGAACCAGAGACTTGAACCAAGCAATTTTTTAAAGGGAAATCCAAATAAGGCTTTCTTTATAAAAACAATAGCAACAACAAAAGACAATCTTTTCTAAAAACTTTGACCCTAAGTCTCCATGCCAAAGGTAAAGCTTTGATGACAAGTGATACCTTGTCTCTTCCTTAGTAGCCATCACTACTGCTAAATATCCCGAAGAAAGTTTCAGGTGGAGTGAAACAAGGTATCCTAGGGAATCTGAGACTTTTCGTTGCCAAACAAAGAACCAGAACAATATTAGAGATACCACTAAGTGAACAAGAACACTGCCTCATACTGAATGAGAGACAGGGTCTCCTAACTCTTCAGAGATGGCCAGAAGAGAGAGCCTACAAGTCTAGTTCACCTTCTGAGGAAAAGAGGAACTGAAAAGACTCAAATGTCAGAATCGCTTTTGCCACGTATGAAGGAATAAAAGAAAAACTTAGGGCAAAATGCAAACACACTACAATTAGATGCCTCGACCAAAATGTATGGTGGGCACTAGGCTTTAGAACAAGAATCTGAGTAAGAATCTGAGTATCAGTGGCAGCTCACTTCCTACCAACCAGAACAAAATAATCACATACTTTGATACAAACAAAGCTTCCTGGCCATACAGTAGTTCCCTCTGATAGAGTGCTCTGGGAAGAGAGCAGTAAACAAAATCCAGACGGGAAGTAGTCAGAAAGAATAAATGGCAGAGCTTTCTGGCACTATCTCCTTGTAGAGACACAAGAGACACTGCTCTATTTTAATAAAATTATTTTAGAACACAGACCCTAAAATTACTCATTAATACAGTTACTCACAGGGGGTGGGAGTAGTTCTAAATGAGTTTGTAACATTTGGCTCCATTCCTAGAATCAACCTCATAAAGTCAACCCTAATTACCAACCACTGACATCCAGAATGACATATTTTAACCTACTCCCAGGAGGTTGCCCTTTCTGAAGCCTTTTCTCCTTTCCATGCATACGGATTTGGGCTTACAGAAATCCTACGTGAAAATTCCAACTTGCCAAAACGGGTCCCTTCTTCCCACAAAAGAATACTCAGAAGAGTATACAGTCACTTTTAACTGAAAATGACAATACATTCAAAAGGAACTTCCCTAACATGGCATCTGAGCAATACACTAAGTAAGACATATCCTTTGCATGCTATGTTCTGGTGCTCCTTGTGAATTACAACTACACCTCTTTACAAGTTATAGTGTCAAGTCTGAATTTGCCTAGAAGCCACAGTAATAGAGCAACATGGAGGAACATACTCCTGCTCCTAGTCTTGTGTGGCAGAGGCTCCCAGTTTACTCCCCAGTGCCATTCCCTCTTTCCCCTATGGAAATAGAAGGCTTAGCTGGGCACGTGGCTACCTACCTAAGGACTACATTTCCCAGCTTCCCTTGCAGGTAAGTTGTCATGTGACTGGTTCTGCTCAATGGATATGAGCCACATGATATTTGCAACTTCTAGGTCATGCTTTCAGAAGGAAAGGAGGCTGCCTTCCCCTTTCTAACTCCCTTTTACCACAGTGAAAGAAAGTGGAACAACCATCTTAGCTGGAAGATGGAAGATGTGTGGTAGCCATGGCAGAGTAATAAGGGAGAAAGGACCTTTATCTCCAACATCATGGAGCCATCTTCTCTGCCTTGGTCTGCTTATGCTCAGACTGGTATAGATGAGAATAAAATAAACTTCTGTGTTTTTGACCTGACCAGAATCCTAACTAATACATGTCTTGAAGCACTCTGAATTCAACAACTATCTTTTGATATCTGTTCCTTAAACAGAAAGCACCCTGGATTTATTGAAGGAAATTTCCCATCAGGTTTTTTGCATCCATTGTCAGTGTTTGATGTTAGTTTGATGTTAAAATCAATCTTTTTGTGTTATCAGTATCAGTTTTCACAATCCCCCAAATCAAGATGTACGATAAGTAACCCAGAATAAGAAGTGGCTTTCCTACCATTCAGCTGGGCATCTCACAGAAGAGACTCTTTTCTTCTGGCCTAGCATCCATCTCATCCAACAAAGATCTCATCTTGCCCTCATTGTGCCTCCGTCAAAAGGGAGGACATATTTGGGCAGTGGAATACCTCACATCATCTAGAAAATGGGAACCTTATCTTAACCTCTTGCAGACCCCTGAGGGTGAAGAGAAAAATCACGTCTTCATAGCTCAGGAAACCGAAATCCATAACTGCAGGTAACTGGACAAAATATTTAGGATTAAGTTACCAGGTCAGAGTTCATAGATTCTTTTTCTAAAAATCACATTGTAATGTATCAATGTGGGGACACCTGGCTGGCTCAGTCAGGAGAGCATGCAACTCTTGATCTCAGGGTCATGAGTTCAAGTTCTATGTTGGGTGTAGAGATTACATAAATAAAATTTCAAAAAATAATAATAATATGTCAGTGTGGACTCATCAATTGTAGCAAACGTAGGACTACACCGGAGACATTAGGAATGCTGATAACGGGGGAGGCTGTGCCTATGCAGGGACAGGTATTGTATGGAAAAATCTCTACCTTTCTCTCAATTTTTGCTGTGAAACCACAACTGCTCTTTAAAAAAGAACATCTACTTATTTATTTAGATTTTATTCATTTATTAATTTATTTAAGAGAGAGATAGAGCACAAGCGAGGGGAGGGACAGAGGGAGAGGGAGAAGCATACTCCCCGCTGAGTGCGAACTGCCACACAGGGCTCCATCCCAGGACCCTGAGATCATGACCTGAGCCAAAGTCAGGGGCTTAACTGACTGAGCCATCCAAGTGCCCCCGTAAAAAAATAAAGTCTTTTTGAAAATAGAATTACACTGTGCACCTGGTGGCTCAGTCGGTTGAGCGACTGCCTTCACCTCACGTCATGATCCTGGAGTCCCAGGATCAAGTCCCGTATCGGGCTCCCAGCTCCACGGGGAGTCTGCTTCTCCCTCTGACCTTCTCCCCCCTCATGCTCTCTCTCACTCTCTCTCTCTCAAATAAATAAAATCTTTAAAATCAAACAAAAAAAATAAAAAACAAAAAATAGAATTACACGATCTGCTTTAAAAGACATGAAACTTTCTCACTTTTTTAATACTCAATACCACTTACAGAATGAAAATGATGGTTGGCTGGATGACAAAAATGGTGAAAGAGTCAGCAGCCAAAAACACTGAGAAAACCCAGTGAGCCTCCCACAGTGCAGAGTCCTCATGGAGCGACTCTGGCCAATATCAACCTGAGCCTCACTCTAGCCAAAACCCCAAATAAGAGTAAACACATTAACCCATTCCACACGGCAGGTACTTTTTTCTTATTTTAGTCACAGAAACACTAATGCACTTTCTTAAGTAAAAGCTTTTTTAAGATGAAAGCTTGGAGTTGCTCGCTCTCTCTTCTTTACTGTCTCTCCTTTGTCTAATGAAAAATCAGTGAGTGTTTTGTTTTGTGATTCAGCTCCTGAGTGTAGGTTTCTCACATGCGGAAAGTGCTATAATTGAGACCATTTATGAACAGAGCATACTAAGTGCTGCCATGACGGTACCACATACCAATGGGTACCACTTTCCTCTAACACTTGAAAGAGCCCATAATTCCATGATCTTAAAAAGAGGCAAAAAAGAAAAGTTCTTGATAATATTTCAACACTTAACCTAACAGTTCTATCCCAACCATCTATGTTTTCACAAACTGAACTCCAGGAGAAAAAGTATTTTATCACATCTTCCAAGGGCTAACATTTAAAGCAGATTTGGTTTGAGGTAATTAAAAATCAGTCTAGAATGCAGAGCATATGGATAGGCAATATCCCTATACAGAAATTACCTTCAGTAACAAATAACAAGTCAAATGCTTTGTGCGCTGATAGCAAAGTGACTGCTCAGGTGAGTGGGACCCATGTGAGGGGTGGCAGCTGTCTGGCCAGGATGAACTCAGTCTTTCAGGGGACCACCTCTTTCAGAGGTGAACATCTAAAGAATACTCCAGGGCGCCTGGGTGGCTCAGTCGGTTAAGCGGCTGCCTTCGGCTCGGGTCATGATCCCAGCGTCCTGGGATGGAGTCCCAAATCGGGCTCCCTGCTGGGCGGAGAACCTGCTTCTCCCTCTCCCTTTGCCTGCCGCTCTGCCTACTTGTACTCTCTCTCTCTCTCTCTGTCAAATAAATAAATAAATAATCTTTAAAAATAAAATAAAAT
Organism: Ailurus styani; assembly: GCA_002007465.1. Taxonomy (NCBI): domain Eukaryota; kingdom Metazoa; phylum Chordata; class Mammalia; order Carnivora; family Ailuridae; genus Ailurus; species Ailurus styani. Next base: position 3,935,640 of record LNAC01000099.1, read on the forward strand.
AAAGAATACTCCACCAAACACTACCATCTTTCAGTCCTTTCTGATTCGGGACCAAAATAAAAGCTGCAGGAGCTGTTTCAATTTTGATAATTTAGAAAGCCTCAAAGAATGGCTAAGAGCTTTCTGTAAGCATACCAGAGGGAAGGGAAAAGAAAAGAAAATTACAGTTGAAATTACATCCTGAACAGAGCCGGTTAAGCCACTAATAGACAAGCAGGTCTTGAGTCTGCTATCTGACCCAGAAGCCATGGATGAGGAATTCCTTTCAGGACTGATTACACAAATAAGTCACTCTGTTTTGTTTTTCATCTTTCATATCTAAAATGTGGACTTTTTCTTCCCTTTTTCTTTATACAAACTGAGAGATGGTCCCAACCCAGGGACTTGAACTTGGGAGTGGTAAATCCTCCACTCTGGGAATGGAAGAGTGTCACCGACCCTGTACAACCTCAGGCAAGTCTTTACCCTTCTCCATTCTACCATTTCCCACCTGCAAAAAAACAAACAAACAAAAAACAAAAAACAAGCCACACCTCCTACTTCCTATTGTGATGAAAAATGAAATAACTAGGGTAAGTCTAGCTCCAAAGAGACTTTCAACTTGGTATATGACATCCGCAGAGCCAATTTTTAAAATTTTAGAAATAACCTCTTCCATTTAATCTATTCACAACATAAAAAAAAAACCCATCCCTATATAATCTTTTAAAAATAATAAAGGAAAAAAGCTTGATCCTCTCAGGTCATGGAGAATTACTTGCTCCAGATTGCCTAGTCTTCTAGATGAATTTCCAAGAGGGCAAGAATCTTATGTTTTGCTTTGTAATATAATTTTAGCACCTAGAACAGTGACTGGCACATAATAGGTGTTCACTAAATATTAGATGGTTGAAAGACTAGAGATTTAGCCCTTATAAATGTGGGAATGCTTCTTATTTAGCCATTTCAGGTGGAAATTTTCTTAAAGTATAAAGTATATAGTAGCACTCTTTCTTACCTTCTTGAGAAGACTGTAATAGCATATTTTCCCAATAGCAAAGGGTACCACTCTGTACACCCTATATTTCTTTTTTTTTTTAAGATTTTATCTATTCACTTATTTGACAGAGACAGAGCACAAGTAGGGGTAGCAAGAGGCAGAGGGAGAAGCAAACTCCCAGTGGAGCAGGGAGCCCGATGTGGGACTCGATCCCAGGACTCTGAGATCATGACCAGAGCTGAAGGCAGACACTTAACCGACTGAGCCACCCAGGCGCCCCTATAGATCCTATATTTCAAAGATGCTCTTAGTCTGCTTTAAAATACTAAATCACCCTAGAATATTTTATGTAATTTTTCAGCTCTTTCATGCTTTTACCATTTTTCCCACCCTTCCCTTTCTGCTGGGTTGTCATTCCTCCCTGTTGTAAACAGCCTATAATTGGCTGTTTCTAATTTATTGTGCACTTAAAAGCCAGAGAGTCACAACTTACAACAGTCTGTCTAAAGTAAGAGTACAAAGCTCTAAGTGGGGGCCTGAGGCCTTCTCCTAGGAGTAAAGAATATAATCCTTAGATCTTGTGACATCTAAGATTGGCTGATTACAAGCTCTGTTTTTCAGACTGCGTCCTGATTCTCCACCTAATTCTGGACAGGTAACAGGCCAGACAGCCAAGATCCAAATAGGGGGTACTCAATGAACTCACACTATTTCAGTGGGGCATCTCCAGGGACTAACAGGCAATTGTTCCATTAGGCAGGGTATCTGGAAATTATGGCCGCAGACAATTGGTGGTTATCTAAGTGAGCAGCTGGTCTAGGAGTAGAGTTAATCTCTACAGCAAAACACCAGCAGCACAGCAAACTCTGTAGAGAGTGGAAACCCTGTTCTCAGCACTGGGGTTCTGAGGAAGGAAGCCATTCCAGAGGAGCTAGGGTAAAATCACCAAGGGAGGAACTGGAAAGAGGCAACAGAATTAGGTACAAGATAGAAATTATAACTCGGGAACAAAAACCAAACAAAGCTCAATTTTCCAACATGGAACACAAAGGCAGAACTAGACTTGACTTTCCCCAGAGTCCCAGAGTTAAGGGAGCCCCTTAAATCCTCAAAGCCAAAATGTTAGGGGACCTCCAGGCAGGTGTAATGTATCTCAGGTTGTGGTAAGGCTGAGGAACCCAGCAGATGACAGGAAAAGAGGACCACAGGGCTGCCAACTCTCCCCTTCCCTATGGCCCAAGGGCATTACCTTCTCCATGGCCAAAGGGCAAAATGGCCTCTGTGTCTGAAATGCCCAAACAGCTGACCAAGGAGAGGACACTGCCACTGGGTGAGCACAAAGGAAGGAAAACCTAAGGTTCACTGAAGAGAAAACTGACTGACTGGAGGAGGCTATTTCTCTCAAATGCTTCTCAACATGCATTACAGTGTGGTCAAGGGATTTAATCCCTGAAATAACACAGTTCTCCAGATGGCAGTGATAAGGTGATAAGGTGATATAGGTGATAAGCCAGAGGCTCTGGAGACCACCTCTGAAGCCCTTCTATGCCAGGCTGTAGCATACATGCCATGAAAATTTGTCTTGGGGTGCCTGGGTGGCTCAGTTGGTTAAGCGTCCAACTCTTGATTTCGGCTCAGGTCATGGTCTCAGGGGTGTGAGATCCAGCCCCGTGTTGGGCTCCATGCTGGTTGTGGAGCCTGCTGAAGATTTTCTCTCCCTCTCCCTTTGCCCCTCCCCGTCCCTAAAAAAAAAAATGGAAGAATGCATGAGAGGAAACGTCTATATGAAAGATCTTAGATTAAGATCAGTTTGGGAAAGAAATGTGATTCTTAGTTAAAATATGAAACGCAGGGTGCCTGGGTGGCTCAGTCAGTTGGGCCTTTGCCTTTGGCTCAGGTCACAATCCCAGGGCCCTGGGATGGAGTTTTGTGTCAGGCTCTCTGCCCAACGGGGAGTCTGCTTCTCCCTCTACCCTTCCCCCCGGCTCATGATCTCTCTCTCTCTCAAATAAATAAATAGAGTCTTTAAAAATAAATAAATAAACTATAAAATATGAAATGCACATTAGAAAAAATATTCAAGATTTCCACACAAAAAAAGCCATTAAATTTTGGGGTGCTGACCTGGGTACTATTTACATGAGTGTGTTCACGAAGACACATACTTATGGGCGCCTGGGTGGCTCAGTAGGTTAAAGCCTCTGCTTTCGGCTCAGGTCATGATCTTAGCGTCCTGGGATCGAGGCCTGCATCGGGCTCCCTGCTCAGCGGGGAGCCTGCTTCCTCCTCTCTCTCTGCCTGCCTCTCTGACGACTTGTGATCTCTCTCTCGCTCTGTGTCAAATAAATAAATAAAATCTTTTAAAAAAAAAAAAGACACATACTTCTTATATGGGCTCTCTCGTAGATGTAGAGCATGCTTCAGTCAAAAGTTCTAAAACTGCCAGAGCGCAGTAATATTTTATCCCTGCCCTAGTCTCATGTAGACTGGCCTTTGATAAGCAATAAAGCAGGGAAAGTTTGAATATGGAGATTCAAGCCCTAAAAGTCCTCTCTCCTGATGGAGATCCACTCAGAAGAGCACTCGACTCATAACCCGAAGGCTGTTGTTGCCTTGGAAACAGGAGCTGTAACTACTGCAATCACACCTCGGGAGCAAAGATGGCCAAGATCTATTTCAATTCTTAGATGCCTCGAGGAACCACAGATGACTGTTAGCATGGAAGAGAGCCAATCTGTAGTAATGAAGAAGCGCATGCCAGAGTTAGAAAGGCTGCAATTGAGATAGGGGGAAAAAAAGAGAAAAAAAGGTGGGGGAGGAAGGAGAAGACAAAATTCACGTGTAGTAAGTAGAGCCCAAGCCAAGAACTGCACACCAGCAAAGCAGAGGTTTCCTTCTCCTCTGCGGCTCCGCCCCCTTCACCTAATTGCACACCCACCGCCTGCGGCATTAGGCTAGGCGCCCAGAGTACCAGTGGAGGAAGACACGCTCAAGAAAGTACTCTCCGGGAGGTACAAGCACCCTGGAGCGAGGTGTGCAAACGGATTGACATCACTGTGGAAAGGAGCACAGGAGGCTTCAGAGAGTAGGTGGCATCGTGAAACTGGGACTCAAAGAATATGCAGGAGTTCCCCAGGCCGAGGTCAAGAAGGAGCATCTCGGGCCAAGGGCAAGGCAGGTACAAAGGGCCGAGGCATGAAACGGCACCAGTCTGTGTCTCAGCGGGGTGGCTACCCCCAAATTCTGGGTGGGGCAGGTCCCCATCTCAGAGAATGTCCCACACTGGGCAGGTTATTAGCCATCCCAGACCTCACCCAGTAATTGTTGTAGCAACCCCCAATCGTTATGGTAACTAATGCAATGCTCCCTGCATTTCTAAACGTACCAGGGAATGAAGGGGAGGCCATTGCTCACAACTGAGAAGCCCGAGAACTTAGAGGAACAGATTTGTGGCTGGAGCAGGGGTTGATGGGGTAGGGTAGGAGCTGAGGATGGCAGGCAGGAGAGGACCAGCGTGAAGGGCCTTGTATGCCCTGCCCAGGAGTCAGACTGTCTGCCAGACTTGGAGAAGAGAAAACAGACTCAAAGCAGTTATGTGGGAGGCCAAGTCGACGAGACTTGGCAGTTGATGGGATGTGAGGAGGTGGAGAACAAGAAAGAGTGGAAGAATAAAGAATAACCCCCACAGTTTTAAGCTTGGCCAACTGAGTAAACAGTAGTGGCACTAACCAAAGCAATGAATAGAGGAGTAAGAGCAGCTTTGGAGGGGGATGGAAGGGTGAGGCGGAAAAGGAGTCTGAAGTACATCAGGGACATCCAGGTATAATTTCTAAGAGTAATAAGTAGACTAAGGCTGAGGAGAGATACCTGAGTTGGAAGTAAGAGAAACCTCAGCATTTAATGGTAGGCAGTGTGCAAGCCATTCCCCAGGGATCCCTGGGGAGGGTACTCCCCAGACTTGCTAACCGATCCAGGGAGAGGGACAACTGGAGGTGAGACAGCTGAGATACTGAAGCCAGACATGACCAACTGGGCACCGACACAGCAGAAACTGGGCCCAGGTAGACGGGAACAAGGAAAGCTGCAAGCTGGAGGGGAGCAGATCAGAGGAGGAGTGCCTGAACACGAACAGTAGGAACCAGCTACGCTACGCTGGGGGTTCACAGCTAGTGTGGAAGCTGGTTCAGAATGGCCCCACTCATGGTTCACTACTCTGCGGTCATCATCTTGAAATTCCTCATAATTCCAACTGCCCAATTATGAGGCCAGTTCTGACGCACTCAAGTACACATTCTTAACAAAAGTTTCACAAAATTATATCTTACTACACAGGATATAAAACTATATTTTCTGTTCTATTTTGTTTTTTTTTTTTTAAATGCAATCATAGCCCATTACATTCACAACCCAGTAATGGGTTGCAAACCACAGTTTTAAAACACTCCCTAGGGTTAAGGCAATACCTTTTGAGGTATGTTTTGTTTAGTTTGTGGTGGTGGGAGGGGTGTGCAGATTCTTTTGAAAATTTATATATTTTTTCCTCTACAAAGGATTGGAGGCAATATACAGAAAATAGGGTATTTGAAGACAAAGGGATTGCTGAAATTAGCTAAGGAAAAAGAGGTAGGGAAGGATTTGTGAGGAATCAACATTGAGTTGGGAGGTGGGGGATTGAAGAAAAAAAGGTCAGAAAGGGAGAAGGAAAACTAAGAGAAAATGGGCAAAATCAAGGAAGTCAAAGAGCTTCCAGAAGGGGAGTAATCAGTGAGGTCAACCATCCCAGAGAATTCCAAACTAAGGTCACTCTGGAAAACAGTACGGAGGTTCCTCAAAAAGTTGAAAATAGAGCTATCCTACGACCCAGTAATCACACTACCGGGTATTTACCCTAAAGGTACAAATGTAGTGATCCGAAGGGGCACGTGCACCCAAATGTTTATAGCAGCAATGTCCATAATAGCCAAACTATAGAAAGAACCTAGACGTCCATCAACAGATGAATGGATAAAGAAGATGTGGTATATATATATACAATGGAATCCATCAAAAGAAACAAAATCTTGCCATTTGCAATGATGTGGGTAGAACCAGAGGGTATTATGCTAAGCAAAATACATCAATCAGAGAAAGACAATTATCATATGATCTCTCTATATGAGGAATTTGAGAGGCAAGGTGGGGGGTCATGGGGGGTAGGGAGGGAAAAAAAATGGAACAAGATGGAGGATCGGGAGGGAGACAAACCATAAGAGATTCTTAATCTCACAAAACAAGCTGAGGGTTGCTGGAGGGGAATGGGGGAGGGATAGGGTGGCTGGGTTAAGGACATTGGGGAGGGTATGTGCTATGGTGAGTACTGTGAATTGTGTGAGACTGATGATTCACAGACCTGTACCCCTGGGGCAAATAATACATTATATGTTAATTTAAAATAATTTAAATTAATTTAATTAAAAAAAAAAGAATTCCAGCCTAAGGTGAGAGCTAGATCATGGAGCCATCAGAGAATGAGCTAGATCAGTCCAGTGGCACATTGGGAGAAGCTGGAATGCAGACCTCTATATGACCAGGAGGCAATAATGCAGAGAAACTAAATAAAGAACACAAAAAAGGAGAAATCAAGGAAACTGAGAGATGAGTAGAAGAGATAATGTTTTCTTTTTAAGCATTCTGGGGGGCAAGTAGAATTCTGGGAGATTTGAGGGTGGCCTAAAATCTCTGAGGCCACGGACTATTTTTTCACTTAGAAGTCCTATCCCATACCATATTAAAAATGTAAAGATATACCCACCCATCCCCACTAAATATACATTACTTTTATCTAAATATTTATTTATTTATTTCAGGGGGAAAGGGGCAGAGGGAGAGGGAGAGAGAATCTTAAGCAGACTCCCAGCTGAGCACAGAGCTCGATGTGGGGCTCAGTCTCACAATCCTGAGATCACAACCTGAGTTGAAATCAAGAGTCCGACAACACCCAACCGACTGAGCCACCCAGGTGCCCCAATATTACTTTTATTTGAGTTATAAATAACTATATATTGAGTTGAGTTCTAAATGCCTAGTTAACATAAAGTTATGTTTTATAGGCATTTGATTAAATATATATTTCCTTCGACTTTACAGTTTTCTTTTAATATTCAAGAAGCCAATAAAAGCTGTTTTTTTTCCTGATTTTCAGACATGTTTTTAGGCCTCCGAAAAGCTCATAGGCCAAAGGCCTTAGGTACATAATCCCTAAGGATTAATTAATGAGGACTGAGACTCTCTGAGGCTGAAGGAAAGAAGTCTCAGAAGCAGTAAAATGAAAAGGAAATAAGTCTTGGGGCACCTGGGTGGCTCTGTCGTTAAGCATCTGCCTTTGGCTCAGGTCATGATCCCAGGGTCCTGGGATCAAGCCCCATGTCGTTGGGCTCCCAGCTCAGTGGGAAGCCTGCTTCTCCCTCTCCCACTCCCCCTGCTTCTGTTCCTTCTCTTGCTGTGTCTCTCTCTGTCAAATAAATAAATAAAATCTTTAAAAAAAGAAAAGAAAAGAAAGAAGTCAAGACATGTGAAGCTCTGACAGACAGACAAAGAGCACCTACACGCCGGTCAGAAGAGGCTAGAAAGCCCAAGTTCTTTTCATGGCAAAGTCACTGAATAAGCAACGAATAAGTCAATGAACAAGCAAGTGAAGGAAGAGAAATGTGAAAAGGTCAATGAACACAGAAAAAGCTGTCTAACTTCATTAGCACTGACGGAAAGGTCCATTTTTCATATAGGATTGGCAAAATTTTGAAAAACTAACAGCAACCAAAGCTGAGGGAGGTGTGGGGGAACAGCCCTCGGGGACACCACGGGGTGGAGTGTGACCGCTACCACTTTGGCAGAAGGTTGTGTGTCAACCTGCATTAATGAATGACCTGAGGACAGAAAATAACCTCCCTCGCCTGCCTGCACTGCTCTTTCTGCAGGTGTCCAAAGGGCTGTGTCTTCAATCCCGTGATCTCAGCTTCAACTGACCTCTGGAAAGAGGCCCTTCTTCCAACACAGCATCTTACTCTGTTTTTCTCAGACCCCTTACCTCTAACTGCTATTTCCTATTTTATGTATGGTCTTACCTGTTTGAACCCTGCTCCCCCATCCCCCACAATGGTAAACTTCTGGAAAGCAGGGAGCCTCTCTGTCTTGTTCACCTCCCTATTCCCAGCTTCGAGGTACCTGTAGAAGCACTATTAAAACTAATGATGTTCCTTGCAGCATTGTTTTTAAATAATGAAAACTGGAAGCAAGTTGAATGTCCATCAATAAGGAAAATGGTTGAATAAATCGCAATACACCCACACTACGGAATATGACGAAGCTACACACTGACCTGGGGGAAGGAGTGTCCATAATATATTGTTTTGTGGACAAAGAAATTTATGAAATATTTAGAATCATATTTTTATTGAAAAAAAAGGAAAAAAAAACATGTGACTGAATATATTTGTCCACCTTTGAGTAAGCACAGCCGACAGTGAGAAAGGAAACACACACAACTGTTAATATTGATGTCCTTAAGGGCATGATAACAAGGGACGGGATAGGAGATTTCATTGTTAGAGTGAGTATATCTTTTGTAATTTTTAAAAATTATTTTAGGGGCGCCCGGGTGGCTCAGTCATTAAGCGTCTGCCTTCGGCTCAGGTCATGATCCCAGGGTCCTGGGATCCAGCCCCGCATCGGGCTCCCTGCTCTGCAGGAAAGCCTGCTTCTCCCTCTCCCACTCCCCCTGCTCGTGTTCCCTCTCTCGCTGTGTCTCTGTCAAATAAATAAATAAAATCGTTTAAATAAATAAATAAATAAATAAAATTATTTTAAAAGAATTCTAGCCTCAAAAACATTAAACAGTCCTACTAAGAACTATGTTCCTGTTGTGTTTATTTCCTCTGTCGGCGTTAATAAGGCTTACAATCCACTGGACTTGCCTATGGCCAACCTCAGACCTAGTAGTCATCCCCATTCGATTTGTTAGAAAGCCAAAATTATTCCAACACATGGCAGCAGAAATGGCCTTGCCTTTGATTAAAGACAGTAGTTCTCCCTGGGAGACCTGGAAATGATTTGAAAGCCTTTCCAACAGGCCGCTGAGAGCCCCGGCGCGAGAGAGAGAGAGAGAGAGAGAGAGAGAGAGAGAGAGAGAGAGAGAGAGAGAGAGAGNAGAGAGAGAGAGGAAGAGGGTGCGGGCGAGGAACCGGGCCAGTGTGCCTGGCGAGCACAGTGTGCCTGGCTTCCGGGAGCACACCTCAGGCTCCCCAAGCAGCTGCTGGCCAGAGGTCCCCCCTCTCCCTCCCTTTCCGCCCCCCCCCCCCC
>LNAC01000099.1:3945127-3978483 GCA_002007465.1 Ailurus styani
GGGAAGTGATATCTGGAAGGCCCAGGGCACTCTTTCCAAGAGTCGCTCAATCAAATGTCCTTGTCAACGCCAGAAACAACCTGGAAGGAAAATCTTATCACAACACAAGCAGCAATCAGGCATGTCACGGATTTTTTTAAATTAATTCCTTAAGCTGATCAAGTGATAAAAGCTGGGAATTTAAAAGGACTCAGCTATTTCTACCTCACTGTGCTAATCGACCTGTAAGCTACTCAACCAACCACAAAAGAAACAACAGGAATGAGACAGGCTGCAGCCGCTCCAGTGTCCCACTCCAGCATGGGGTACAGCGCATCACACCAACCCCATGAATGGGAAGGAAGGGAGGGAGGGAAGAGCATTGTCAAGCCCATGTGGACATCACTGAGGGGAGCTGGCATTTGGTGTCCTGAGACACCAGTTAAGTACTTAAACCAGGGAAGTGAGTGAAAATTCTCTAAGCCTCAGTTTCCTCATCTCTGAAATGGGAATGATCATCGTGCCTCTCTCCTGGGGTTACTGTGAGGCCCCAGTGAGGATACATACAAACCCTGGGGCAGCCCAGAGGTGAGCTGCCCACACCCCTGTGTGTGCAAGGACTTGCCAGGGGCACAGGGGGTGCACACAGCATACTGCCCCTCCTGGCCCCCGGCTCCCTCAGGGTCCGCCTCAGCTGCAAAGCGTAGCCTCCCGGGGACCACCCTGTCCTGCCGCTCTGCATGTGACCATTCCCATCTGGCCGTCTCTGGTCCCCAAGGCCAGCAATTCTGGCACAAAGCTGGGCACCAGGATGGCAAATAGTCACCACAAGGCTTCCCACCGGGTTGGCTGAGGCTTTTGTAACCTCTTCCTCTACCCAATCCTGCTTCCTTCCCTTCCTAGATATTGCTCTCCAGTGAGCACCTTGCACCCCAAATTCCATGTCAATATCTGCTTCCAGAGAACCTACCGTGCAATGAAGCTCTTTGGCAGTTTTAAGTACCTCAAGGTCTCTACAATGTGACTAAGAGCAGAAGCCAATTCTGGTTTAGGAAAAAAAAATCTTACACGCATAAATGTTGTTGTCCATTTTTTTTTAACATACATGCCATTTATTTGAAGTATTCAAAGTCTGGAAATTAATTCATATTTGGCAAATACGTACAGAATACAATGTCCTGGGGCAACCTGCCAGAGGTCCCAGGGCCGCTGTGCACTGACGAGAGTTCAGGTTTTTCTATCGCTGTGGCTGTGACCCTCAGTGGAGTGGTACTGTCCCTCCAGGCTCTGGGACAGGGTAAGGGGGTTTTGGTTGTTACAGTGACTGCAGGGCTCTGCTGGCATTTGGGGAGTGGGGAGCAGGAATGCTAGACTCCTACAATACTCCAGAAGGTCCCTCTTGATGGATTGTCCCAGGTCCCACACAACTCTCATAAAAGAGAACAAAGTTTATATAATTGTCTGAGTCTAGCTTAACTCTGCGTTTCATAAAACTATGCTGTCTGGTTTTAAATACACTAAGTTTGCTAGGAATTTGATTACCCTACAAATCAAGAGAAGGCTGTGCTTTCTTCTATTCAGAACTCTACCAAGAATTTTTTTACCATCTCCAAAAATCATGACAGTTTCAGGACTGTCACTCATGATTAATGAGTCACCTCTACAACACACCCATATTGGTCTACATTTACAGTGGTCTCATTCTTAGTGATATACATAAAAAGGCTTATTAGCCCTTATTTCAAAGGCTTTGTGTATATAATTAGTGATAACACCCAGTTCAATATTTCTTAAACCTAATTTATCTGATTATTTCATTGTGCCTTCTAACAAAGATGTGCACATATTGAAATACAAGCTATAATTTATTTTCATGTTTCTTCTCCTTTATATTACAGTTGGAGTCTTATGTTTTGGGGTTTTTTTTAATATTGTGTGTAAGTGAGGTCTATGATCTATGAGTTTTCTTTCAGGAAGTAAAGAGGATGTTGCAAAATACATAAAAGGGGGTGTTGAATTTGACAGAGGTGGAAACAACTGCCTTACAGAATTGATTCTAAACCTGGGGTCTGAGGCCCACCTGTAGCAGATGCATCTGTGGAAATCATTAAAAAAAAAATCTAGGTTTCTAGAGGGAGTCTGATTGGCTTAGTCGGTAGAGCATATGACTCTCGATCTCAGGGTAGTGAGTTTGAGGCCCATGTTGGGCAAAGGGATTACTTAAAATATAAATAATTATTTTTTTTAAATCTAGGTTTCTAAATTGCAGGGCACCAGAATGTTCTCTAGGGCTAGAAGCCAGGAATCTGGATTTTTTTCAAAGCTCCCCAGGTGAATGTGATGTTCATCCAGGCTTGGTAGCCAGAGCTATGGAGGAGAGGGGGGCACCAAGCCATCGCCTAGCCTGGAGGTGCTCACAGTCTAAAAGGAGAGTATAAAATTACATCTATAACATCAGACACAGAATTGTCAATGCCAGAAAAAGAAACCAACAAAGTGCTATGGGAAGTCAAGAAAGGGAGACACTAGCCTAGGAGAGGGGTCTGGAAGAGGGTGGAGTGGAGTGGGGGCGGGGGGGTTGAAAAACAGTAAGAGAGGGAGCCTCCTGTCTGGGCAGCATTACTGCAAATGACCTTTACATATATTATCTCCATTAAAACCCCTCCTACCCTCCTGCCCTCTGGAATAAATACTCTTCCTGCCAGGTTTTCGAAAGAAGCTACTAAGGCCTAGAGAAGTCAAGTAACTTAAGGTTTCAAACTCAGGTGCTGCAGCCCAGAGGTCAGGGCTTAACCATCCAGCTAATACTCAGGACCTGGCCACAAAAAAAAAAAAAGTGGGGAGGTGAGTATGGGAGAAGACCCAGGGAGTTTCAACAAGTGTGATTTCTATCCACAAGCTGCATTTTCATCTTGCTATTCGCCTGTCACCAGCATTCAGGACAAGAAACCACCATTATTAGGGATTCTGAGCATATATGATTCACATATGGCCGGAAAGTCTCTAGGATGAGAATAGGCATTCAGGAGTCATTGATGCTCATGAGTCACGAAATCACAGAAAAGCAACCTAATTGAGGCAACGGCAAAATGGAAGGAGGCTTGGAATGAGGGGTTTTCTCCTTGCTTCCACTGATCTAGCAACAGAATAAGGCAGCTTCTGCTTAATCAATTCCCACCTAATCAGAGTCATCTTAACACTGTCTCCCAGAGCAGCAAATTACCCTAATAGTGAGAGACTGCACAAATCAGGAGGGTATTGGTGGGGAAGATGGGGATGGGAACATGCTTGGAAGAAAAGCAATTGGCTAGTGCTAAGGGGTTAAGTGGTATTTAACTAGCTGTTAAATTGCAAAGTGCTAAGCTTCCCCATTCTAATACAGCAATTGTCAACAATGGACAGGAATGAAGATGAAATGCATCAGATTCTGCTTTTATTCTACAACGTGGATGTACACCCAGGTTAATACAAAACTTATTTTCATCACTTGCAAAGGGAAAGAACAAGGCTCTTCATAAGCCATTATTTGTTGATTAAGTGTTTCTTAAATTCAAACACCTAGACTTTAGCATGCACAGGAATCACCTAAGAGGCTTACTAAAACACGGGAGGCCGGGCCCACATCTTCCAATGCTGCAGATACCCCCTGGGGCCCTGAAATTTCCATTTCGATTTGCCCGGGTGCTAATTCTGCTGACATGGGGACTACACTTTGAGAGCAACTGCTTAGAACGTCTCCAGAGCCATTTGGAAGGGTAGGGGTTGGGGGCAGAAAGATGAAGGCAAACAGCTGAGAGAGGGAACTGGGAGTGGGGAGATCACAGCAAGCAGTGGAGCGGCCTCCTAATAACACAGGGAAGGTTCCATGTACTCTTTAAATCAGTGACTTGTCATATCGCTTAAGAATAAAGAGTCTCTGGGCACCTGGGTGGCTCAGTCAGTTAAGTGTCTGCCTTCAGCCCAGGTCATGATCCCAGGATCCTGGGATTAAGCCCTGCATCCAGCTCCCAGCTCCATGGGGGGCCTGCTTCTCCCTTTCCCTCTGCCTGCGGCTCCCCCTGCTTATGCACTCTCTTTACGCTCTGTCAAATAAATAAATAAATAAAATCTTAAAAAAAAATAATAAAGAGTCTACAAGCCATCATGTAACGGCTACTACATATCCATGGAAAATGGGAATGAAATGACAAGGAAAACAGAGGACTTTCACTTTCCATGAATGTGAAATGAGATCGGTGAATCAAAGGGGAAGTCAGAGTATGTCATAAGGGATGAGAGGTCCCAGGTCAGTGACAACTAAATGGCTACTTCTCTGTCTACGGGACCCTAAGGAAAATTCACTGGTTCTACGTTGCTCCTTCCCTCTGTCCACTTCTGTTCTCACTATGACTGATAACCTCAGGTCCACAGTTTGAAGAGAACCTGGCTTCTGCAATGAATGAAATCTTGGTTTGACCAGCCACATTCAGGACCCAGTGGTAACCCATCAAAATCAAACTTCAGGTTTCTTTTGGACCAGCTTTATGCCGACCCAGCAAAGGAAATGCAAATAAGGTAAGATCAACTATTTCAAGTATTATTGTGGGCAATGAGCATTTCTTCTAAGCTGGAGCAAGACTAATACCAATGCATTACACCCCTTCCCTCAGCTCTGCCCCCCCACAACTTGCAGGTACATTGCCAGGAGACCAGATGCTTCTGGACAAACATTTCCAATCAAGGCACTGCTTTGTGGCCCTAACTTTGATTAACCAGAAAGACCAAAAGGCCCCTTTGCCCATCTTCTCTTCCCCTCCATCCTTTTCCATTGCCTCAAGGATGACGTGTGGCTCAGCAGGAAGCAAGTGCCTCAAATCTCTGAGGTGGAGACCTTGGCCTTGGAAACATCTGGAGCAAAACAGGTGGTGTGGTCTGGAGCAAATACTCAAGAGAAAAAAAAATACCAAAAATTCTGCGAGAAGAATCTCTACACATGGAATTTTCATTTGCATTTCGTGCAGTCAGTGGTTCTCCAGGTTTTCCATGTCCCTTCAAAGGTTAGGTTCTCATATGGTATGTTGTGAGCAGGTCAGATGAAGAGGGGTTTTTTCTTATGGTTTCAGACTGGGTAGTATTTCATAATCACATGATTGCAGGGCTGAGCTTAGCAGTGCTGTATATTTAAGAGACGACTGCATATCCATCATTCAGCCCACATTTCAGAGACTGAAAAAATATTGCTCTTGTGGATTTAAGAGAAGGTGATAAAAAATTTCCCTCTCCTAACTAATAAGACCATGAGGATCACTTCCTAATACAATGCCCAGGGCCCTGCCGGTGCACAATAAAAATGCATTTCTAACTGGAAGATGGCCGAGAAACAGGATTGCACAGTCCAGGCAGTAAATAAGGCATTGGTTCTCTACATCATGGTTAGATTATTTGTCCTAAAACACAACTTTGCATGCCTCCCACCCCTGATCAAGTCTTCCATGACTCTGCACAGAATCCAAACCCACTAGTGGTCTTCCAAGGGCCTGCACACACTGGCATGGCCCATTCTCTCCAATCCACCTCCAGCAGCTCCTGTGCAAACCCTCCGCTCCGGTCAAATAACTCCTGGAAACCCTGCCCAGAGATTCTTCCTTCTCTCTTGCTTTGATGACCTCCGCCCCAAATGCTCCCTCCATCCTTCTTCCCAGTATGTCAATCTCCTACCATGAGGCACTTATTTTTTTTTAAGATATTATTTATTTGTTTGAGAGAGAATGAGAGAGAGCATGGGGGGGGGTCAGAGGGAGAAGCAGACTCCCCGCTGAGCAGGGAGCCCGCCGTGGGACTGGATCCCGGGGTTCCAGGATCATGACCTAAGCCAAAGGCAGTCGCTTAACCAACAACCAACCAACGCCCACCCAGGCACCCCTATCATGAGGCATATAAAAACCAGCTCAAATCACCGATCCTCCACCAAGTTGCTCTGCAGGAAACATCCTTCCCTGGATGCTCTCTGCCCGCCACCCCCACCCCCCAACTTCCATGAGAGTGGCCAGCTGGCCGGGTACACGGACTGCCCTGCATCGTGGCTTCTCTACTTCCACGTGCCCCCACCCTGCCGCAGTTGGACCACGAAGCCAGGGAAGGGCTTCTCTCCCCACCCCCACCCCCTGCTTCCCTAGCACCTCCCTGGCTCCCCTTGAACGGCGGATGCTCACAAAAGGTTTGTGGCCATCACGTCAGCAATCACGCCATCAGAATTTGGTCCTCCTTGGGACTTGTGGTTTCTGCAATACTTCTGTCTTTAAACCACCTTATTTCTCTTGCTATCCAATCACTGCCCTCTCTTTTAGCCCGAGCATGTGACAGGTCTGCCAATTCACTCTTCCCTAGGGCTGTCGAACAGCTTAATGAGTGTTTAACAGAAGAATCATAAGAGGCGATTTCTAGGTTGGAAAATCACCCTGGGTCCCAGGGGGCTGTGTGCAGTCTACAGACAGGAAACCGGCAACGGGAGAAAAAGATTAGCATGAAGGAAAAGGGGGCTAGGCTCCCCTCCACCTCAGTCAGCAATCCCTCCAAGAAACAAAAAGGAAAGCATCTGGCTAGAATGTGGGCCGAGATTGCTGAGATGGGAAAACTGCACACACAACAAAAGCGCAAAGGTTTGCAAAAGGCCCATTTTGCTCCCCAACCCCCATCACCAAGGGCTCCACGTGAACACGAGCCGTTTTCACTCAGCACATCTGTTTTCAGTTACCTGTCCCTGAATCACAAACTCAAGAGCAAAATGGAGAGATTTCGAGCTGACTCCACAGTTTAAGGTCTGTGGGGGCACATTATGTGGAGATGGAGGGCAGGGTGTGGAAGCCTTGAGCCACTGCCACGCCATGTTCCTGGTCTTGACAGGCTGCACCCAGGACACTTCCGTAGGCTAGGAACTGTCCTTCCACTGGCTTGGTTGCTGAAACAGGAAGAGCTGCCAAGGAGTATCACTATCACTTGATAAACACAGCTACCCACGTCAACTGCTAATTAACCAGTTAACTTACCAATTAACAGTTGCATGTTACCAATCCATTGCCAACCTGTTTATCCTTTCTTCTTCCCATTCTTCTATCTTGCTACTATATTCCTAAACCTCTCCGGCGAAGATTTTGTTTTTTTCCAAAAAGTCCTTGACTACTAGAATCTTCTTTGTATTAATTCTTAAGCCCTGGTTCTGTTCACAACATTGTCTCTCCAGGCTCAGAAAAATACTTCCGGGAAGAACATCCCCTTCCTTTCGGTGAATTGGGGAGACAGTATATTGTCCATAGGTAGATGAGGCAGAGCGGGAAAGATGGTCCTTAACCATGTTCTTCCTTCCATAAAACCTGCCACATTTGGTGCCGGGTTAAGGAATAGAATACTGATATCCCTGAGTTACTCTTTGAAATAGTGCAATATTGGAAATCTCTCCATACCACAATCAGAATTCTTCCCTTATCAGACGTTGCCCTGACCTACATAAGCCTGGTATAGTTCCTGAGCTCTATCCTCTCCCGCACCCCACCTTACTGTTCCTATATTGCTGTAAACAGAGATGCAATAGGGAAATGTAATTTTTAAAAATCCCCACTTTGGTAATAAGGATCCCAATGATTTCATTGCTACCTTAAACTTTTTTTGAGAAATCATCATAAATTAAAATACGATTTTCTTGATAAGTACTGTCATCTAAGTATTTAATTTCTAGCACTTTCAATAGTTGAGTTTCTATTAAGAACACAATTCTTATGTAGGGAAACATTAAATATCATAATTAAAAAGGCACGTCATGTTAGGAACTGTTTCACTATTAATTTTTTACTTGAATTGCTTTATATGGAAACATGAAGATTCATCCTGAAATTTCAATAAAACAGGTATTGTAAGATCGTATCTAGGGGCTCTGCCCAGAGATTGACATGAAATTTTATAGGACTCAATAAACATTTATTGGTGGAAAAATGAATTGGATGCCATTTTGTTTGTCCTAGGGGAATTCATAATGGGCTTTTTAAATTTTCAGGCCTCACTGTAAGGACATTTAACAAGTACAGTTTGGTGTCACCTGGGTTATGTCAGAGAAGGGCAACCAAGTTCTGAGGTCACCGACTTCTGTCACCCATCTCCATGTGCTGGCAGGAAAAATGAATCTATCTTGAGGGTAAGGGGTAATCTAAGTGAAGCCGTGAAGCTTACACAAAAATATTCATCTAAAGAAGGATTCCTGTGATGTTTCCTTCTCTTTAGAAAAATCTACAAGGGGGACGCCTGGGTGGCTCAGTCCTTTAAGCATCTGCCTTTGGCTTCGGTCATGATCTCAGGGTCCTGGGATCGAGCCCCAACTCTGGCTCTCTGCTCAGTGGGGAGCCTGCTTCTCCCTCTCCCTCTGCCTGCCACTCCCCCTCCTTGTGCTCTCTCTCTCTCTCTCTCTGTCTGACAAATAAATAAATAAAATCTTTTTTAAAAATCTACAAGGGAGTCTTCTAAGAGAATTACAGAAGTTTCTAAACAGATATAGAACACCCCTAGTTAACTTGCCAAACAATAATCTGGAAGCTGCTATATTTTTAATTCATAAAAGCAGATGCCCATAGTGTGTACTCTGCCTAGAAAAGCAGGGGCTCCTCTCACTGATCATCCATCTGGCTTCTCCTCCTACTTGGAAAATTCACCCACTTCCACCATTGAACTCCTACCTTAATTCCTACTCATTCCACTCCTATCATTTCACCTTCACCCTCCCCAAATGTAAAAGGAAGGTAAAAAGCTGGGCTCAATCCCTCTCTGGCCAACCTGCTAAAATTCCCAACATCATGCCCCTCAACTTCCCAGGGTGTCCCCCAAGTCTGCCATACACACCTGGGGCTCATCATGTCCCATCCAAATGACCTCAACAGCCCCACCTGGAACTCTCTGAACTGACTGAGCTACCTCTATCCAATCTCCACACATGACAAAAATAGTAGATAGATAGACAGACAGACAGTGAACTACCTCTCTCCAAACGCTGGACTCGTCCTCAACCTCTTACACACACGCGGCTGCCTACCCTCCACCCCACCAGCCTGTTAATACACACTGCTCAGCTGAGCGTTCAAACTCCACTCACAGCCTCGGCAACTGTCCCTCGGCAAGCCTCTTCAGTTCTTTCTCTAATGCCTCCAAGTAAAACAGTCCCCCGAAAAACATGGTCAACAGTATGGGTTCCACGTTTGATCAGAATGATTTTGCATGATTTTTAGACAGAGCACGGATTTGGAATTAGCACCGACCAACGAGTCTCATGCTGTAGAAAGTTTACTGTGGCTTTAAACAAGGTTTAAACTTCCTTTCCACTGCTGGGAAGAAAATGAGGGAAAGTTATAAGCAAGCAAGTAGCGGTTTCAAATTCCCAGAAGGCTTTTAGAATAATATATACATTTTAAATTCCGAGGAAAAAAGTCTGCCTGCGTTTCTTTAATAGAGGAAATACCAGTCAAACTACACCCCATCGCATTATCCCTCAAAATACAGTGAGTGAGTTAGCAACACCATTTCCTCACTTTACAAACACATCTGCTGCTAGATTCAGCAAAAGACACACTTCTCATCCTATTGCTGGTTTTGGAAATTACAAGCCTCAGAAGAAATTTGATGTGAATTACCTAGGGGCTGGTGCCTTAGACAAGGGCTGACAATGGTTTTCTAGTTTTCATTAAGCGAGGTAACTTGCATTTCGCCAAGGGGAAGAAAAGGAATAGGCCGTCAGATGGTTATCTCCAAAAGAGGTCCAGGACATTGTTCCCTTGCTGGGTTGAAGGGCACAAGCAAACTTAAACTAAGATGGTTTCATATAATTTAAAATATTGAAATATCTACATTTTTCTGGAGAAAATAAAGTATCTTCATATGAACAAATATGTGACATGTTCATTTGGTGTAAGATCAACTCTCCAAGTACTTCCAAACATGGACAGAAATCTATACTTTGTGGGGCACCTGGGTGGCTCAGTCGGTTAAGCATCTGCCTTTGGCTCGGGTCATGATCTCAGGGTCCTGGGATTGAGCCCCAAGGCGGGATCCCTGCTCAACGGGGAGACTGCTTTGCACTCTCCCTCCAACCCTCCCCCCTACTTGTGCTTTCTCTTTCTCTCTCTTTCCCACTCTCTCTCAAATAAATAAATAAGATCTTTTAAAAAAAATCTATACTTTGTGACATTAAGAGATGGAACTTACTTTAGTGAAATGCATTTGCAAGCAACATCAAAGAACCACATGAGGAGAAGGAACAAGGGTCCTGGGCCTCTGGCGGGCTATCAGGATTTCTCTGAGTTTTCCCTGTAATTTGGTCTAGAGGTTTCCAACTATCATCTCTTAACACATCCATATTCTATGACCAGGTCCAAGTGGCCTTCCAGTGAAAATCAAGCAATGGTGTTTTTTTCCCAATTCTCAAAAGGAAAAAAAAATAACATAATAATAATAATAAAATTATATGGGTAATTTGCTCTTTTGTAAACTTTCCCATTAGTTCCTTTAAAACCTTAGCACCCACCACCACACAACCTAACAAGAAATTAATGCAACATGTAGTCAAAAACTACCCGTGTGTTGAAACAAAATCCTAGAAATGATTCGTTACACAATTTTAAGTTGTTAAATTTTAAGATCTAAAGATCAGCAACACTCACAATAGAAATCTATTTTCTGCTCTTAAGCGGGGCCTTTTTCATAAGAAGAAAGCGGTGGTCTTTCAATTTCGTGCACTCCAAACCCCACCCAGGAGCTTCCCCTGCTGAGAGAGTTTGAGTACCACCCACTAGTCTCTAGTCAAACCCCTCAATCCATCTATGACACATTCCGCAGGAAGTGATGAAAAGTTAGAGGGTTTGAGTTACATAAGGCCTGTGGCCCTTGATGGGTCACATTGCAAAATATCCACCACCAAGTTCCACAAACCCTCCTGCTACAGGAATGGGGCTGGGACCATGGCAGCCAAAAGTTAATCAGTGAAGCAGGTCCAATGCCATAAAATGCCACCTGTGGCACGGAGCTCCCACCTGTTCCTCTTCCGGGTTATGATCCACACACAGAAGCCTGTCTGAGACAGAGCGATCGGAGAAAACAGGTTCAAAGTGTGGGAAGCCATGGGTTAAAGTGACTTGCCAAACTATGGGAAATATTCTAACTGTTGTTGGAGTTTTAATGCTTGGCTCTAATGGGGTAATGACTCTCACTCCTCTCTCATAAACACGCTAAGTAGATTTTTACTTTCTCAAGAACCTACATCCTTCTGTGGCTTTATGACTTGTTTCCACAACCAAGAGTCTCTTACGCTATTAACAGCCTAGTGTCACAGCCCCAAAGATTTGGCCTGTTTGTCAGTCTTGGGCATGCCCCCATCACAAGTTCCTGCAAAATAAACCCCGGTTACATGCACCACAGAAAAACAAAGAGGCAAGAAGACACAAAACCCCATTTATGGCTGAGACAGAAACTGTACAGAGCTTAAAGAAATCAATAAAGTGATTTTGTATCAAATTCTGATACAAAGAAGGGATTTCAGTATAGTCAGTCACCGCTGGGAACCCTTGCCAGCTTTATCACTGAGTGACAGTGCAAGTCATTCAACCATTCCCACACGACACGCCTGACCCACAGCTAACTCTGGGGGAGACTTGAGAGTGCTACTGCCTTCATTTATAAAGTCAAATGGTCAGCTGACCAACTCTTCACAAAGAACAGAACACTTCCGTTGGACCACTGCAGCTGGTCTCTATTTGCTGCTCTGCAAGAGTTCTCCGATGATACTATTAAAGCACATTATCCTTCCAAATATCTTTTGCCTCAGTAGAGTCCAACTTCACCTTGCAATAAAATTGAGCCTCTTTCAATTTATTGCCAGTTCTCTCAATTTGAAAGCAATCTCTTTTTATTTAACCCAAGATCTCCCTAAATGCTATCAAAATGGCAACCAAAGTCGGCTTAAAGAAATCTTTAAGGAATTCCTAAGGACAGAAAGAATTTCCTTCTACTTCCTCCACCTTGACTTTTTTTTTTTTTAATGCTTCTCTTTACTTCTCCCAGAAATATTTAACTTGATTTTAAACAATGCAAAATTCTCTTTTGCCTGGGAAGTTGAACAAGTTGGAAAATATTCAAACTACTGGAAAAATATCTAACTTTGATAACCATGAAAAGGCCACATAATAGAAACTCTCTAAGACTCCCTCAAGTTGCAAAATTTTCTTATCCTATTATATCCCTTTTATAAAGAATCTATCCAACTACAGGACATTCTGGAAAAGGCAAAACTATGGAGATAATGGAAAAGTCAGTGGTTGCCGGGAATCACAGGGGACAGAGGGTGAATAGGCAGAGCACGGAGGATTTTCAGGGCAGTGAGACTACTCTGTGTGATACTATAACAGTGGATGCATGTCATTAAATATTTGTCAAAGCCCACAGAATGGACAACACCAAGAGGGAACCCTAATGTACACTATGGACTTTGGATGGTAGTGAGGTGTCAATGCAGGTGCATGGATGTAACAAATGAACCAGTCTGGTTTTGGAAGTAGATAATGGAGGGAGGGTCAGTTGGGGGGGGAGGGGAGACCAGGAGTCTAAGGGAAATCTGTACCTTCTGCTCAATTTTGCTATGAACCTAAAACTGCTTTAAAAATTAAAATCTATTTTTAAAAGGATTTTATACTACTAGATGTCCTAGATAATAGAATAGATATCCTCCAGCTGAAAAAAAAAGGGAGGGGGGTAGAGTGGTCAAGAAAGAGGTTAAATCTCCTGCAGCTAGAAAAGGAAAAGTATAAGAAAAAGCCACGGTGCTGTAGGGCCTGCCTTGTGACGTCACAGAATACTTGGCAGAGAATGCATGTTTCTGTTTGGTCTAGAGCTGAGCAAGAGAGGAACCAGCAACACTAGTCATCAGATCCCAGCATTCCCTTTGAAGAAACAATTTTTAATGCTAAGGAAGCACTGCACAGAAAAGCCAGACAGATCCATTCACATGCACACGTACATTAGTTTGAATTTTATATCTAGACATTTCACCTCATTTGTTTGTAGAGTAACTGCCCAGATATAATACCAATTTTTAATTTACAAAATCAGGGGACTTGTTAGCTAATTCAGGAATTAACAAACAGGGGTTCCTGGGTCGTTTAAGCGTCTGGTCTGCCTTCAACTCAGGTGATGATCTCAGGGTCCTGAGATCGAGTCCTACATCACGCTTCCTGCTCAGGAGGGAGTCTGCTTCTCCCTCTCACCCTATTGCTCCCCCTGATAATTCTCTCTCTCTCTGTCAAATAAATAAATAAAATCTTAAAAAGAAAAAAAAAGGAATTAACAAACAAACCAGAGTAGCTGTCAGATGTACTTCCTCAAGCAACTGGTTTACCAAAAATCAGTTATAAAGCAGGATCTGTGTCTTTAAATATAAGAAATTCGCTTTTGAATACATCAAATTCTAATTAAGTTTTAAAATCTAATGAGGAACACCATTACTAACACCCTGCTATTAATCAATCAGTTGCACAGAGTGGAATATAAGGAGGACACACAGAAACCGGATTCAAAATGCCCAAGAGGAAGTCTTCACGAACACCAAATAAAGCTTCAAATGTTGGAGAAGTAAGCCGCCCATGCACACAAAACTGACTTTTCATCAATATCTCCATACTAGAATTGTCCTACAGAAACCCAGAGGTCATGAAAGAAATGTTAATGAATTAATTAATGGTTTATTAATTTATAACATTTTAGGGAAGAATATATATAAAGACCTATTACCTATCCCTCTACCTTACCCCTAAAAGCTAAAGTTTTAACACATATTAGCCTAGTTTTTCCAAAATTGCAAGCACATGCTTTCAAAGGCGATCTGTACTGCCTGTGAGACTTGACTAATGTGTCTGTCATTCACACTTGAGGTGACCCGGTGACCCATACTTGGCCAACTGTTGGGACTCCAAGGGCACGGGAATGCAGGCCACCAGCTGTGATGACATCAGTTCTCCCAGAGTCGCATCTCTAGAAGAAAGGGCTGCACACAAACAGCCTTGGAGCCCTGGAGTCCATGACGACTTTGTGAGGGGTCTGCAGGCACAGGGTTGTTCTGGGGGTATCACGTTCCAGATCCTCAGCTTCCAGAGGCACATGTTACCAAAAGGCACGTGCCTGTGCTTGAGGAGTCACGCTGCTCTTTTTTCACACTTTCTTCTTCATGAGCTTCCCCCAAAAGGCAGATTTACTTCTCACCCCTACTGATTATGACCAAGGGGATTGCCTGTAAGGTGTATGAATGTCCTGGTAGCAAAGAGAATACTCAAAATACTTGAGTCAGGAGGACTTCCTTGAACTCACACCTCCCCTCCTTCAATTAGCTTACTTTACTCATTCTGGCAAGAAGTTAGGGTATCCATAAATACATAAACTAAGTTAAGCCAAGAAAGTAAGCCTCATCAAGAGATCAAGAAACACCCTTCAAATAAGAATGTCTTACTTTGCATGTTTTATTAATAATTATCAGTCTTCGTAAGATATTTATGCTTTGATAAGTGGTAGTGTAACAATTATGACAAAGATAAACTCAATCCAGAAATGTATTTAACACTTAGCACCCTAGGATCATATTCTTATTGTAAAGTATCACAGGATAATTGGGAGGGAGGTGTTCAATGTATTATATTTGGATAAAATTCTGTGTGAGGAAGTAGAATGGAAGTATGAGTTCAAGGAGAAAAGGGAACAAAGTAAAATTTCCAACCATTAAAGTAGTGCTTGCCCGTCTGTTTTTTAAGTGATGATGGGGCATATCAAATCACAACAGTGCTTAATTAAATTCCATTCAATACAATTCAAACAGCGATACCACTTTTTCATTTTAAAAGTCAATATTCTCATTATGCCAGGAATTACATCCTTTGCACCTTTCTAACTTTATGATGGAAAACTTCAGATGTCAACCTAAAAACTGCGTGAAGGGATACAGAGTTTGCGAAAAACTTTTGGAGGTGGAAGTTGGGGGTAAAAATATTGCAGAGCTGCTCATAAGCATCAGTAGATGGCCTGGGAAGGCTCTCCATTCCCATCCACCCAGAAATAGTGTTGGGAATCATATTCTGCCTCCCATGGGCTCACCGAAGCTAGAGACTTAAACCAAGAATCCACATGAACAGTCACCTCCTATGCAAGTCTTTAAACAGCTGTCCCAGTTAAAGCCAGTCTAACCTCTTGCGATTACAAAAAAAATAAAATAATAAGCAAGTGTTTCTTTTTGTACTATTTTCTTGACAGGAGACCAGGAGGGAGCTGTTTCAGGTCTGTATGTATCATGACACACTGAGCTATCAGTCACACAATTCTTGATTGTACATATTTAACAAGAAAAAAAATCCACACACACACAAAAAAAAACACTTAGCAATATTTTCCACCACCAATCCTTTCATTCAGGCTATTTATATAACAAAAAAATTTATCAGGTCCTATCTGTCCTGTCTTCGTGCGAAAGACTAGAGGATGAGGAAAGAAGGTGAACAGTAAGGAACTGAGAATGACGGCCGGGGAGGAGGAGACACAGCAGCAGAAAATGGCACTGGGTCACTCATTCATTCATTCATTCGTCACTGCTAACCTAAACTCAGGGGAACCACAGCCTTGCGTCCTAAAAAGTAGGGGTGCACACATTTCCCCCCAGAAGTGACCAGCAAATAAATGACTTAGCACTAACCTTTCCAAGCCACACACTAATCAAGGAGCTAAAAACAGATTAAAACCAGAAGTGAGAGGCTCAACAGAGAAACTCGCCCCCCTTCCATGTAAGAAGGAAAATGAAAGTGCTCATTAGATACATCTCCATTTAGACCCATCTAAAGATTAGGCAGTGCTGTGACAAACGTTCCCTTCAGATGGCAATTCCAGATATTTCTCATGAAATTCTAAAAAAGAAAACAGAGCACGCTGTGAAGGTATTTTGGGGGTGAGGGCGTGGGAAAGCCTTCGTGTTTCAACACAGTTGCCAGTTGCAAGTGTTTTCAAACAAGAAAGAAAGCTCCACAGCCTTCTGCATATCGAAAAGTTCTTCACCCAAAGGGAAACCATGAGGCAATACCCTCTTGGCCCTGTACACAATGGGCTCCCTCTTCTAGACCAACTTTGAAGTGGGTGATACAGTCTAATCTAGATAATGCAAATGATATGATACTAGACCCACATAATAATTACCTGGGCAGCAGCCTTCAGTATTCTGTCACAGGGTGTTTATACAGTATTTCAGGCTATATCCTAAATATAACTGTAGAAATGACATGTGATTTTACAAGTGCTGTTTAAGAATAGGATAGGCAAATGAAATGCACCTCAGACTGAGCCGGGAAAAACAAGATCTCTACCCCCACTAAGAGTCAGCAAGCCAAGTAACAACCAATGGCCTCAGTTTTTCCCTCTGAAAAATGGGGATTTTACCACTGTGTTAACCTCCAGATAATTTATGATACTGTTCAGAAAATGTTAGAGGTCTTTAGAGGGCTTAGGTACTGAGTCACTGTCAATGTCTTCTAAAGTTATACACTACGTGAATTTCTTCACAAATCTTCTTTATCAACAAGTGTCTTCAGTCTTAACTCTTTCTCTCTAGAAAATCAAAAGAGAAAAATAAAGCTAACTTTTAGATGAAAGATCACATGTGTTGACTGACCTCCCTTCTGCCCCTCACTAACCAGTTCAAGGTGCCCATCTTCTTCCAAGATCAAAAGGAACTCCAGGCCTAGAAGGAGGTTTAGATGACTTTAGAAGTACAAGAGTGGGAGGCAGACATGAACACTGGAAACACAGATACACACACACACACACACACACACACACACACACACACACTCAATCACTCACTCACCCACTTACCCAAATCCATAACTCACACAGAAATTACCAGACTTAGCTTTAGAGAGAACTTTCTAGAATAGTGAGACATATTAGATGAGTAGATATTATTGATATTTATCTTTTAATTTTATAATTTTCATTTGTAATAATTGAGTGTATCTTCAAAATAATTGCTCTAATTGGCATTCCATAAAATTAAAGCCATTTCCATCCCCATATTAATCTAGACTGTCTACTCAAAGAAACTAAAAATAGCATTTTTAGCACACAATGGGAAAGAGAAAATACTAAGATTTCTGTTTCACTCTCAAATATAAGAGGTAAAGCTCTCCTCCCCCAACGTGGCTCTTGGAGAACATCAAAAGTACATTTTAGCTGTTTCTGAGTCCACATCTGGAGTTTAAAAATCCAGTTTAAAAGGCAAATGATTTAAAATACAAACATATGGCTTCCTTCTCTTCAGTGATTCCTAAAGGGAGGAAAAAAAAAAGTCTGAATACAAACAAACTATTGTTTTAAAGGGGAATTTTTCTTTTTTAATTAAAAACATACCAAGACGGCTAACTAAGCTTCTACTTTCTCCTGGAGAAAATAATAGAAGTGAGAATTACCATATTAATCTAATTAAATCTAGATCAAAGTACAGTACAAGTAATACAAAGACAACGCTCAATTTCTGAGGAGTGTGGTCCCGGAGCTTGGGTTACAGTGGGGGTTGGCACATTTTTTCTGCAAAGAGCCAGACCATAAATGTTTTCGGTTTTGCCAGCCACGCGGGCTCTGTGGCAACTACCTAACTCCACTCCTGGGGGCCTCAGAGCAGCCACAGAGAATACATAAACAAATGAGGGAAGCTGTATTCCAATCCAATTTTATTTATGGACACTGAAATTTGAATTTCATATCATTTTCATGTGTCTCAAAATATTATTCTTTTTATCTTGGTCAACCATTTAAAAATGTAAAAACTATCCTTAGCTGACAGGCCGAACAACAGGACTGGAGCTGGATTCAGCACATGGACCTACGAGGGTTTGCCAGCCTCCGTGTTGGAGCCATCAAAGACTAGAGCAGCCCCTGGCTCATCAAACCAACATCCCCATTCCTTAGAGGAAACTGAGGCCCAGAGAGATGCAATGGTTGCCAGTTCTCACAGCCAATTCTGACAGAAAGGGACGTAAGAATTGGATCTCTGGGGCGCCTGGGTGGCTCAGTGGGCTAAAGCCTCTGCCTTCGGCTCAGGTCATGTTCCCAGGGTCGGCCTTCCTGCTCAGCAGGGAGCCTACTTCCTCCTCTCTCTCTGCCTGCCTCTCGGACTACTTGTGATCTCTCTCTCAGTCTGTGTCAAATTAATTAATTAATTAATTTTTTTTAAAGATTTTATTTATTTATTTGACAGACACAGAGAGAGAGAGATCACAAGTAGGCAGTGAGGCAGGCAAGAGAGAGAGGAGGAAGCAGGCTCCCCGCTGAGCAGGGAGCCCGATGCGGGGCTTGATCCCAGGACCCTGAGATCATGACCTGAGCCAAAGGCAGAGGCTTTAACCCACTGAGCCACCCAGGTGCCCCTAATTAATTAATTTTTTTTTATTTATTTATTTCACAGAGGGAGAGAGATCACAAGGAGGCAGAGAGAGAGAGGGGGAAGCAGGCTCCCTGCTGAGCAGGGAGCCCGATGCGGGTCTCGATCCCAGGACCCTGAGATCATGACCTGAGCCGAAAGCAGAGACTTTAACCCACTGAGCCACCCAGGCGCCCTAATTAATTAATTTAAAACAAAAAAAGAATTGGCTCTCTGGAAAAGCACACTGAAGCCATAAAGCAGTGATGAGGAAATGTCCTTCTTGAGTTCTGCTCACAAGGACAAGCAGTAGGCACTTAAAACCACAGGTGTCACAGGAACCTAGTTACTAGGCCCAGGAGCCTCCAAGACCTGCCTTCCCACATGTAAGATAACTTCTTTTATTTAAAGATTTCATTTATTTATCTGACAGATTACAAGTAGGCAGAGAGGCAGGCAGAGAGAGAGAGAGAGAGAGAAGGAAGCAGGCTCCCTGCCGAGCAAAGAGCCCGATTCGGGCCTCGATCCCAGGACCCTGAGATAATGACCTGAGCCGAAGGCAGAGGCTTTAACCCACTGAGCCACCCAGGGGCCCATAAAATAACTTCTTATCTGACAGTCACTACTCGGAATCTGAAGACTCAGTATCAGCAGCAAGGACCCACATATGTGCCAAATAACCATCAGCCTGATTCTTTGCAGCCTTCTGGGTACAAGCTCGGGTCATTTCTTTCGTAGCTTAACTAACAACCTCCAGTTTGGTTATTCCAATCTTAAAACTCCAAGAAGTAAGTGTCAATGTGACTGAAGAGCAGTGCTCAATGTTAAAAATTATGTTTAAAAGCAGAGTATAGCAGGTAATGACCAATTTAGTTTAAAGTTCAAGAGTGGCTCTAACATTCACCTTGGAAAGTAACATGGTCTCCCTCCATTCTCAGCTCCCTCTCTTTTTTTTTAACATTTATTTATTTATTTATGAGAGGAGAGAGAGCAGGTGCACACAGTGTGGGGAGAGGGCAGAGGGAAAGAGAGAGAAACTCAAAGAGACACCACACTGAGCACAGAGCCTGATGTGGGGCTTGATCTCACCCCTGAGACCCCGATCTGATCAGAAACCAAGAGTCCAACACTTAACTAACTGTGCCACCCAGGTGCCCCTCTTTTTTTAAACATTTATTTCTCTCCTATTTTTCTTTCCTTAATCTACTTTTTTTTTGGTAGTACTCTCATTTTCATTTCATTTTCCTGTGACCCTTTTTATTTTGCCCTACACCTTAACCAGATATACCTCAGAATGAAATACACCTTAGAATTAAAACCTATATGAGGCGCCTGGCTGGCTCAATCAGTGGAACGTGAGACTCTTGATCTTGGGGTTGTGAGTTCAAGTCCCAAACTGAGTGTAGAGATGACTTAATAAAACAAAATCTTTTAAAATAAAAGAATTAAAACATACACATGTATCCAAGGTTGTTTCACCCAACTCCTTTTTAAATTGCATTCTGTAGTTTAAAAAAAAAAGACTCCAAATTAAAGAATTAAAATGACTTTTTACAAAGAATCCTTCTGACTTTTTTAATCACATCTTTTTCAAAGAAATGTATGGCTTTCTATCCTGTTATATGTTCGTTCAAGACTTGAAACTTTAATATTAGTTTCTCAGAAATTCTCCCGTGATGATTTTTTACGAAGATTGCCCTATCAACTATTTTGTTCTTACACACTTCCTCAAAAAGGCATGGTTTTATACTTCTGTGAAGAGGAAGTGGCATTCTTAAAAGTAATTTTCAGTTCTTTTTGACAACTTAAATCAAGAATGACTGCAAACACCTCAGAAGTTTTTCAACACACATTTATTCTCCTAGATCTATCTAAACATAAAATTCTTCAGTCGAATAAACTAAGTCAATTCATTCATTAAAACCAAAATGAAAGAAAAATGTACTTCCTAAAGTTGTGGAACCAAAATGCTACAATTCAAATCTAAGTATGGAAACTTCACACAAAAAGAAAACACACAGAAACATTTTCTACCAATGTTGTTTAAGTTAGAAATTTTTTTAAAAGACCAGGTAAATGGTCATAAATTGAAAACAAAAAATAATTAAAACCATATTCTCATAGAAACTGAAACTGACCCTAGAGAACTAGTCTATAATTTGACAAATGAAGAACCAACCAGAAATTCAAGGACTATTTACTGGGTGCCCATAGGCCACTTGCTGTACAAAGACTTTTCCCACTCGATTGTCACAACTTCCCCATAAAGCAAGTATTACTATAACCATTTTATAAGCAAGGAAAGTTTTGTCACAGTTGTGTCTGAGACCCGTAGTCAGGAGCAGAGATGTGCCTATAGTCTCTCGATCTTCAGACATCAACTTCAGTATTCTCTTAACTATGCCCCTCCTGTGTAATATTTTTGGAAATTGTTCAGGGAGATGTCACATTTTAAAACACTGTGTATACAGTAACAGAGTACCCTGGGACCTTGATACAAGATTCTTTGCTAAAGAGCACAGCTCCTCAAAATAAGATTGTTTATTCTTGGCTGCTAAGAAAAGTAGCATTAGCAACTAAATGTTACACTCACCTCAGGGGCCCCGAGACTTAATTATACTGAGGCTCCAAAGCAGTCAAAACCCGAGTTGACGGACTTCTGAACTACACATGACAATATCATTTACTCTAGTTGCAACTGGCATTTCGCAAGCCTACAATCTACTCTTAAATCTGGGCTCCATTAAGATGGATATGGAAGGGGGTACCTGGGTGGCTAAGCAGGTTTTGGCTCAGGTCATGATCTCAGGGTGGTGAGATCGAGCCCCACGTAGGGCTCTGAGCTTAGCACATGGTCCACTTAGGATTCTCTCTCCTTCTCCCTCTACCCCTCCTGTTTGTGCTCGACCTCTCTCACGATCTCTAAAATAAATTAATTAATTAATAAATCTTGAAAGAAAAAAAAAGGACATGGAAGGATGTTCACACTTGTAGAAATAAACAAAGATATCTCAGCCAGTAGGGCAACAACCAATACCTACTTCCTATTCAGGTAAGAAAAGAGGTGTGGCCACAAGGGTCATTAAAACTGAGACCTTATAACTGCTTGCTGTCTTTTAAAACTACCCGGTTTAGAGGTGCCTGGGCGGCTCAGTCAGTTATGCCTTGGATTCATGATTTCAGCTCAGGACATAATCTTAGGGTCATGGGATCAAGCTCCGTGTGGGGCTCCGTGCTCAGTGGGGGTCAACTTCTCTCCTTCTCCCTCTTCCTAGCCCCTCCCCCTGCTCACATGCCAGCACACTTTTTCTTTCTCTAAAATAAATAAAACAAATATTAAATATATATAAATAAATAAAACACCCAGATTAAATAGAAACATGGTTTAAAAGCAGTGTAACATCAGGGTAACATCAGGGAGCCTTGCATGGGTCTCCCTGCCCAGTGGGGAGCCTGCTTCTCCCTCTCCCCCTGCCCTTCCCCTTGCTTGTGCGAGCATGCACTCTCTCTCTCTCAAACAAAAAATAAATAACATCTTCTTTTAAAAAAGTAATGGAACATCATGCTAAGCACCAAGCAATGTATGGAACTGTGGAATCACTATACTGTACATGTGAAACTAATACAACACTGTTAACTAACTAGAATTTAAAAAAGAGAAAGTGACAAAACAATGTGAATTTGGGGCAACTCTAATATCTAAATTCCCTTGGAAATACCTTAGACTGAAATAACTGTACAGGACAGTCAAATCTAGGTCTTCCTAAATGCATCCAAGATGTGGATTTTAAGGTAGATGCTCAAATATCCACCTTGAGTTATGAGGGCCGCTTAAACTAAGTCAATAGGTGGGTGAGCCTCACAGCCAATTCTGAGTTAGTTGCCTATTTCTGTAGGCAACAAAACTAGCAGAATTATGTGCTTTTCTGACAGTCAAAAAGGATTCCAACAACTCTACTGAAGACATTCTACCAAGGTGACAGTAGAAAGCTTAGAAGGGGCACAAAGAAAGCAGGAAGAAGTAAATTGAAAGGGGAAGAAAAAAAAAAGGGCTTCCAAAAAGAGTGAGTCACTGAAATATTTAGGAGCCCTGGGCAAATGCTAAGGTTTTGTGGTTTTGTTTTCTTGTTTTGTAAGATAAAGACTTTCTTTTTAAACATAACCACAATACCATGTTCATACTTTAAAGTATCAAATAACCAGGCAGTATTCAAATTTCCCCAATTGTCTCACAGAAATGTTTGTTTGTATCAGAATCCAAATCTAGTCCCTGCAATTAGTTTATATGTCCCTTAATTCTCACTGATCTATATATTTCCTCTCCCCCTCCCTTTTTTATCTCGCAATTGATTTTTTCAATTAGTTTCAGAGGTAGAATTTAGTGATTCATCAGTTGCATAGAACACCCAGTGCTCATTACATCAAGACCCCTCCTTAATGCCCATCACCCACTTACCCCATTCCCCCACCCACCTCCCTTCCAGCAAACCTCAGTTTGTTTCCCTGTGTTCAGCATCTCTTATGGTTTGCCTCCCTCGCAATTTTCACCTTATTTTATTTTTCTTTCCCTTCCTCTATGTTCATCTGTTTTGTTTCTTAAATTCCACATACAAGTGAAATCATCTGATATTTGTCTTTCTCTGACTTATTTCACTTAGCACAATACCCTCTACTTCCATCTATGTGGTTGCAAATGGCAAGATTTCATTCTTTTTGATAGCTAAGTAATATTCCATTGCACTGTGTAAATAAAAAAGATTTTATTTATTCATTTGACGGAGAGACAGAGAGAGATCACAAGTAGGCAGAGAGGCAGGCAGAGGGAGAGGGGAAAGCAGGCTCCCTGCCAAGCAGAGAGCCCGATTCGGGGCTCAATCCCAGGACCCTGAGATCATGACCTGAGCTGAAGGCAGAGGCTCAACCCACTGAGCCACCCAGGTGCCCCATAAATAAATAAAATCTTTAAAAAAAATTTATAAGGTTGAAAACAGGCCTTGGCTCCAACCCTACTACATTAATCTTTCAGTATCCTGAGCCATAAAGACCAAATATCCAGTCTCTTTCAATGCAGTTCAGTACTCCTGGATACATGTTTTTCCATAAAATGTGGCCATAACAAGAATGTGTAAAATATTCAAGTACGGGATAGAGCAGAGACAGAAGGACCCATAAGGTAACACAACACCTTATCCTTCAAAACCTTTTAGAACAAGATGGGATACAAATTCATTTTTTTTAAATCATACCTATACAACACATGGAAACGATGAGTTTTGTCCAGAAACAAATTAAGTCTCCAGGAGAGGACACGTAGTACCTATCAGAAAAACTCAAGGGACGCCTAGGTGGCTCAGTTAAGCATCTGCCTTCAGCTCAGGTCATGATCCCAGGGTCCTGGGATCAAGTCCTGCATGGGGCTCCCTGCTCAGTGGGGAGCCTACTTCTCCCTCTGCCTGCTGTTCCCCTTCCTGTGTGCGTGCTCTCTCTCTGATAAATAAATCTTTAAAAAAAAAAAAACTCAAGTAAGAAAAAAACACAAATACCCCTCGTACCACGTATGCGTGTTGAATATTTCTTTCCTTTCCTCTTCTGCTTTCCTAGTAGGAACCCTCTGCTTCAGTAAATTCAGTCTTCAGGTTACCTGACTGGCACATTACTCACCCGGGATGCCTTCCACCCTCGTCTGCTGTCTAAATCATTCCCTTCCTCAAAGATCACTGGACTCCCTCCAGCTCCCTAATGCCTTTCTTTGTAACTACGCCCGTCTCTGGACTTCTGTCGTCCCTAAAAAGTACCCTCACAGGGTAGACTAAACCTGCACTATACCTGGTTTGGTGGGTGTTTCATATGCCACGTGCATTCAGTAAACATCTGATGAGGGCCTTCCTTGCACGAGGCATGTGATATCATCTCTAACAACACCATAAGCTCCATGAGGAAAAGAGCCTTTTGTAACACTGCACCTGTCTCCAGAGGCCAGAAGCACAGCAGCTAAGAATGTGCACCTTGGAGACAAGCTTGCACAGATGTGAGCCCCAGAGTCCTGTGACCCCAAAGAGACTACTTAATCTCTCAATTCCCGTTTTCCTCATCTCTAAAGTAAAATGATGACAGTCACTCCTTTGTAGAGATGTTGTCAGGATTAAATAACAGAGAGCATGATTATTGTCTTATCTCCTCCTTCCCAATTCTCTCGCTGGTTTCTAACCATTTTATTATACCTGTTTTTATCCTTTGCGGAAAGAGGGGGAGCAGAAGACTCCACCAGAGTCACTGCCTTGGAAATGGAAATTTATGAAAGAGACTTTGATTGCCTGAATACATAAAAGACGATCCACTTTGCCAAGGGTATGAGCATCCTTCCCCACCATATCTGGGGTCCACATCTCCTTTTCCCTAGTGTCACTCTGATTCCTCCCCTATAAAGAAATGGAACCTACTGAGAACCAACTACAGTGCTAACCCATCCCCACCACCAAAAGCTCAATTTAAAAAGAGGAGAAATATAACCAGAAAAGAAGACAATATGTGATCTTTTATCTTTTGATGGGGCAGAAAGATTACTCCGAATTTTGTTTGAATGGAAATCCAACATCCCAGTGTACAGATGGGAACTCTGTTTATAGAAGTATTTGTAAGGTTTTTTGTTTGAGCGCCTAATGAGTAAAAACATTTGAATGTGTAGATATATACATACACACACATATTTATATCATTCAATTAACAAATACTTATTGGGCATTTACTATGTGCCTTATGCTGTTTCTAAGTGCTGAAGTTATAGCAGTGAATGAACCAAGCTAACAAAACAACAAAAAACTCTGCCTTGTTATTTGTGTCTCTTCTACACATAAGTTTTTATTTTTATGAAAAGATAAAATATATGGTATGAAGGATATGTACTACGGAGAGGAAATAAAGAAAGGGGGCAGGAAATGTGGCGTCGGCAGTTGGCAGAGTGAGGTCAGGCAAGGACTCACTGAGAGTAAAGATCAGAAGCGGGTGAGGCTGGGCCTGTGGACTTCTGGGGAAGAGCTTCACAGGCAGCAGGAACATCAAGGGACTGCACAGGCAGGAGGGTGCCTGGCGTGTTCAGTGAACAGTGAGGAGGCTGGTTCTGACTGGAGCCCCAGGGAGAGACAGGAGGAGCCATGGGTGGACAGGTGAGTGGAGGGGCCCACCAGGGCCATTCCATGACTTCAGCTTCTCCTCTGTGTGAGCTGGGAGGGGCTGAGCGGAGAAAAGACGTGATCTGAGTGTCAGAGTTCATCACTCTGACGGCCACGCTAAGAGCAGAGCGTCAAGGCTGGATAAGCAAGTCCAGTCAGAATGTTGCTGCAACAACCGTCCAAGTGGTGGTTTGGCCAGGTGGTCAAAAGTGGGAAGTAGGACAAAGACGATTTTTATAGTACTGTGGTATAACATATATTCAAAATACAGAAAAATGAACATTTTACAGGGTTCTAAAAGAACTATGAATTCTGATCTTTTCTTTCCCAAACTCGACAAGCCATCTTGTTCAGCCCTGGGGTAGGGGCGCCCCTGGCTTTCGGAGGCCATTGTTTAACAACAATGAGTTGGTTGGTTTGTCCCAGCTTACCTGAATTTCTCCTTCCTATCTTTCTCCTCATCTTGCCAGTCTGAGGCAGCAAAACAAGCTTCTGCTACAGACTGAGTGTATCTACACATACAAGAGGCTGTTGATTCCAAGTGGGAATTCCCTCCTCGGGAAAGTCTGTGGTCATTGTCAGTTGCACCCAATCTCTGGGTCCAACACTGAGGAAATAGACTTGTTAGACCCAGATGTTACTGTGGAGTTCAGTAAAATAGGATTATGGGAGAACCCAGGCCACTGGCTAAAGCAGCATCTCTAAGAAAGGCTGAAGTGGGCACCAGCTCAGCGCAGCTCACAACAGACAAACACAGGGTCTGCAAGGCCTGCTCCCCTTGCCCTGCAAGAAGCCCCAGGGAATTTTCACAGGGCTGCACTGAGAGCAGCCCCAGGGGCTCCGTGCTCCTCCCCGAAATCCAGCTGCTGCAGATGCTAAAAGATGACATTCTTGGGGAAAGGACCCTGACCTTTAGGCAGAGCGTGGGGTGTGTTTCTGACACCTGGTCAACTCTGGCTTCAACCACCACCCTGGGCAAGGGGGGCGGGGCAACAGAAGTTCATGGAAGGCAGTTATTTTTCAAAAACCAGATTCCGTGACTTGAGACGAGATACCTGGGGCATTCTCTTAGGCTGTTGGAACTTGAAAGAATGCAGAGGATTCTCCACCCATCCAGTCCCACTTTATAGACAAAGAAACTTAAGGCCAGGACTTGACCAAAGCCATAACAACTATTAGAAAAAGAACCATAAATAGAAACCCAGTCTTCTGAGTCCCATCTAGCATTATTTTGAAAATAAACAAAAGCAATGTAGCACTGAAACCTTTTTTTTTTTTTTTTAAACACTGAAACCTTTGAGACAGATTGGAACTGTGAGGAAATTTTGCACGTCTAGGCCTCAGATGTTCCTACAAATCCCTCTAGTTTTACCAAGAGCTCTGGAGGCTCCCCTGGGGCAAAATGGTCTCCTGGTATTAAAGATACCTTAGAAAGTTCCACAGGGATGCTTATGACTCACAGGGTGGGAGTGAGGGAATTACAGACACATGAAAACCAAGAAATACAAGCAAGCATTGTTGGCTAAGCAAAGCCTGAAAAAGCCCAAAGGCAGACTATACACTTCCTATTTGCTTGGTGTAATGAATAGAGTGCTAAATAAATTTTCAGTTTCAAAAGGGGAGACAAATAAAAAGATCCTTAAAAATTATGAATATCATAATGAAAAACTAGAGTCATGATCATTAATTTCAACCTCTTGGGCTACCAACTTTTTTACAGGCTTGAACACTGATGAGAGAAAATACCTGTTCTCTCAACCTCTGAAGTCAAACAGAAGCCAAATACGATGTTGGTAAAAGGGTGCTAAAGGAATAACCAATAAAATGGAAGATTTTCAAAATAAAGAACCTGGCATGATCTACCAAATGGAGGGGGAGAGGTGACCACAGGGCAGGAATCAGTTCCTAAATCATTGACATTGGTTAAAACCTTCTTCTAGAATCGGAATTTAACTGTTTGACTTTGTTACCTAGCAAATTAAACTGGAGCTCATCTTCAAATACACCCTCCATGGCCGCATCTATGAAGAAGACTACAGAACAAACTGTAAACAGAGGGACTGAGTCCCGGAGGGAGCGGGAGGGGCCGAGGCACCTGAAAGGCATCCGGTCCAACCTCTTCCTTCTACAGAGAAGGACGGCAGAGGCTAATCTGACCTGCCAAGTGTTGGCTAACGCACAACAGAGGCCACCTCTCCCTTACCTTATACCCTGGCAATCATTGATCACTCATCATTCCATCCCTCCCCCCCCCCATGCTCAGCTCCAAGAGCTCTGACAACCCCTCACCCAAAGGGTCTAAACTGATGTATGAAACGGAAGCTATCTGCCAACTCTGGCCTTGCATAAAGTGATACAGCAATCTTTGTAATACCTGCTCCAGGGTAAACCTCACTCGAAAGAGAGTGACTAGTCGACTAGTCACTCGTCCACTTACTGTCAAGCCTGGGGTGAGCAAACACAGCCTGTGTAGTGTGACTGTGTGTCCAGGTTGCCCTGGGACAGACCTGCTTCACACCTTTCTTCCCAGCTTAATATTCAATAGTACCCCCATCATTCTCAAAGTTGTCCCAGAATGAATAAAAATGACATGGCCATCCAAATTCTATGTCACTCCTAATCATCTACACACACATATAAATGTTTGTTTTTGGAGAACACGATGTGTCAGGAAAAAAACACTGAATCAGTCACTGGTAGTTTTCTCATACAAAGGGGCTTTCAAATAATACTAAACCCAAATAATCTTTGTGTCTCTTTTTATTTAAATTCAACTAGCCAACATATAGTACATCATTAGTTTCAGATGTAGTGTTCAATAATTCATCAGTTGTGTATATCAGCCTGTGCTCCTCACACCACGTGCCGTCCTTGATGCCAAATAATGTTCGAAAGGGCCTAAGGGACCACTACTGCCACCAATCTCTTATATATTGAGCTTCAATATGGAATCTTCTTTGAGGAAAACAAAATGGGAGAGCCACAGGGGCGCCTGGCTGGCTAAGTGGGGAGAACATGTGACTCGTGATCTCAGGGCGGTGAGTTCAAAGAGCTTACTTCAAAAAAATAGAAAAAAAAAATAAGAAAAAAAAAAAAAAAAAAAAAGGAGAGCCATAGCTTACCAAGTTTGAAAACCACAGGATTATCTCTCTCCAGCTCCTCCCTATAGGAAACTCATGTTATACTGTTAAAACAGAAATCTTTTTAAAGAATGTTTCAGTCCGGTTTCTGGCACAAACAATTGTGCTTTTTGGAGTTTATATTTACTCTCTGTTTAGAGGAAAAGAGGAAGTAAAAGTTGAAATCTTAAAAAAAAAAAAAGCATGTGCTGCTGGGTTTACACTAGAGCAGCCAGTCATTTATTGAAGAGACACATAAATTCACTTTATTTGTTAAAATCACTGGTCTAGACAGCATAGTTGTTAGCTCTGTGGTCAAGAGAAAGATACTGTTAGCATCATGTGGAAAGTTTAAGGATTTTACCTGGCTACTAAAGTTCCCTTCTGTATCAAGATGTCAGGAGTAGTTCTGAGTAGAGACTGCAGATGGTTTTAAAACTGTTTCTTTTTGCACATCCAGCTTTCTGATTTTTCTACAGTGATCAGTGTATTTGTTAATGACCAAGAAAAAAATCCCCAGGCTACCAATCAACGGGTCTTTCAGCACAGTGGGGGGCTGGAGAGGCAAAGAGGATAAGCCAGGCCCAAGTCTGGCAGTAGCAGAGACTTAGAGCAGATCCTGACTCAGACCACTAGGTCTAGGCCCCAGAGCAAGAGCCAGGAGGAGTGTGGGGTGCAGCTCACCCAATGGCTTCCTGGTAAAGAAGAGCAAGCATCCATGGGTCCCACAACCACACTGACCTTTCAACTACTGAAAGTACAGCCTTGTGGTTAGAGCCCCACCTGTGCAATCAGACTGCCAGGGTAGGACACAGAGCTCCTTAGTGGGTGTATGACCTTGAACAAGTCAATTAGCCTCTCTATTCCTGTTTTCTCATCTATAAAATAGGAATCACACTGCCACCTACCTCCTAGGGAAGCTGTGAGGATTAAGAGAGATGATTCACGGCAAGGGCCCAACATCCAAGAAGATCACAACAAATGTAAGCCGTTATTAGGTCTCTGCGGGAAAACACCAGCCCTCAAGTGCCCTCCCCAAATCATGTGACTGGATCCCAAAACAACTAATGAGGATCCAAAGAATAAAGCCTTTCTTTTCCCTTCTTCTTTGCTGAAGCCAGGACCGCAGTGCTCTTGAGAACAACGGTAGGTTGAGTGCGGCCCTATAAAACACACAACACGTCCCAAGGCCCCACACTGTGAGCCAGAAATCCTGCTTTCAGGGTTACAGTATTTCTAGCTTCTTGCCACTGCCACAGCTGCCAGCCACTCACTGCCTTTGGCAAGGAGATGGGTGACTCAAGTGTGAGCCTGGGCTTGGCAAGGGGACACCTAACCAGAAGGCCTCCAGGCAGGAAGCTCGAAGAAGGGCCACCTGCTGAAACAGTTTGTCTACAGGCAGCTCTTGAGATGGAGAGCTTTCCTGCGGTCACTAGGAAATTCAGGTAAGAATAGTGAACATTTCAAAGATCCAAAAGAACTTAGCATTCTGGCCTCAGAACTCTGAAAAACTTTTTTGGGGGGGTGAGGAGGGCAGGCTGAAGAGAGGACCAGACACTTAAAATCACCAGAATGCCTTAATCAGACATAAAGAGCAGCCCCCAAAAGTTCAATCGCAAGTCAAATTGCAAAGAGTTTCATGGTTATCTTGAGCTAAAATGCATTACATTTGTATGAAACAGAACTTTCCCAAATTTAAAATCACCTCACTTTATCAAAGACATAAAGAAATCTCCTAATGTCCACCTAGGAGGGAATAAACACATTATTATATTAATTATATAGGTGAGTATGTTCTATGCTGCACGAGGTGACCAACTCATCATGGCTGGCCTAGAATTTTCCCAGCTTTAGCACCTAACGTACCACATCTTGGTAAACCCCTCAGTTCTAGCAAACCAGGATGATTGGTCCCCGTAACACTGCAAGAAAAATGATGTGTGCTGTGTGAAGAGGAAAACAGAAAAGACATGGTTACAAATGCAGAAGTGCTAAATGCTAAGTTTGTTTGTAGCAACAGCTCCCAGTTCCCTCTCATAGTAAAAAAAAAAAGTAACTTAATTTAAAAAAAAAAAAAAAAACCACACTTGCCGCTCCCTTTTTTAAACTGTCCCAAAACAGAGTTCAGAAGAGACGTCCCTCCTCGTGCACAATGGAGATCTTTGGGGGGTGGGAGGGGGGTGAGGGGGAATGACTGACTCTTGACGTAGTGACTGCAACCTAGCAAGCTCCTGCCCCCAGCTTCAGCAGGACAGGAAATGTCATCTTCTTGCAATCTTTCCTTTAGGCAGGTTTAAAAACCAACCAAGATAGCTTGTGATTCAGGTTCTCAACAATAAGAGTGTGTCAGGGAAATCGGGATATCAAGCTACAAATCCAAGAGCCATGGCGAAAAATCGAGAATCACCTGACAGGGCATTACAAGATGACGGAGGGACGGAGAAGGGATTGTTCCACCAGCAGCTGACTGGAAGGTCCGGCCCTCCTCTACAAACTCTATAGTCAGGCAGTGACTCCCAGCAGGCAGCCCCCCACCCACAATGATGGAGCAAAACTCTTGCAGCAGGAACTCAAGCAAAGGGTTTTTAAGCCTCCAATGAGGTTATGAAGCAGCATCCAAGAATTCAGTTTCAAACTAAAAGGTAAGACTATATAAGGCAAGAAAGACCACACATTTCCTGGACCTAAAGCCACATAGAAACCTTCGTTGCTCACAACTCCACCCAGCCCAGACCACCTCCCCATCCAGCCTCTGTGTGGCCTTGTCCCAAGACAGTATGGCAAATCTTAGATGCTCCTGAACCTTAGAACTCCTTAGATCCCTTTTATGCAGCTGGAGATGGAACCAAATGCAGGCTATAGGACTCTTAATCTCCATAGCGATACTAGTTTCTCTGGGGAAGGGAGGAGATGTAGTCAGAAACATTTCAAAAGACAAACATCTTTGAAAGTCCTACTCTGTTAAGTCCCAAAGAGTAACGTCCTTCCTTTCTAAGACCAAGAAATACACTTTTCCCTAGTGTTGATCTTGATTTAGGCGAGGATGCCTTCTTGTAACCCTTTCGACACATCCAAGGAGAAGACGGAGGTGTCTTACATCCTCTAGCAAAAAGCACAGAAGCCTGGAAGGCAGGAGACAGGACAGAAGCTTCAGCAACACACGCCAGTGGCTCTGGTCCGTGAGGACCATGTGCTTCACTTCTTCAGATCTCAGGTTCTTCATTTTAAAAAATGAAGGACTTGGGCTAAGATTGTCTTCAGTATCTCTTCCAGCGCTAAAATTCTATGTGAAATTTTGTTGTGTATGTGATTATAACAATAATGCCCATTAGATTCATGCTTTGTGCTCTGAAGATTTAGGAATTAACAGACAAGTATAGTAACTTGGACCAGCGACGATGGCATGAGCAGCGCAGACTAAAACTGGAAGATTTTTTAAAAAGCAAATGTCTAACAGTTGTCAAAGTATGTGACCAAAAACAGTGAGGAGAATCCTAATATCAACTTACAAACACTTTTAAATGCTCTGCAACCAATGGGAACAAGTAGATTCCTCACAATTACCAGCTGTTCTTCCTGCTAAATTTAAGGATAAGATGAATGCTAATTCAGTGATCTGTCCTCCACAAAAAGAAAAAAAAAATAAAAGCCTGTAAATGCTTAGGGAAAACAAAGCAAAATTTTGAATCTAAAAGATAAAAGAGCAAATCATTCTGGTGATTGACTGCATCTAAATCGCAGAATGACCTGGGAACAGCAAGGCAACAAATGCAACGCATTCAGGCGGTAGATATTTCATACCAAGGAATGGCATGCTTGATAGGGTGTCAAAATCAAGACTGCCTCTGCGCCTACCAGGACCCCCAAACAGTGTTCATTTCACTGTCCATGAATAAATGGCAGGAGGAGAAAAAGCAAGCTGTTTCCTTTTTTCGTGAAAGGAGCTGCAGAGTTTGGTCGTGCAACTTGGTTGGGCTCCTATGAGGGTCAGTATCCTAAGAGCAGCAAAGTCTGCAAAGGTGGGGTGTTTCCATTCCACAGAGCTGCAGCAAGGACTGTCAACCGAGTCAGCAAATAACCTCACTTCTCCAAACCAGGACTCCGAGGCTACCCTGTGCGGTGTCTCAGCCAGGAAAGCAACAAAACTGATACACACAGGCACAGAGAGGGTGGTCCGCCGCTGTGAGTGGAGCCCTGGGACTTCACCTTCTCCCGGGAGAGACCGGCCAGAAACCAAACCAAAAGCGCTGCTCCAAGGGTCCCCGCCGCGCACCACGCACACACCGCCTCTGGGCTACTAAAGAGGAAGTCAGGATGTCATGTCAAACGGATAAAGACGGCTCGACCACACAAGAGCCGCGGTCTGGCCCGGTCTCCGGCTTGGCTCGGGGAAGGGTCCCAGGCTGCGATCCTTCCTCCCTCTCCATCCACCGTCCTCCTTCCGGCGGCGCGGACGAGCCTCCCCGCGGCCGGCAGCGGCTGGCGGAGCCCACGCTGCGCAGCACCGGAGGAGCCGGAGGAGCACCTCGAGCCTCCCCTCCCCCTGCCCAGCCCGGGCCCGCGGACAACGCACACCGCGCTCAGCTGCGCACATCCGCACCCCGGCGCCCCGGCTGCGCCCGGCACCAGCCGGCCCCTTCCCCA
>LNAC01000099.1:3979367-4046750 GCA_002007465.1 Ailurus styani
CCGAGGCCGGGCGTCCCCCCAAACCCCCCCAGCCCGAGCCCCATCGGACACACACGAACACAACCTGACGAGCAAGCCCTTGCAGACACAAGCCTCGGGGTGTCGTCCCTCACAGGCCGCCAGCTCTAACCTGAGCTCTCAGCTGAGACACTCGGTCAGTCACACTTCTCAACGTCTCCCCATCATCCGGAACCGGGTTGCCCAGCGCTCCAGCCCGTTGTCCCGCCTAGGTCAGGGGTCGTAGTTCGGGGGCTCTCTTCGTTTCACGCGGGAGGCCTTGACACACTGTCATTCCTTGGCGACCCTTCGTCGAACTCTGGGGAGCTGGGGCACAGGGGCTCTAGCCCTTCCACCCTGTACTCCAGCGGCCTTCCAGCGAGACACACGCAGAACTCCATCGTCAACTTCGAACACTGGGTTTTGAGCTGGGGAGATGGAGGTGGAGCGCAGTTACTGGAGAAGAAAAGAAGTCCTAAATTAGAAGCCCTAAATTCATGGGGCTTTTAAGTGTTGTCTCCAGTCGTGACTCATTTCTACAAAATCCAGTTACCATGCTCTTCAACAAATAGAAAACTCATCAAGCAGCACGGGATACAGATACAGTGGTAATATGCATCCGTTGTAGTAAGTGTTAATACTTCTGGAATTTGGAACAAATATTTATTCAGTCAACAACTATGTCCCGAGTGCCTACTCTGTGCCAGATACCAGCTACCTACCCTTCATTCGCTCACAGACCAAATGTGGACTCTTCCTCCCTACTTTCAGAGCCTCTCCAAAGATTCCACGTGGGAAAAGGAGAAGGGAGTCGTAGCATTTGCTTAGCATCCTCATCTTTATTACCTAACCATGGAATTGTGTGACTCAGATCACACAGACAAGGGAGCTAAGAAAGCACACTCCTGGCTTCCACTCCTCTATCTTCAGTAATGCTCAGAGACAGAACCTTTTTCTCTTCAAGTCCTCTACTGAATTCTCTACTGAAACATAGCTGTCTTTCAGAAGAGTGATAACAAATGATTTAATCTGCAAATGCACTCAAGATCCACTTTGGTTCATCATGGCCGCACCTATACATAATTTCTTTGGGCCCAATTTAAAAGGAGGAGGGAGCTGTTCTCAACTGTATCAAACCCATCACCTCCTTTTGTAACTAGTATTTTTAACACTCCCCTTACTGTCCCAAAATGAAATTCATAGATAATTATTAACTATCTATGCAAATTTCCCAGGAAATCAATATAATCTCCTAGTTACATAATAAAGGAAAAATAAAAGGAAAATAATTTGTAATTACTTAACTTTTTATTAGAGGACAAAATAAGTAATAAGATGCTTACACCTGTATGTAGAACCATTATGAATGAGAGAACTATAAGTACAGACCACTATAAATGTGTTGTATTAGCAACTCAAATATCAACATTGGTCTTGTCAGAGGTGACATGATTTTGTGAAAGGCTGAACAGTTTTTGGTCAAGCTCCAAACAAAATAAAGAACAAAGGATTGGGCTAAATTTATTGATATGGGTGCATTTACCATAAAGCCTGGATTTAATGTGTTAGTTCATACATTGAAAGTGATTCTAATGGTTTGTTTAATAGGTTAGCCAAAACTCAGACCCATTGGTAGTTTATATTCAATGAGATTGAGGTGCCCAAATCATGTAGAGGAGGAAATCCAAAGGTTCGTAGAGATGGCACTGTTGGAGTGATTTTATGAATAATGTGTATACCCAGCCCTGAACTGTATACCCCTAGAGGCCCAGGTGACTATCTCTACACTAAGGCATTGAAAAATACTTTAGTAAGGGAAACCCCAGAAAAATTCTGTACTAGCTGGATTTGATGGTGGAAGATGCTTTCATTGAAATTGCTCCCTGATTTCCATTACAGTGGGATCCTGGGACAGGGATGGCCAAGTGACAGTGCTTAACTGGCAGAGACAGAGTGGACACATTTACTGCAGTGGGCAGCAGGGGCCACATACGACTCAGAGGTCTTACCTACAGGGATATTTAGTAATGCCCCTGGTGGCCCTAGGAATGATATAGATGGACAGACTTCTGAAATATTCCTTGATCTCTATAAGAGGCAAAACTAGCTCTGCTCCCTGAAACTGACTTGAGCCATCAAAATGAAAGTCATCCTTCTCAACCAGTTTTCATACCTCAGCCAGTTCACAGACCCCTTGATTGAAAGGGAGACTAATCCCCTTAAGGATAGGGAACCAAAAGCAATACCAAATCCCTGGAGAGATGTAAAAATTAGTACCAGCATAAAAGATGTGGATGA
Organism: Ailurus styani; assembly: GCA_002007465.1. Classification (NCBI taxonomy): domain Eukaryota; kingdom Metazoa; phylum Chordata; class Mammalia; order Carnivora; family Ailuridae; genus Ailurus; species Ailurus styani. The sequence continues at coordinate 3,981,663 of LNAC01000099.1, forward strand.
GGCAGCAGTCATGATCCTATCGTTTCCCCCATTCAACTCACCTGTTTGACCTATGCAGCAGCAGATGAATCTGAATTTATTATGAATTGGTGTAAACTTAATCACATGGTAAAGCCAATTACAACTGCAGTTCTATGTGCTATCTTTACTGCAGCAAATCAATACAATCCTAGTTACCTGGTATACATCTACTGATAGGGCAGATGCTTTTTTTCTATTCCAAATTGCACCACAAGCTGTTCTCTTTTCTATGACAGAGCCACACAGAGTTCACCTGCATAGTCTTTATAGGATGTAAACTCACCTGCTCTCCGCCATGATCTAGTCTGCCAAGAATTTGATCCCTATATTAAAGACATCCAGGGGCTATCCTGAGAACCACTGTACTGTTGTGATAATAGCCTATGATTTCAATAAATCTGCCCAGTTTACTATATTACATTTCACTGTGGTTTTATGTACTTGCTTTATGCTTTTTAAATTTTCCTAAGTATAAATACACATGAAATGTATGTGTATGTCTATATTATTCATGTGTGTGTATATATGTGAATATACCTGCTTATATACATATGTGTGCGTGTACATTAACATGTAAACACATGGTGCTGTGGTGTCCCACCTGGTTCCCACCTTCGGGACCAAAGCCTTTATTTCCCCAGCTGCTGGAAGTGTTACTGGCTGACAGCCTGAAGCTGAGTCTTCCCCCAGGAATTGCCCTCAACCAAAAATAACCACCTCGACCAAGGTCATAACCCCTCCCTGGACGTTATACATACCCAATGAGAGCAAGAATACAAAGGTGTTTTAGGTGTTCCCAAAAGCATGCCCCAGTGAGTTTCGGCATGCAAATCTCCCTGTCAGAGGCCAGCTGCTGAGGAACCCCACCCAGTATAATCATGTGTTTTGACTTTAAGCTGGTGGTTTACATAGTTCATACCCTGTTTGTAAATAAATCAGCACCACCTTCCTGGCCCAGCTGAAAACCACAGGCAGAGGTATGTAAGTGATTGCTGAATGAGGCAAAATTTTGGATGAGGTTACCTCACAACCCTAACATGGTGACTCTTCTGTTTTGAAACTAGTGTGGCCTTTGACTGAATAGTTAAGGCACAGGGGATCCATGGGTGTCTTGGGTCTAGCAAGTGACCCTCACAAAGCAGACCCAAGGGCCTGGCAAGCTAGGCTAAGGAGGTAAGAACATTTCATCAATGTAACTTTTCTATTTTTTAAATATATATAAGCACTCTTTATCTCCACACATACCATACTTCCTGGACCCTAAAGAGCCATAGAATTTTAGTTTGTACCAATTGTTTAACAGAGCCTCGTGGGGAGAAAATGAAATATTTTCACCCCACTAAATGATCCATATTCAATATGTCAACACATTTAAAGCACTTTATAAGTACCTGGTACAAAGATGAATGTTAGCTATTATATCTTCTGTGTTAAAATATGAAAAGATGCCATCCTAGAAATGAAGAAATACAGTAGGTTTTTTTTTTTTAATATTATAAAGTTATGGGCGCCTGGGTGGCTCAGTGGGTTAAATCCGCTGCCTTCGGCTCAGGTCATGATCTCAGGGTCCTGGGATCGAGGCCCGAATCGGGCTCTCTGCTCAGCAGGGAGCCTGCTTCCTCCTCTCTCCTCTCTCTGCCTGCCTCTCTGCCTACTTGTAATCTCTCTCTCTGTGTCAAATGAATAAATAAAAAAAAATCTTTAAAAAAAATAAATATTATAAAGTTATTTTTGATGTTGATTTGCTTAAAGGTATGTACTTTATTTTTTTTTATTTAAATTCAATTTCATTAACATATAGTGTATTATTAGTTTCAGGGGCAGCATTTAGTGATAAATTTATATACTTTAAAACAGGAAATGCCTTCTTTGACTCTTGGTCTTCACCATCCTTGACTGTAATATATATATATAAATATATATTTAAATATATATAATCAATAGCATTCAGTTAAGTATTTCGTACTTTTATTTGCTATTATTCATCTATTGTATTTAATTTAATGAAGGATAGTTGGAAGAAAGGAGGGCAGGGACAAGGGCCCCCCAACCCCCCACCCCATCCTAAGAGAAAAACTACCCTTAAAAGAGACCCATCCTGTTAATCTAGATTTTACTCAGTGCCCCAGCTTTAAGTCTTCCTACTGGGAGGACTTACTACTTGTATGTGACAGAAAGAAAGGGAATGGCCTTGGGCATCCTAACCCAGGCCTGGGGGGGGGGGGGGGGGGGGTAGTTCAACAAAGCTTCATCTAGTGGCCTGCAGCTGGCCCGCATGCCTTAGGGCTCATGGCCACTGCCCTCTTGGTGCACCGGGCTAGGAAACACGGGCCTGGAAGGAGCTATTGCTCAATAAACTTTGCTGCCCAAAATTCCACTTTCATACCAAAGTGTAAAATCCAACAACACACACACACACACAAAATTCCCAGAAGTAGAGCAAGTAGGAAGAGCTGTTATTACAATAATTTGGCAATAAGGTATCTAAATTTTTCCTGTGAGGGATTGCTAAAATGAGTATTGAATTTGCTCTGGGTTAAAAGTTCCATTGTTGACTCTGGTTTTTAAAATTCTATCCCATTTGCTTTCAACTTTTCAAGACCGCTTTCTTAGAAAAACAAATCAAAAACAGTAGAGGGTGAGAAGGTAAGATTCATATGAGAAGATAAATGGGATGAGGGATAAAGAGAAGAGAAGCTGCTTAGAAAAGCTGAAGAGGGGGCCCCTGGGTGACTCAGTCGTTAAGCTAAGCGTCTGCCTTCAGCTCAGGTCATGATCCCAGAGTCCTGGAATCGCCCCGAATCAGACTCCCTGCTCTGCCGGAAGCCTGCTTAGGCTCCCTGCTCTGTAGCCTGCTTCTCCCTCTCCCACTCCCCCTGCTTGTGTTCCCTCTCCCATGCGTCTGTCAAATAAATAAATAAATAAATTCTTAAAAAATAAAGGGGGGGGCTGAAGAGGTGAAGTCGGTGGAAACCTCAGGCTCCACTAAGAGAGGAAAAACCCCAGATGGGAGGTATTTTAATGTGCAACAGTGATCCTTCAACATCAGTGGGACATTAGAAGGGGAGGCAACATCCTCAAACTTTCTCCAGAAAAATGATGATGCAAAGTCACAAAATGTGCTAGCTGCCCCCCTCTCTCTTCTCCTTCGCATCCAAACTTGTCAAAAAAAAGAGAGAGAGAAAAGAAAAAAAAGAGAGAGATGTCTCTCTCTTTTTTTTTTTTTTGTTGCCTCTTTATTACCTCCTCAGCCTTCTCCAACTCCCCTGAGCCCACCCCCCTGAAAACACGGCCACTTTGAGCAACTCCGCTCTAGTACAACCTGACAACATTCTGGTTTGGGCCCAAAATGCATTTCTGTGTCTTAGGCCAACCGTATTTCTCTGGATCTCCAGACCCACCTAACTGCCTACTTCTCATTCAGATCCTTCAAAATCACCTCACACTCAGCATGTCCAGAAAGGAAGTAATAATCTTCCTGTAAACTCAGTCCTCCTCCTGAATTCCCCAGATCAGTAAATGACACCACCATGGACATAGTTTGGTCTAAGAACAAAAACTGAGACTTATCCAAGTCTGATCAATTCTGTTTTCGTCATCTCTCTTAACTCTATGGCTTTTTCTGATCCCAGTTTCCAGGACCTTGCTTCAAACCATTCTCAACAGGTTTTTTTTTATTTTTTTTTATTTTTTTTTTTATTTTTTTCATTCTCAGTGTTTAACCTGCCTTATTGGAACAGCCTCCTAGCTGGTTTCCCTGGATCCATCCTTCACCCCAGTGGCAGTATCATCTTTCTAAAATGCAAGCCTAATCAAGTCACTGCCTTTCAATGGCTTTCCATTGCCTTCAGGCTATTTACAAACTTTTTAGCATGCTTGGTTTTCCAAGACCTCCTTTCTCCCCACCTATCATTCTTCTCACACGGAAACCACTTTGCTCAACTTGGGAAGGTGCCATTCACATCCTAGTCTATGTGAATGGTAACTGCTCCGGTAGTGCAGTACACAACCTGTGAGACTAAACATGGCGGCTTTGCCTCTTTATCACACTTTATATACTGCTAACAGCGGCTTTTCTGATGCATCATATTTCTTCTCACTCTGAGCCTTTGCATATTTCTGTTTCCTGCCTATAGGTTCATCCACCCCAATGTCATCTTCATCTAGCTGATTCTACCTATCCCTCAGTTTAGATATTACTTATCCCATGAAGCCCTCCCTTACTCCACCTCCTAGGTTTGGATTAAGAGTTTCCCTAACATTTCCTAAAATTTGGTGCCCTCTACTTAACCTCTATTATGGTACTTATCCCTTGATCTTTTAATTACCCGTTTACTTTCCTGACTCCTCCTTTGGACTGTTGTTTTAATCACCTTTGTGTCTCTAATTCATAGTATAGTGTCTGGCACATGGTAGATGCAAAGTAAATACTTTTGAATGGATGCAACTTTGAGTAAATTAAATCATTGACCCTAGCCAAGTTTTAGTTATCACTAGTCAAATAAGGCCAAGGATTTGTGGGTCTGTCATCAATAACTTAGAGAATGATGTGAAAAAATGTATATAAAATTGCACTGAAAAGTGGAAAAAATAAATAGATGAGAAAGAGAACAATTAGTATGGTATCTCATAAAGAAAAACTGACAAGGATTGGGATGATTTTAAGGAAAGTCATGAGAGCTACCTTTCTACTCCCAATACAATAATATATTAATGCTTGCACTGTTGAAGTGAGCGCAGATTCCGTGTCTCGTCTGTGAGTGGGCAACTCAAATGTTTTAAAAGATAGGACAAGTCAGAAATGAGACGTGTAGCAATGAACCATGCTTTCAGTTCATTAACTGGCCATACAATCTGTGCTTTAAGATGCATGTATATTATTTCTTTCTTTGAGACCCAGTTTTTCAAAATGGTGTACCAAGGGCTCAGGAATTCACAGAATAAACACAACTTTCTTTCTGGGGCATGAATTTCAGTTGGTGATTGAGGGAGTTAAATCATTTAACTTGGTAAGTAACTTGAAGCAGTATTTTCACAACTATATAAACAAACAGATACATTATAGTTTGGACTGTAGCACTTGCATACATCTTTTAAATAAATCCGAGACTTCAAACATTTTGTGTTTGCAGTGGATTACTCCACACTATCCCCCTCTACAACGCCTACCAAACCTTCACACTCCCCAGCCCTAGGAATAAGTTTTTACCCACCTCTGCTCTTGGGGTGCCTAGGAAAAGTTTGATAAGTACTGCTTTTAGAAGTTTGGTAGGCTTCCACGCTGCTGAAATGAAACAAAGATAGAAGAACCTTCAGCAAATGTGGCTGGTACACCAAGATCAGGGCCAAGTTCACAGCTGAGTATTGATTTCTGGGTCTGTTCTTTGTTCTGAGCCTGCCACTGCATTGGTTAGCCATTTTGTAAAACACGTGGGGGAATCAATACTAATTTATCACTCTACAAGGAAAAATATCTAAATCCATATCCCTGTGATATTTGGCCAATGGTACCATAATCTTGTGTACAAAGGTCAACACATTCGATGTAAAGGAAGAGGAGAGGGGAACTAACATTTTTGAGCCCCTACTATGGCCCAGGCACAGTGCCAGGTGCTGTACATTTCCTCACCAGCCCGGACACAATCCTGTCCTCCTTTGTATGCTATCTGTACCTTGTACTGGCTCTTACTGTGGAACATGACACTTTAAATATTGAGGCTTTGTTTGTCTGCCACTCTACTACAAACTTGCTGAGGGCAGGGCCCATTTCAAATTCATCTTTGTGTCCCAAGCACGCTCTGTGCCCGTCACATCATACACTCTCAGTTAAATTTTTATTAACTGAACTAAAATGACCTCTTCTAATGATTAAGAAACTTAAGAAATGAATGCCTTCATACACCAAAAATTCTTTCTCTAAATCATCTTGCACAGTTTCATCATCTACTAAAGAAATACACAGCATAGAAGTGGTGTCAGTTTTTGGTTATGTGCTCAGGTCCTGGAACGTCTCCAAGTCTCCCTCCTGACCCCCAACCCATTCCCCTGCCAAAAAGACAGGATCAGCCTATAAAACATATACCATATACACTTGTCGATTACCTTTGGCAAAGCACTCTTTTCAATAATATATTAAATATTCTATGAACTGTATCTTTAAAATGAATCACTAAGTGTAAATGTCCCCATTTCAGCGACTTTAACAAGTGGCAAAAAACAGGACCAGAGTCACGCTGCTCACCGAGGATCAAATATGCCGTCCGAATTTCCAAGTCTATTTCCTCAGGGTTGTTTTCTTCCCTCCCCAAATCCAGTGTAATCAAAATACAAAAATTTCTCCTTCTCATCACTTCACTTCAAAATGCTTACGAAGTAGGCACTGTATACACACACACACACACACAGAAGAGGAAAAATAATTAGATACTAGGGGACTCATCAATGCCCTGATTTAGAACTAGGTCAAATTCATAAATTCAAAGTTTTAAACCTAATCCATCTTCTCTCAAGTACAAATTCACTTGACATTTATTATGTTGTGACTTCCTGTTTTTGTAGAAGAGCAGTTTCAAAAATGGTTCAATAAGCTCTGTGGACAACATCTAACTCCTGCAAGGCAAGTTTTGGAACATTTGGTGGTAAATGAATAGAGAACATATGCAGTTCATTTCTTAAGATGTGCATATTTTCAAAAACTCAGGGGAAAAAGTGGTTGACCAAGTCTATCTGTGGTTTCATTGAATACTTAAAAATGAGTTAATGACATTGAGAGACACAAAGATACAGTTGGGTTTTCCCATCCAGTCTGCAAAAACATAGCTGTCAACCAGCGATGATAGAACCCATAGGAAAGTACCCTCAATTTTTCTAGAAACAGTAAAGAATTAAGGTTTAGTGTCTGGAACTGTGGTGGTTGGATGCATCGTTAACAAGAAAATAAAAAACAAAGCAAAAGAATCTAAAAATATTCTCGCATGTTTTACATTCACTATTTCTCTGCTGTGTAATTACTAGTGCATGGTGCATGGTGAAAAATATGCTAGCAAATATCAAATCACCAAAGAGGTCGCTGGAAAATCTTTTTTTTTTTTAACTTATTTATCTATTTTTTAAGTAAGTTCTATGCCCCATATAGGGCTCAAACTCACAACCTTGAGATCAAGAGTCACATGCTCTACTGACTGGGCTAGCCAGGCCCCTTCACTGGCAAGTCTTTAGGAGACTTGGTGAAAGCCTACAATATTTCTTCTTGACACACAAAAACTTTTATCCCCTACTTCCACTCCAGACCTTATGTGACTCTGGGAAGCGTTTAAGAGTGTTAGGAGTAAATCAAGACACACGACATGCTGCTATTCTCTCTCAGGTCTTTGCTGGGTCCCCGCTAAATCTGCTGAGCTTCTACAATGTTCTGCCAGCCCTATGGCTTTGCTAATGCTCTGCTGATGCTCAGAGAGAAAATAACCTGCGCCAGTTTCCACTCTCTTTCTATAAACCTCCAATGTGGCAAGTGCCATGCTTCCTCTTCAGGCCACACTGTGCCAACACCAGGCTCTTTTCCATGCCAAAATCCAGATACCAGGCCTCTTTCCAGAGAGTTCACATCCACTGCATAGGCGTCGGGGGAAGAGGGAGTGGAGGACAAGCAGTGGGCTGTCCTTTCCCTCCCTCTACCCCCACCTTCATATCTGGTTCTAGGAAACCACTTACAGAATTTCCTGTGGTAGAATGCGAATTGACACCACTTAACCAATCTCCTCTCAGATACAGCTGGAAGCAGCCACTATAGTTGTTGCCAGGAGGTTCGTTTGAATTTGATAACTTTGTGTGGTTGAACAGAATTGAGGTCTCATTGTTGAAGACTGTAAGGAAAAGGAAATTAGAAAACATGAAGAAAATTACAAATAAATAGTATTTGTTCTAATGATTCCTCAGACTATAATACGCAATGGTCAAATAATCAAAAGAAAAGCACATGATCAATAGGTACTCAATAGAGAAAAAGCATTTGGGAAACTCAGCGCCCAATGATGATTACAAAACCGCTCTTAAAGCTAAAAATAGAAAAGTAGACACAGACCCACAGATCTGTACCCCTGAAAAAAGTAATACATTATATATTAATAATAAAAAATAAATAAAAGTAGAAGAAAACTTCCTTAATGTGATATTTGGTATTTACCAAAAAATTGAAAGCAAACCTGTTTAATGGCAAAAGATTAGAAGCATCTTCTTCAAAGTCAGGAACAATGCCAGGAAGCTAGCTATCATTGCTTCTATTCAACATTTTTCAAGAGAACCAAAAGAAAAAAATAAAATTATCACTCATAATAGATAATATAGCAGTTTACAAAAACAATCTAAGAGAATTAAACACAAAAATCAGTAGAATAGGAGAGTTCAGCTATGTTGCTGGATATAAAATACACACAAAATCAATAGCATTCCTATACATTAGCAGTAAGCAACTTTTTTTCTATAAAAAGCCAATAGTAAACATTTTAGATTTTAAAAGCTATGTGGTCTCTATCCTAACTAATCAAATCTGCCACTGCTCAGCAGGGAGCCCACTTTTCTCTCTGCCTGCCACTCCCCTGCATGTGCACTCTCTCTCCTTTCTCTGACAAATAAATAAAATCTTAAAAAAATGATATATATCAAATTAGAGAGCAATATAGAAGAATATCCCTAATACTGGGAGAAAAGGAAAGGTTTTTTTTACGATTTTACCTATTTATTTTGTGAGAGAGAGAGAGGGCAGGAGCAGAGGGAAGGGGCAGAGGTAGAAGCAGATTCCCGGCCGAGCAGGGAGCCCAACGCAGGGCTCAATTCCAGGACCCTGGGATCATGTCCTGAGCTGAAGGCTGATGCTTAACTGACTGAGCCACCCAGGTGCCCTGAAAAGGAAAGATTTCTAAAACAAGACACAAAAAGCCCAAAACATAAGAGAAAAAGATTAAAATACTTAACTACATTAAAAAAGAAAATTTCAGTACATCAAAATAGGAATAATATTAAAAGACAAGCTGTACTAGTACAGGTATTTGCAAAGCATATAACTAAAAAGGCTTAGTGTCCAAAATAAAATAGAAAAATAATCCAATAAAATAGTGTGTATTAGACCTGTTAGTGGGTCCTGAAATGCATTTTGTGGGTTGTAGACTAGTATTTAATAATATAAAATAGGTTAGAATAGAGAATATCTGAGTACATACCACATATTAAACATAAATAGTACTTTGGGAAATTTTTATTATATATCTATATGTGTATATACATGTGAACATAACAGATCACAATATAAAATAAAAGTGGGGAACAGTTTTAAGCACACTAAAATAGAAAATTAATAAAATACATAGGTTGTACAGTAGCATGAATGTGCTTAATGCTACTAAATAGTCCTTAAAAGTGGCTTAAATGGTAACATTTTGTTATGTATATTTTACAACAATAAAAAATATATAAGCAGGTAATTCACAAAACAGAAAATGTTGAATGGCCAATAAACAAATAAAAAAAGATGGTTGATCTCAGTAGTCAACAGAGAAATCTCAATGAGTCAGTCATCAGATGAATAAATAATTAAAAAGTCTGACAATGCCTCCAAGAGTAGACAAATGGATAAGGAAAATGTGGTATGCACGCGCGTGCACACACACACATGCACACTGGAATATTATGCATCATAAAAAAGGATGAAATCATACCCTTTGAGACAATATAGATGGGCCTAGAGGGTATCATGCTAAGTGAAATAAGTCAGAATGAGAAAGACAAATACCATATAACTACTTTCATATAAAAATGAACAAAGAGGGGCACCTTGGTGGCTCAGGTGGTTAAGCAACTGCCTTCAGCTCAGGTCATGATCCTGGAGTCCTCGGATCGAGTCCCGCATTGGGCTCCAAGCTCCACAGGGGGTCTGCTTCTCCCTCTGACCTTCTCCTCTCTCACGCTCTCTATCACTCTCTCTCTCTCTCTCTCTCTCTCTCTAATAAATAAAATAAATAAAATTTTAAAAATTAAAAAAAAAATTTTTTTAAATGAACAAAGAACCAAAAAGCAGAATCAGGCCTATATATACAGAAAACAAACTTATGGTTGCCATAGGGGATGGTGGTTAAAGGATAGGCAAAATGGGTGAAAGGGAGAGGCAGACACAGGCTTCCAGGGATGAAATGAATATGTCATAGGTATAAAAGGCATAGTATAGGGAATAGAGTCAATAATATTGTAATAGGGGTGTATTGAGACAGATGTTTACTTATAGTGGGTGAATTTAACATAATGTATAAATTGTCAAATCACTAAGTTGTACACCTGAAACTAATGTAACATTGTGTGTCAACTAAAATATAAACAAACAAACAAAGAAATAAAGTCTGACAATGCAAATGTTGGTAAGAATGTAAAGCAACAAGAATTGTCCTATCTGTACCTGGGATTGTAAGCATTTATAATTTGGTAACATCTAGTAAAGTCACCAGCAATTCCACTTCCTCATGTGAACAAGGAGAAATGCTCATTGCAGCATGTTTATAATAGTGGGAAAAAATGAACATAATCTAAATGTTCACCAACAAGAGAATGGATAAACAACAGTTAAATACTGTACAACAGTGATGGTGAAGGAACTAGTCTCATGCATCAACACAGATAAATCCTCAAAACATACTTTATACCAACAAAGCTATAAGAGTATACAGTCTCAGGAAACAAACTAAGGGTTACTGGAGGGGAGGTGATGGGGTGGTTTGGTGATGGACACTGGGGAGGGTATGTGCTATGGTGAGCACTGTGAATTGTGTAAGACTGATGAATTACAGATCTGTATCCCTGAAACATATAATACATTATATGTTAATTTTTTTAAAAGTATACAACAGTATGATATATTTCATTGAAGTTTGAAATATTCAAAAGAATACTCTGTAGTGGTAGAAATATAAATGTATTCATTGTGGCACCTGGGTGGCTCAGATGGCTAAGTGTCTGCTTTTGGCTCAGGTCATGATCCCAGAGTCCTAGGATAGAGCCCCACCGTGGGCTCCTTGCTCAGCAGCAAGGAGCTCTCCCTCCCTCTGCCTGCCTGCCACTCCTCCTGCTTGTACTCTTTCTCTCTCTGTCAAATAAATACATAGAATCTTTTTAAAACATAAATTTATTCATTAGAATGGTAAATATCAGGGATACGTGGATGGCTCAGTCAGTTAAGCATCTGACTCTTGATTTTGACTCAGGTCATATCTCAGGGTCATGAGATTAAGGCCTGAGTTGGACTCCATGCTGGGTGTGGAGCCTGCTTAAGATTCTCTCTCTACCTCTTCCTCTGTCCTTCCCCTCCCCTCTCTCCCTCCCTCTCTAAAAAAATTAAAAAATAAAAATCAAAGACAGAATGGTAAATATCAAATTGAGGGCAATGATCTCCTTTAGGGAAGGAAAAGAAGGAAGAGAGATGGGGTCGTGGAGAGTATACAAAAGCTTGAGTTTTATCTCTAAAATTTTACTTCTTGAGCTGGGTACACAGATCATTATTTATTCTTTAATCTTTTTTTTTTTGCTTGCATGCTTGAAATATTTCATTAATTAAAAAAGAAGAATTGGTCAACAAGAGATCTTTGACAATTAATTCTATGCCCAGCACTGTACTAGGCAATGAGACATATAATTCCAAGATAATAGAATGCCCAATGACAGGCACTCAATAAACTTTCAATTCATTCGTGAACTGAATGACTGTAAGATAAGACACAGTCAATTCCTTATTGCAGAAACCAGAATAATAGGCATGAGCCAAATAGAGAAATGTGCCTGATTCTCAGTGGTCACTAAGAGAGCAATTCAGAAAAAGAGATAGGTTTTGGGAAGGGAGACAATGAGCTCAGTTAAGACAGAGGTGCCCTTGGAATATCCAAGTCAGGAAATATGTAGCTAGAGTTGGATAGGTGGGAGGAGATTCACATTTGAGATTTGTCAGCATATGGTTGATAATGAAAGCCATGGGAGCAAATGAGATAATAAAGGGAACAGGATAAGAATGACAGGAAAGGAGGCCCTGAGGACAACTAACAGTAAGAATGGGGAACAAGCCGGAAAATGGAGACTGTCAATATACCAACTCCTTGAAAAAGAATCCTAAGGTGAAACATCCTAAATGATGCCAAAGGACATAAACTTTTTATATTTTTTAACTTTTTGTTATAAGTGATTTTAAACAAATACCAAAATAGAAGGAATAGCAAAATGAACTCCCTTTATCCATCACCTGGTTTCAACAATTACCAACTCATGGATACTTTCATTTCTTCCATACCCCCATCCACTACGTCACCTCTTATTCTGAAGCAACCCCAAACATCCTATCATTCCATCCACAACCATTTCAGTATGGCTCCTTAAAAGACAATGACTCTTTCTAAACATAATCATAACATCATTATCATATTTTAAAAATCAACAGTGATTTTTTAATATCAATGAATATTCAGTAGTTATTAAAATTTCCAACCATTTCATAAGGGTCATAAATTTATTTTTCTGTTTGTTTGATTGAAGCTTACATATTGCTATTGGGTGATAACATCTTTCAAAACTTCAAGTAAGATATTTGCATAGGACATCACAGATAAAGGGCTCGTATCCAAGATCTATAAAGAACTTCTCAAACTCAACACCCAAAAAACAAATAATCAAGTCCAAAAAATGGACAGAAGACATGAACAGACACTTCTCCAATGAAGACATACAAATGGCTAGCAGACACAGGAAAAAATGCTCAACACCATTAGCCATCAGGGAAATTCAAATCAAAACCACACTGAGATGCCACCTTACACCAGTTAGAATGGCAAAAATTAACAAGGCAAGAAACAACAAATGTTGGAGACGTTGCGGAGAAAGGGGAACCCTCTTACACTGTTGGTGGGAATCCAAGCTGGTACAGCCACTTTGGAAAATAGTATGGAGGTTCCTCAGAAAGTTAAATATAGAGCGACCCTATGACCTGGCAATTGCACTACTGGATATTTACCCCAAAGATACAGATGTAGTGAAAAGAAGGGGCACATGTACCCCAGTGTTCATAGCAGCAATGTCCACAATAGCCATACTGTGGAAGAAGCTGAGATGCCCTTCAACAGATGAATGAATAAAGAAGATGTGGTCCATATATACAATGGAATATTACTCAACCATCAGAAAGAATGAATACCCACCATTTGCATCAACATGGATGTAACTGGAGGGGATTATGCTAAGTGAAAAAAGTCAAGCAGAGAAAGACAATTATCATATGGTTTCACTCATACGTGGAACATAAGGTATAGCATGGAGGACATTAGGAGAAGGAAGGGAAAACTGAACGGGGGAGATATCAGAAGGGGAGATGATCTATGAGAGACTATGGACTCCGGGAAACAAACTGAGGGTTTTGGGGGGTGGAGGATGGGTGAGCCTCATGATGGGTATTGAGGGCACGGATTGCATGGAGCACTGGGTGTTGTACGCAAACAATGAATCATGGAACACTACATCAAAAACTAATGAAGCACTGTATGGTGACTAATATAACATAATAAAAAAAATTGCAAGTCCCCCATCCTCCACCTCATCATCCTTTTTTTTCTTGCTATTTTAAACTACAGTTTTAAAGTCCACTTGAAACAGGTTAGGACAATAAAGAGGTCACTCCCATAGTCCCTAGAGAGTCATTTTGGCGCAAGATGCTTGAGTGGGGTAGCCAAGCTCATTTTTGAACAGAAATGGGAACTCAGATTTACTTAGACTGTGGTTGCACAGAGCACCATCTTGCACTAAATCAAAAGCTTTAACTTTGTTAAAGTGCCATAGGATAATTTCTACCATTACAGCTATTTCTTCTAAAAATTAAGGACCAATCATTAAGTCCTTCTTTAAAGAACAGAAATTGGCTTTGGAGTTATCCCTTTTATACTGACAGATTTCTGGAGGGTTTATATTTCCTAAATGAAGCAATGACAAGTCGATTTGACTTTAATGTAGACAGTTGTGCTCAGTAAAAACCATTAACCTAACAATAAACTCAGAACCATTTTGATTTACTAAAACTGTGGATAGCAATCCAGCCCAACATAGGAATTCTTAACACATACTTGACAGTCTTGGCTTTTAAGGCAATAATGCAATTTTACTTTTAGTATTTTGTAGCTTTTTTAAAAAATATGCTTAAACATATGTTCATTTTAGCAAGTTTCCATGAGTACTTAGAAATGCTTACCACACAACTGCCATGGGGTTCCTCACTGATTCTGAATTCTGGTTTTCCAATATAGGAAGTCATTATCTTTAAAATTCTTATTGTTGAAAATTGAATTCCTGTGTAATGCACTGTTTTGGGAATAAATTGTGGACTTTTTCTTCTTGTGGTTCTGAGAGTTTTCAATGCTATTCAATACTGAACCCATTTTACCTTCTCATCCACGGCAGCTGCTTTGCATTTGTTAATGCCATCTAAACCGAAATGATAGAATAGAGTGGTCAGTCTTTGTGCAGGGCCCTGGCAGCTCGGACAGTGGTGACTTATGAGCAGAAGACATCACCTAGAGACTGGAGCTGAAGAATGTGATTGACCTTGTCAGGAGCATATATACATGAGGCACTGAGAGAAATAACTGAGAGGCTCTGAGGTGGGGACATAGATGGAACTGAGGACCTATGATTAGGAGATGGGTATAATAAGCTATCAGTACCAAAAAGTCATTGAGGCCTAGACCTTGAATTTCCAGGTGCTCTAGTGATCAGGACTTCCTTGGCTGCAACTCCAAGTGACAAGAACCAAACCCATCCAAAATCTATAAAGAACTTATAAAACTCAACACCCAAAAAATAAACAATCCAGTTAATAAATGGGCAGAAGACATGAATAGATATTTTTCCAAAGAAGACATTCAGATGGCCAACCAACACAACATGAAAAGATGCTCTACCTCACTTATCATCAGGGAAATACAAATCGAAACCGAGATGAGATACCACCTCACCCCTGTCAGAATGGCTAAAATTTACAACATGGGAAACAACAGATATTGGTGAGAATGCAGAGAAAAGGGAAGCCTCTTACACTGTGGGTGGGAATGAAAACTGGTATGGCCACTGTGGTAAACAGTATAGATTTTCCTCAAAAAGTTAAAAATAGAGCTATGCTATGACCCAGCAATTGCACTACTAGGTATTTCCCCAAAGGATACAAAATATAGATTTGAAAGGGGTACATGCACCCTGATATTTGTAGCAACATTATCAACAATAGCCAAACTATGGAAAGAGCCCAAATGTCCATCAACCAATGAACGGATAAAGAAGATATGGTGTATATATATATATACAATGGAATACTACTCAGTCATCAAAAATCATGCAATCTTGGGCCTCCTGGGTGGCTCAGTCAGTTACCCCTCTGCCTTCAGCTCAGGTCATGATCCCAGAATCCTGGGATCAAGTTCCACATCGGGTTCCTTGCTCAGCCCTGCCTCTCCTTCTGCTGCCACTCCCCCTCCTTGTGCTCTCGCTCTCTCTCTCTCTCTCTCTCTCTGCGACAAATGAATAAATAAAATCTTTTAAAAAAATGAAATCTGCTATTCACAACGACATGGATGGAGCTAGAGTGTATTATGCTAAGTGAAATAAGTCAATCAGAGAAGGACAAATACCAGATGATTTCACTCATGTGTGGAATTTAAGAAACAAAACAGATGAACATATGGGAAGGCGGGGGAAAGAGAGAAGGAGACAAACCATAAGAGACTCTTATCACTAGAGAACAAACTGAGGGTTGATGGAAAGAGGTGGGTGGGGATGGGCTAAATGGGTGAGGGTATCAAGGAGGTTGTTGTGATGAGCACTGGGAGTTATAGGTAAGTGATGATTCACTAAACTCTACTCCTGAAATCAGTATTAAACATATGTTAACTAACGAGAATTTAAATAAAAATCTGAAGAAAAATTTTTTTAAAAAAGGAACTAAACTCAAACTGGCCCAAACAAAAAAAGAAAAGGAAATCATTGGTCACTTGATAGAAAACTCCAGGGGCTCAAACAATGTCATCAGGCCTGGCTTTCTTTCTCTCTCCATTTCCTGCTTTGTATTTTTCTGCTTTGACTTCTCCTTAGCCCAACTTTCCACAGGCCCCAGAAGCTCCAGGCTCACATCAACCTGACTCTGGCAATCTCAGCAAAAACTGTAAATTTCTTTCCACTTAGTTAAAATAAAGGTCCCAGGATTGGAGCTCATGACTCAAACTGCGTCCCCACTCATGCATGAACCAATCAATGATGGTTAGAAGAATGGGAGAGCAGCCAACCCAGGAACATTTGTCCTTTGGGATGGTATCTACCTTATTCATTTGACATGAGCTGAAAGTAAAGGAGAGGCAGCTCCTCCTGGGAAATCAAAACACATCTACCAAGAAGAGGAGAGAGTAAGATATGAAGGGACAAACTGCACAGGTGCACAATAGCCACAATGTGTAAAATTTGTGTTGTTTTTAAGCTCTTAACAAGTGGTCAGGTAAGGTATGGAGTGAGAGTGGAAGACAGTCTCTCACCAGGGGCAGGTGGGGCCAGTGAAATCATGGCTCCTAGTGCGATAGGGAGGTTTAAATGTAGAAGGAGGAATGAATGGGGGAGCAGAGAGCTAGAAATGGGGAGATCTGGCAATATTGACTAGGCTGCCCAGACGTTCTAAGTGGAAGGACTGTCAACTAAAAATGGGTTGGATGATACCAAGCTGAAAGAGGGGAAGGCAGATTCAGAAAATGTATCAGTTAATATGCTTTGGTTACATGTGACAGGAAACACAAATGATAACATTCCATTATGCCATTAGACAATCCCAGAGTTGGTTAATGCAGTGACATGATAACGTCGAGTCTCTGGGATTGCTTTGGTGGGATTCTCCTCGCTTTCCCCTCAAGGTTGCAAGATGATTGCCACAGTGCCAAACACTGCATTCTCACACATCAGTGTTCAAGGACAAGAAGAAAGCGAGGGCGTGGGCTCTCTTCCTGCTTGTCTCTATTTTATCAAACACACACACAGACACACACACACACACACACACACACACACATGTCTTTTCTAGATACTCTGCAGGTTTCCTTTTATATTTTAATGGCAAGTTTGAATCTATGTCCAGGTTCTTATTGCAAGGGAGGCTGAAAAGTAAAATAGCATTTAGCTCTTTTGATGGGTAGAAGGCCATGCCATCAAGAAGATCAACTAAGCAAAAAATGAGGGTCAGGGCCCATGGATCAGCCGGGCGCACACTCCCAGTACAGAAGGCAGGACTTCATCTGACAAGGAGGTGTTGCCACAACTGTTCTTTACCTCCCTCCATCTTCTGGGGTCCTCACATCCTGGGTCATTCATGAGAGCAACTGGCTCTGTGGTCCTAAATCCTCACGTAACTGCTTATAAATGGTATATACCTTCTCATAAACTATGAAATACCTAGGAATAGGAATTTCTTATTAAAATTTGCATGGTATGATTTTTAATGCAAATCCAAGTTGAAAAGATACATGTATTTGCATAATTGCTGAAACATATTATATTTTTAGATTTAAAAATTAATGCTGTAGCTATGTCTCCTGAGGCAAAGGAAACAACAGCAAAAATAAACTATTGGGACTACATTAAAATAAAATCTTCTGCACAGCAAAGGAAACAACCAAAAAAACTAAAAGACAACCTCCCGAATGGGAGAGGATATTTACAAATGACATATCCGATAAAGAGTTAGACTCTGGGGCGCCTGGGTGGCTCAGTGGGTTAAAGCCTCTGCCTTTGGCTCAGGTCATGATCTCAGGGTCCTGGAATCAAGCCCCTCATCGGGTTCTCTGCTCAGCAGGGAGCCTGCTTCCTCCTCTCTCTGCCTGCCTCTCTGCCTACTTGTAATCTCTCTCTCTCTCTCTCTCTCTCTCTCTCTCTCTCTCTCTCTCTCTCTCTGTCAAATAAATAAAATCTAAAAAAAAAAGAGTTAGACTCCAAAACACATAAATAAATTATAGAACTCAACACCAACCCCCCCCAATAATCCAATTTAAAATGGGCAGAAGACGTGAACAGACATTTCTCCAAAGAGTCCATACAGATAGATGGCCAACAGACACACTCAAAAAAAACATGCTTAACATCACTTATCATCAGGGAAATAAATGCAAATCAAAACCACAATGAGATGTCACCTCACACCTGTCAGAATGGCTAAAATCAAAAACTAAAAGAACAGTAAGTGTTGATGAGGATTTGGAGAAAAAGGAACTCTTGTGCACTGTTGGTAGGAATGCAAAACTAGGGCTGTCACTGCAGAAAACAGAATGGAGTTTCCTCAAAAAATTAAAAATAGACAGGGTGCCTGGGTGGTACAGTTGGCTGAGTGTCCAACTCTTGGTTTTGGCTCAGGTGGTGATCTCAGGGTCATGTAATCGAACCCTGAATTGGGCTCTGCGATCAGCACAAAGTCTGCCTATGACTCTCTCTCCCTCTCCCTCTGACCCTCCCCGCCAAAATAAAGAAATCTTTAAAAAAAATTTTTTTAATTAAAAATAGAGCTACCCTATGATCCAATAACCTCACTACTAGGTATTTACATGAAGAATACAAAGGGATACACACACCCTTAAGTTTATTGCAGCATTATTTATAATAGCCAGACTATGGAAGCGCCCAAGTATCTATCAATAGATGAATGGATAAAGAGGATGTGGTGTATATATACAATTGGACATTACTCAGCCACAAAAAAGAATGAAATTTTGCCATTTGCTACAACATGGGTGAATCTAGAGGGTATTATGCTAAGTGAAATAAGCCAGTCAGAGAAATACAAATGCAATATGATTTCATTCATATGTGGAATTTAAGAAACAAAACAAATGAACAAAGGGGAAAAAAAGAGAGAGACAAACCAAAAAAAGGACTCTTCACTATAGAGATCAAATTGATGGTTACCAGAGGGGAGGTGGGTGGGGAGATGAGGAAATAGGTGAAGGGGATTAAGGAGGGCACTTGTCTTGATGGGCATTGAGGAATGTATAGAATTGTTGGATCACTATATTGTACACTTGAAACTAATAAAGCACCGTGTGTTAAAAAATAAAAATAAATAAAAATGAATAGTGTAATGATATCAGTCTATTATAAATTGTAGGTTAAAATACTTCCATTTTTTAAATCTCATGGAACTTTTCAGGGTTACTGACAGGACTCAAAAATTCATCTAGAAAAATGAAAATGTCAAAGAAAATGCATTCAGCAATTTTTTTAAAACTTTAAAATCTTAGAGTGAGCCTACTAGAAATCTTCGGTGGTAAGAAGTCTTTTTATGCGGTTCAGAAATCCCTTAGGTTTTAACAAAGCATTTCCTTCTGATAATTTCGGGTAAAATTAAACTCAATATTCTTTTTTGTTTAATGGGAAAAAGTATACTTCCAACCCATTTTTAGAAAACTATGTGATTTGTGCATTCGTTGAACAAGCATGTCAGCACCCTACTGTGCGCCGGATGCTGTTCTAGATGTGTAGACAAGTGGTGAACAGAACAAACGTAAGTCCTTGCCCCGCCCCGTCTCTCCAGCCAGCCAGCTACCAAACTATCTTATGTCTACTTATGTGTTAATGAATGTGTTCAAATGGTACAATCTAATTTGATTTGTTCTTTTTCAGTCATGACTCTGAAGTGCTTTATTATTTAATAATAATTGTTATTTGTGTTCTCCAAGAAGCAGATGTCAAAATGAAGATAAAGGTGCCAGAGATTGGGGGTGCCTGTGTGGCTCAGTCGGTTAAGCGTCTGCCTTCAGCTCCAGTCTGATCTCAGGGTCCTGGGATTGAGCCTCACGTCAGGCTCCTTGCTCAGCAGGGAGTCTGCTTCTCCCTCTCCGTCTGACCCTCCTACCCGCTTGTGCTCTCTCTCGCTCTCTCTCTCTGCCTCAAATAAATAAATAAAATCTTTAAAAAAAAAAATAAAAGGTGCCAGAGACTTGTTGTGGGTAATGCCCATGAAATGCAAAGGGGAGAGGGAGCAGGAGTAGGCAGGGAAAACCTGCAGACCTCCATGTCAGTCTGACACCTGTGAGGAGAGGGGAAGGAAGGAAGACAGGGCAAAAGAGCTCCAGACTGCAGTACAGCTCTGAGGACATTTTCCTTAGTGTACAGACTGTGCTGGGCACAAATGGCCTGTGTTGGGCACAGACGGCAGGGCCTAGTCACCCTGCCATGCTCAGCCATTGGCTGGTTGCTTCCTAGAAGAAGACTGGTCTCTACTCCTATGCTGTGTCCGATCCTAAGGGCATTGCTGGTAGACAGCCAGTTCACGGAGGCCCTCACCACTGAAAGGTGAGTTCCTTCTGAAGTAAGGTCCACACAGTCTCCATGGCTGCCACACAAATAATGGAAGATTTCTATTTTTAAAAGCCATTTCTTCAAAATATTTTTTGTAACCAACTTATAAAGACAAAAGAGCAGAGCAGCCTTATTTCCTGCTAAATTTAAGAGCTGTGAAAGAAAACACAAACTCAACTGCATAACATTTTATAATTTCTGTATCTCCAAGAGCATAATAAACAGAGTTAAGTGCAAGCATCCCATCTGGGGGAAACGTCTGAAATAAATATGACAGGCAAATTAACAGTCTTTCATTAGAGAAAATTCATACAGACTGATTTTTAAAAATTGATTAGATCCCAATAAGGATAATAGGTAAAAGACATAACTAGATAATTTATGGGGAAAAAAGATATAAAACAGGGGCATTTGGGTGGCTCAGTCGGTTGAGTGTCTGATTCTTGATCTCAGCTCAGGTCTTGATCTCAGGGTTGTGAGTTCAGGTCCTGTGTTGGGCTCCACACTGGGTGTGGAGCCTACTTTAAAAAAAGATATAAAACATGGGGCGCCTGGGTGGCTCAGTGGGTTAAAACCTCTGCCTTCGGCTCAGGTCATGATCTCAGGGTCCTGGGATCGAGCCCTGAATTGGGCTCCCTGCTCAGCAAGGAGCCTGCTTCCTCCTCTCTGCCTGCCTCTCTGCCTACTTGTGATCTCATTCTCTCTCTCTCTGTGTCAAATAAATAAATAAAATCTTAAAAAAAAGATATAAAACAAATAGAATTGGAATATTTTCAACCTTACCACTAATTAAAAATAAGTAATTTTAAACAAGACTTTTTTTAACCTAGGAAACTAACAAAGGTTTTAAAAATTGTATTATTCAGTACTTGTAAGAATATGGTGAGTTATTCTTATACATTTCTGGGGATGGTGTAAATTGGTGATATTTTTGGACCCATTATTTTCCCTTAAAACATTATGTACTGAAAAAATAAAGTAGGAAAAAAGCTTTAGACACAAAGATGTTATTTTAGTCAAGATTCTTGTGAGAAACTCAAGTGGTTTAAGCCAAAAAGGGGAAGTTACATGTTCTTATAAACAAACCATCAAGCCATGGAAAGTAGGGTTTAAAACAGGCTTCAGGGTAGACTAGATACAGGAACTCCACAGCATTAAGTCATTCTCTCTTTTTCTCTGTCTCTCTCTCAGTTTCTCTCTCAGTATCTCTTAGTCTCTCTCTAGCTTTCTGTCTCTCTGTGTGTGTGTGTGTCTCTCTCTCTCTCACACACACACACACACACACGCACACACACACAGCCCACACACCCCATACCCCTTGTTCTCCAAGCTCTGAGAAAAAAAAAAAAAAATGAAAACAATGGTATACATTAGTGCTTAGGTATTGAAAGATTGTCTTTCCCAGCAATAATCAAAGCATTTAAAAGGAGCCCATGTACAATCTCTCCACATGGTGGAGAACAAGGGAGGCACTCACTTTGGGGTCACATCTTTACATCTTGTGATTCAAAGAGAAGGCGACTCTTCTACTCAGCCTGATCACAAGCCCATCACTGAACCCATTCACGGACAGGTTTCCTTGTTCTATCTCTCTTTCAATAACCCCACCTGCCATAGTCTTATTTTAGATCTGCATATTCTCTCACCTAGACTGTCTGTGTTATCTCCTAAAAGTTCTCACCACCCTTCACCTCACATGCTACACACACCCCCCATTAAACCATCTTTTGCTCTGTGGCTGGTGTTTGCTTTTTTTCCTAAAACACAAATCTGATTGGGTTCACCCTTTTGCATTAACTTTTCACTGGCTCCCTACTGCTTTCAGGATAAAGTCCATAAGGCTGCATAGTCTCACTCAACATTCTTCTCTCTGTTCTCTGATATCCACCACCCAGGCAGACACACTGCCATTTCCCAGGAATCTCTGCTCTTCCGCACGCTGTTTTACTCACCACTATCTGGGCAACCCGCTCTGAGCAAGTACAGCCCAAGGCCATCTTGTTTCTGATCCACACCAGGAGACTTTTGCTTTATGCCTTGTGGCTGCTCTAACCTCACACCCACAAGAGCCTGCTGTTAAGTTAATTAAACAAGGAGGCCATTAGACTGAAATGACTCTAATGCAAGGCAGTCTGGTAAGCAAACCAAAATCTAAACCTATAAATGCTCAAGGTTAAAAAATGGAAACCTAAGGACAACCAATCGCAGCCAACTAGGCTTTAAGCTATAGTCAAACAAATAATTTCCTTTCTTTGCAGCCACATCTTCTCTATAAATACCTTTCCATAGTGCCTGGTGGCAGAACACTCCTAACCCCTTCCGGTGCAGTCCTGCCTAACTGGAATCAATTTTTGCTCAAATAAACTCCTGAAATTTTCACTATTCCCCAGTTTATCCTTTAACACTGCTCAAGATGAACACAAGCCAAAAGCCCAGAATAATGGCAGCCTCAGAGGCCACCCATGACCCACTAGAAGATTAGAGTCAATGAATAAATGCTTTCCCTTTTTGTTCCCTAAGAGGAAAATTCTGAGAAACATTTCATAAAGCTCCTCAGGAGGTCCCACAGGACCGAACACCAGTCACCCATACCAGAGCCAGCCTCAGTGGCCACAGCCATGTACTGGCTAATTCTTGCCTGCTTCACCTCCTCTGGAAGCACAACCCTAAATAATCTACCTGAACTCAAATCTTTGCCTCAGGATCTGTTTGGGAGAACCCAGACTAACACACTAAACTACTTCCAGGACAACAACTTCCTGGAAGATCATAATCTGACCAAATCAGGATGGCAGCCCCTGGCCCAAAGCCTGAGGCAAGAAGGCTACGGGGAGACAACTGCCTTATTCTAACATTAGACTCGAACTCAGAATCGGGGTCCCAACAAGCCCAATCTCAGAGCAGTCTGGCACTCAAAGAAACAGGTCAGCACACAAACTGGTGTAAATAAAATCATTACTATTATCTCTCTCAAAAAAGCATCAAGGATATGAAAGTGGGGCGCCTGGGTGGCTCAGTGGGTTAAAGCCTCTGCTTTCGGCTCAGGTCATGATCTCAGGGTCCTGGGATCGAGGCCCGCATCGGGCTCTCTGCTCAGCAGGGAGCCTGCTTCCCCCTCTCTCTCTGCCTGCCTCTCTGCCTCCTTGTGATCTCTCTCCCGCTGTGAAATAAATAAATAAAATCTTTAAAAAAAAAAAAGGATATGAAAGTGTATTTCTTTAAAAAAAAAGATTTTATTTATTTATTTGACAGAGACAGAGAGATCACAAGTAGGCAGAGAGGCAGGCAAAGAGAGGAGGTAGCAGGCTCCCCGCTGAGCAGGGAGCCCGATTCAGGGCTTGATCCCAGGACCCTGAAACCATGACCTGAGCCGAAGGCAGAGGCTTTAACCCACTGAGCCACCCAGGCAGCCCTGAAAGTGTATTTCTGATACAAAGAAAACCCCCAAAACAACAACAACAGCAACAACAACAACAAAAACAAAACAAAACAAAACACCATTGGGCAACAAAACACCTGGATGGCTCAGTCAGTTAAGCATCTGCCTTTGGCTCAGGTTAGAGCCATGCATCAGGGGATGCTCAGTGGGGAATCTGTTTCTCCCCCCACTCTGCCCCTGATCCTGCTGTCTCTCTCTAATAAATTAATAAAATCTTAAAAAAAAAAGCCAACAAAACACTATTTTTGAAAATCCTCTCTCACCACCACACTTTCTGTGGCCTCCCCATGGAAAAGATCTGCCTTTCCAGGCCATACTCTCTCTCCTGACCCTCAGCTCTCAATTACAAAACTCTTTAGTGGGACATGACATAGTTCTGGACTTTCCTTTCTCCTCCTATCCCCTTGTTTCTCCCTCTTTCTCCTCTTGAGTCAATAAATCTTGCCCCTTTTCCATGAAACTACCCCACCCCATCTCCCTTTCTCCATTCCATCTGTTTTCTACCATTGTCCTAGCTCTGCACCCCAAGTCCCAGAAACCCACGCAGCAAAGACAGAATGTCCCTTAGCACTCAGGGGGAAAGGAGAGGTGGAGTTTGCTAGACTCAGAATTCTCCTTTATGGGCAAAAGAGAGTACAAACACTTGACTTTGATACGTTTGTTCCTAGTCACCCAATATATTAGCTAAACATAGAGGTAAGTGCATCTCAAGGTTCCTTATTCCTCTACAAGGAAAAGAATAAAGATGAATGAAGCAAACAGTCTTTAGAGTTTGAAGTTAACAGAGAAATTATCATTGTCAATGTGCAATCTACCAACCCACACTTTTGAGTTATGTGTTAAGTATTTTTTATATTCATTAAAACCCTTAATATATCTTTGTAACTGAAAAATCGTCTGGTAATTGAGGTCTTCCCAGAATTGCTGGATGTAGAGACTACCTTATGCCGCAGTATTCCCATAACAACAAATGGAAGGTGGGGGATTAATAGAAAATGGCCTGCATCCCAGTGAGGCCAAAACTAGCAGTCAGATTATAATCACATGTTCTCTGGAGAACTCAGACTCAGGGTCATGTGAGCATCATGGAGCTATGATCACTAGACACTTCCAACTCAACGCCAGGCCTTGACCTACCATACAGGTGGGATGGGGGACACAGGTCAAGTTGTGTCCTGTGCAGGAAAGAATTTGCCAGGGTCTACTTCCTTATTTCTCCTTATCCAAGGCTAGTGAATCTCTTCCTACTTGGCTCTTTCTTTGGATAGATGAATACCTTTAGTCAGGCCTTGTCCTATCAACAGGTGGGGTAGCCAGGAGGGGATGTGGCTTAGGCATCGCTTTCACAAAGGGCCTCAAGTGGAGAAAGTCGAGGAACACTGGGGCTGAAGAAAGACATCTATTTTATGTCCTTATGCTTGAACCCCAATATCATTCCACACTGCCTGAGTATACCATGAAAGAGTAATTTAATAAATCCTATAATTATCTTGTGAGTAGCAAATTATATTGTATTATGTGTTAAAATGCTAATTTTCTCAATGTAAACATTTAAAATAGCACTAGTTTTCTACATCTATTTTGCATATCTTTGTTTCTTTTAATGAGTGGGAGTAACTTAGGCCTTTCAGATTCTAAGCAGTTCTGGTTCAAGTAGCTCTCATCTGGACATCACAACTTTAAAGATGGACTTTGGGGGCACCTGGGTGGCTCACTTGGTTAAGTGTCTGTTTTCGGCTCAGGTCATGATCCTGGAGTCCCAGAATCGAGCCCGGTGTCCGGATCACTGCTCAGTGGGGACTCTGCTTCTTCCTGTGTCTCTCCCCCTGCTCATGAGCTCTCTCTCTCTCTCTCATAAATAAATAAAATCTTTAAAAAAATAAAAAGGGACTTCGTAGATCTCTGCACTGTTCAGCTACATGTTAACTAATTAGCAAATGAGAGGAATTAAATAATTATTACCTGAGTGCCTACTCTTTGTAAGATAGTGGGCAAAAATGAAAAAGTAAAGGACATAGTTCTTATCCTCAAAAAGTTTACATTCAAGAGAGATAGACATTAATCATGGAATTACATAATTTATGTAAAATTACATTCATGGTAAGTTACAGTAGGGGAATTTGGCCTTTGGTGAGAATCAGATAATTATTCATGAAGAAAGGACAGATACCTGAAAGGAGAATAGAAATAAAGTAGGAAAAGTGGCAAGGATGGGGAAGAGCATCCTGGGGAAGGGAAGAACATGTTCAAAGGCCCTGAGGTAAGGGGAAGAAGCACTGAGTTGAGATATTGAAAGATGGCCTGAGCCACCGAGCAGAGAGCCAGAGAGAACATGGTCTAGATGAGGCTGGTTGAGGGATATTACTTTGAATCTCCAAGTTTTTGATAGGGGTGAGTCATCTCGCTGCTGTCCACACATACCGCCTTCAAAGCCCTATCCAGAAAACCCATGCTCTGTACCCCATATCCAAATCCTTATCATCTTTCAGAGCTCAACTTGAGTCTGAGCTTTCTAGAATAAACCAAACTAATCACTTGAAAGTCTTTAAGTGCGACTTTATCCCTGTGTTTCAGGCTTTGAACAGCAATAAAACTAAGAAGTAATGTAATTGGGCAAAGTGTTGTCCAAAGGAAAAGAATTCAAACAATATTAAATGAGTTTACAGAAGCAGATAGAAAATAAGGAAACACACCCACACAGGAAATTTTTTAAAGTTTTTCCAGATAAGGGGACTTTTCATTCATTCAGAGAAACAGTTTTGAATTAAGAGGGGAGTTTTCACATATAAATATTGCAATGCATGCCAAGGGATGTGGTATAAAGATAGATTATAAAAAAACTAAATTAGAGAATCAACCAAACCAAAATTTGTCTCTTTTAGAAGACATTTTAAAAAATAGACAAAACTCTGGCAAATTGGTAAAGAAAGATAACATAAATAGGCAATGTTAGGAGTAAAAAGGGAACATGACATAAATACAAGGATTTTTAAAGTTAAGAGACTACTATGAACATCTTTCTGGCAATAAACCTGAAAACAGATTCAGTGCATAACTGACTAGGAAAATATAATAATTCTTCAAAACTAATTCAATAAAAAAAAACTAAGTAGAGATATATAACTGGAATTAGGCAGAGGAAGTAAATTTGACCTCAAATAATATAGTGCCAGTTTAGCACAAATGACAGAAAAGTCATCAGGAATTCCTTTAAGTAGCAAAATGGGTCTCTCCCCCCCCATACCTATCTATAATGTACAAAGAGAAGACTTAGTAACTAGGATTATCAATGACTGAGGCAGATTTTTTTTTCACATTAATATCTGGTTGCCCTGCGTGTTTCCAGAAATTTCCACTAATAACATTACCTTTCAGGCCCTCTATTTTAAGCAGGTGTGTGCATTGTCAGTGGTCTCAAGCATTATGGGAGCATCCTGAAACTTTTTGGTCTGCAGGACATTTTTGAATAGCAGTGGCACACTTGAAAGGAGCCTCAGACAATACTAGACAAATTAGCAATAATTACAATACAATTATGCTCTAGTGTAACAATGTCACTGCAACTGTCAAAGCAGGCACAGTTATAACAGTCACCCTTCCACGCCATGTTACTATTTGAACGAACCGTTTTACCACCGAACCATGCTCTGTTACAGATTTTTTTTTTAAGATTTTATTTATTTATCTGACAGAGAGAGATCACAAGTAGGCAGAGAGGCAGGCAGAGAGAGAGGAGGAAGCAGGCTCCCCACTGAGCAGAGAGCCCGATGCAGGACTCGATCCCAGGACCCTGAGATCATGACCTGAGCTGAAGGCAGAGGCTTAACCCACTGAGCCACCCAGGTGCCCCGCTCTGTTACCTATTTTTTTTTTTTAAAGATTTTATTTATTTATTTGACACAGACAGAGAGATCAGATCACAAGCAGGCAGAGAGAGAGGAGGAAGCAGGCTCCCCGCCGCGCAGGGAGCCCGATGCGGGCCTCGATCCCAGGACCCTGAGATCATGACCTGAGCCGAAGGCAGAGGCTTTAACCCACTGAGCCACCCAGGCGCCCCTCTGTTACCTATTTTTGAGGCGATAACCTTATGGCTCGCATCCAAGCAACAGAAGAGCTTTCTCTGACACTTGCTTGCGTTTTTCTTTACACCTGTCTCACCCACAGCAAGTTCTATGCCATTATGTATCATGTCACACAACCCCCTCAGCCCGCTCCAGTTGACAGATATCAGATAAATATATGCATACTGAATCCCAGGAAGAATTACCATTACACATTAGTCAAAGTTTGACAATTCTGCCTACCCTTTTATGACAATACCTTACACCTTATGTACTAGCTGAGAACCGCCAGGAGCTCCTGGCAAGCCAGCCTGCCACAGAGATTTGTTTCAGGGGACAATGAGATGACCATAGACAGCATGGCCACCCCTTTTAGTAGTTATAAATTTATCTTTAATATGTATTAGGAAGAAATGTAAGTAGCATCTCCAATTTGGATTTTCACAGATAGTAATTCAATAGAAACAGCACAGCAGAAAATAGAAACAGCAATAGAATATGAATCTGGAATTAAAGATGCACACATGTCTTAGGAAGAATGATGTTTACATATTTTTAGCAAAGCAGTACACCAAGCACAGCCTTTACAGAACCTGGGAAGGGAAGATACCTACTCACAAGCACATGACTCTGTTACATTTCATTATAGAGACATAGGCAGAAGGACTGCCTATCTTGGCAACCGAAGGCAGGAGAAATTGCCAAATCCTGCAGAATAGTTGAAAGAAATTTCTTTTTTCAAACTTATTTTTGTTTTTTAAAGATTTTATGTATGTATGTATGTATGTATGTATGTATGTATGTATGTATGTATTTATTTATTTATTTGACAGAGAAAGACACAGCAAGAGAGGGAACACAAGCAGGGGGAGTGGGAGAGGGAGAAGCAGGCTCCCAGCCGTGCAGGGAGCCGGATGTGGGGCTCGATCCCAGGAACCGGGGATCATGATCTGAGCCGAAGGCAGATGTTTAACGACTGAGCCACCCAGGCACCCCTGAAAGAAATTTCAAAGCAACAAGACGCTGGTGTGAGTGATCCATGTTGGCACAGCACTGTCATGCATCACAGGTCTTTCCCTCTCCCCGGGACATAAAGGAATGGTGAACCTCACAGTCACGATGTCTTAGATTTGATCAAATTCCCTCCGGATTCCAAATGCCACAGTCACGTTGGGCTGTGCCATGGAGCTGCCAGTGCCAAGCAGGGTGGGAAGAAATGCTGCCACCTCTTCTTTCCTGGTACATGGAAAGGCCAGGCCTCAGGCACCTGGACCTTGGGTGACAGCAGAGGGGGAACACTGGAACTGCCTTATGGCCGATATGAAGGAAACCTCTAAGTATTAAAGAGTAGTTAGAGGGGCTTGTGGGTGGCTCAGTAGGTTAAGCATCTGCCTTAGGCTCAGATCATGATCCCAGGGTCCTGGGATTGAGCCCTACATTGGGCTCCAGGCTTAGCGGGGAGTCAGCTTCTCCCTCTCCCTCTGCCTGCTGCTCCCCCTGCTTGTGCTCTCTTTCTCTCTGTGTGTGTCAAATAAATAAAATCATAAAAAAAAAAAAAAGAATAGTTAGAGATGGAATAAAGCAAACAAAGCTGTAAATTCTAGAGCTAGCAGCCGGGCCTCTGCCCTATTCTATTTTTTTTTTTTAAGATTTTATTTATTTATTTCACAGAGGGAGAGAGATCACAAGGAGGCAGAGAGGCAGGCAGAGAGAGGGGGGAAGCAGGCTCCCTGCTGAGCAGGGAGCCCGATGCAGGCCTCGATCCCAGGACCCTGAGATCATGACCTGAGCCGAAAGCAGAGGCTTTAACCCACTGAGCCACCCAGGCTCCCCTCTGCCCTATTCTAAATAGGCGTTTCTTTTCCTCAGGGATGATATGCATAGAGTTAATAATCCCCAACACTGCCCAAAAAGAAGGCCCTGGAAGGGCTCCTGAGGGGCCCTGCTAGACTAGGTGTGGCCCCTCTCATTGCTAAGTGAGGGGCCCCGCGGTCCTGGAGAAGGGAAATGGAAAATCACCAGGGAGGAAGGGAGAGACTATGGGCAACACTGTCTACCAATTAGTGTGAAAATACTTTAAAATTTAGAAAATCACTGCAGCCACATTGCTGGTTACCGGTTGAATAGACCCCTGTTGATACCCTTTCTTCCACCTCTCTCCTTCCCTGTACAACTGGAGAGACTGTATACAACGTGGAAAGTAAGAGCCAGGCTGTGGACTCTGCTGTGGGGCCCAAACCCCTGCTGGATGATCTTAAGCAAGCCGTTAACGTCTCAGGGTCTCAACTGTTTTATTTATGTAATGGAGAAAGCACTCAATTCTATAGGTTTCTTAGAACTAAATGAGATAAGGTGGTTACAGTGCTTAAGCATGGTGCCTAGTACATTAGTAAATTCTCCACAAACCGAAGCTACTGGCCTAATAGTTATCTGTTTCTCATGCTCAGCAGAACCAAGTACCTTGCTCAGGCGTTGGTGGGTGACTCACATTAGTCACATTGTGACTGGGCCACGTTGAAGATGTGGGTTTTTGGGTTTGACTGCTGATGGCCATTAAATACAATCACAATGCGAACATCTGGTTTCAACTGAAATTCTAGTCCTTGTGTTCTGTGAGTCAGTTTAGGGGTTCTTCCCCTCAAAAAACAATTGAAAAAAAATTTTGTACTAAATTTACCATTTCTAAGTGGGTTAAAATACGTTCTTTATTTAAAAACAAATAGGCCCTAGGACAGTATGGGAGAGAGTTATCTATTTTGGCAAGTTGCCTTTCCATTAAGTGCATATTACACAGTCAACTCGCCATGGTAAAGCAGTTGTGACATTTCTCGCTGACCTTTCTGGCCCCAATTATCTAATGCTCAGCACAGCTTTTATGGAAAATATCATCACAATTTATAGCTAATGGGTGAGCTGGGCACTATCTGTGTCTTTAAAACATGCCTCCTCACCCTATATTATGCTCACCTAGTACTATTTTTTACTATTATACATACTATTACAGCGAACAGGTTTGTAGTTTTATCTTTGTGCCTTTGTCCAATCATTTCTTTAGAAATTCTTAAAAATAGGTTGCCTAGCATAAATGGTATACAGATTTTGAAATTAAATATATAGTCTTCCACAAAGTTTTTACCAACCTACACTTTTAGCTATAGTATATGAGATTATCTCCCCTCATGTTTTCATCAATATTTAAATCTTTAGCACACTTGTAGGTGAAAATGTCATCTTACAGTTTTAATTTTGCATTTTTTTCAGTTATTCATTAGTTAAGCATCCTCATTCTTGTTTATTAACCACATGGATTACTTACTCTGTTTGAGTCTTCTGCTCATTTTTCTATAGACACTGGCATTTTTATTGTTATAAACATTTTAAAATATAGAAAATAAATATAAATATTATTTATATAGATATAACTATAAGTGAATAATGCGTATAATTATATAGAGAGGATATTTTAAGTTTTCAGCTATTATAATCTTACCTGGTAGAAAGAAATTAGAGTCATTCTTACATTTTAGTTTCAAATATATTGTTTATAGTAAAATATATATAGAGAGAGAAAAAGACAGGTACACACGCACACACACACACACACACACACACCTATATATGTATATATATTATTTATAGTAACCTCAAGATAATTTTGTACTAGTCAACAAGACCTGGCCACAATATATTAATACTTTAGGAATCAAGGCAAGCCAGTGAGCTATTAGTAGTTAATCTTTGTTCCTCTGAGCTGGTCTAGGAGTAATTAAGGCCCTGCCTTTGATGTAACAACCTCAGGGAAGGGAGAAGGGAACAGACATGCAAAGAACAAACCTTGCTGGTATTTCTCTGCTCTTAATTGCTGAGGACATAAAATTAGTGACTATTATTCCATGGCATGAGATCCTTCAGTACCTGTCACTGGGGGGACATAGAGGCATTCATCCACCACCCGCTTTTATCTTAAGTGAGAATGTAGAGATAAGGCTGGGAAGAGAGATAGGATAGTTAGGATCCTCTTTGGGGAGACAAGAGCTTGAGAGCAGGAACAGCAGTGAAGGGAAGAGGGCTAAGGTGAGCATCCTACACAACTGGCCAGCTTCCTCCAGCTGTATGGTAGAAGGCAATGAGCCTGTGAGAGGCAATCTTCCCCAGAACCTCAAAGCTTTGGGAGGTCTGGTGGGGACTTAGTGGTAGTGGTAGAAAATGTGTCTCATTCTCCACTGATTAAGTCTCCTCAGGAGTCAATCTGTGTATGTGCCAAGGTCATGGGTCCTTCTCTGGTCTTGTTTCTGTGCAGTGATGAAATTATACTTTTGGTTTCGTTTTTATTGCTCACCATTTTATTCATCAGTTTATATGTGAATCTCCATTTCTTTCCAGCTGAATTATAAACCACTTCAAGGTGGAATTTTTTAGAATTCTTAATATTTAGCAAATTTTAAGTATACAATATATACTCAAATATTTGTGTCTACATATCACACAACCTAATATAAAAGAATTTTTTAAAGATTAAATAATACAATGTAAATTAAATATTTTATTACTGAACTATCATTTAGTTACCAAGTCTGTAAAACAGAAGAAAAAAGAGAGACCACATAGGAAGCCAAATGGAAAACAAGGTATTCTTTTTAGGTCACAGAATTTTATGATTAGAAGGAGTTGTAAAAATTAATAAAAGGAGGGACACCTGGCTGGTTCAGTCAGTTGAGCCCAGGACTTTTGATCTCTGGGTTGTTTGAGCCCCACATTGAGTGTAGAGACTACTTAAAAATAAAAAATAAAATTAATAAAAGGAAGCCTCGTTTAGAATGGAATCAAGAGGACAGGAAGGGGGGCTCTCATGCCCTACCACTCATCAATTGCAAATCCAACAGGAAGAGAAAGAT
Source organism: Ailurus styani (assembly GCA_002007465.1). NCBI lineage: Eukaryota > Metazoa > Chordata > Mammalia > Carnivora > Ailuridae > Ailurus > Ailurus styani. The sequence continues at coordinate 4,014,461 of LNAC01000099.1, forward strand.
CTTCACATGGATACTACTTTACTATCTCAGGCTTTCCTCCTCCCCCAGCAACAGCCCAGCCAATGAGAGATTCTCACAACTCAGCCAATGAGAAGCCACCACACTCCAGTTTACTCCCAGTTTACTCCAAAGGAGTTTTTCGTTTATAAGGGTCACCAGCGTCCTCCCTTTCCTCCATAAAAGGGTGTTCCTCTCCTTTGTTCTGCAGACCTGCCTGTGGTGTTGCTGCAGTTTGCTTGTTCTAGATTACAGTTTTCTGCTATTCTGAATAAACCATCTTTTTCTGGTAAAATAGCTGGCAGGGTTTTTTGGTGTGTTTGTTTTTTTTTTTTTTTTAAGATTTATTTATTTATTTCAGAGAGAGAGCAAATGAGTGGGGAGAGGGGCAGAGGGAGAGAGAGAGTCCTGAAGCTGACTTTCCACTGAGAAGGGAGCCCAAAGAGGGGGCGGTGAGGGTGCTCCATCTCAGAACCCTGAGATCACAACCCGACTGGAAAGCAAGAGTTGGTCACTTAACTGATGGAGCCACCCAGGCTGGCAGTTTTATTTTTAAGGTTAACAGAGTCTTTGATATCATTAATCTAATACCTTTATTTATTCATATGGAATCTGGATTATGTTGGCTTCCTTTAAAGGTATTGAATTTTTTCTGGCAAGTGGTTAAGTAAGTGTCAATTCCTCTTGGTCAGGTCAAATTTCAAAGTTTTAGGTGTTTTTAGAGTTGGATTATTTTGCTATTTTTTTGTCCTGAATCTAGTGTGATTCTTATTCCTAAGGCATGGCATTTCTGGGATCTTCACTGAATCCTTGAGGTTTTCAGCAAAGTCTCTCTACTCTGGCTTAACTAGAGCTCAGCATCTCCAAACCCTGCATCTGCCTATGTCCAGTCAGTTCTGTTTTTTCCACCCTCACCCCCAGAATCCTCTCTCTCCATCAGGTGCTATGGAATCTGTGGAGTCTCACCTGTGGGTGAACAGCCAACACTGGCTAAAAGTCCTATGAGAGTGCTCCTGCAGACCTCAGGGGCCCTCTCCTGTGTCCAGCTCCCTCTTCTTCGGTTTTCTGCTGTACAAAGACTCCCTCAGCCACTCTGGAGACTGATCTCTGCCTTCTCAACTCACTAAACTGCCACTCGGTGAGACAACCACTCTGCTTGAGCTCCAGCTCTGTGTCACAGTCCAGAACATGTTCTCAGACAGAAAGTGGGGGTGAATGGGGACTCATCTTTTGTGTTTCTCTTAAGTACAGTGTCTGAAGGTAATCCAGTGGCTGAAAACAGTTGTTTCATGTATTTTATCCACTTTTATCGCTATGTATGGCAGGGGAGTAAACCCATTATCTAATACTTTTATTTTACTGAAGAGGAAAATGAATCTCAGAAAAAAAGGAATGACTAATCTTTTTCTTTGGTTTGTTTTTCTTTTTTAGGAAATAAGATCATAGGGGTGTCTGGGTGGCTCAGTCAGTTAAGCATCTGCCTTCAGCTCAGGTCATGATCTCCAGGTCCTGGGATTGAGCCCCACACTGGGCTCCCTGCTTCAGCAGAAAGTGTGCTTCTCTCCCTCTCTCTCTCCCCCTGACCCCCCCCCACCGCTCATTCTCTGTCTCTCTCTCTCAGAAATAAAATCTTTAAAAAATAAATTTTAAAAATAAAAAATTAAAAAAAATAAAAAACAAGATCATCCATATTGTTTTATAGTATCTTTTCTGCCCCCCTTGCCCCCGACTTACACAACATGAGCTATTCCCCATGTCATCATATATTCTTCCATGGCATCATTTTTAATAACTGTGGTATTTTAATGTAGGAATATGCTACAACTTATTTAAATGATCCTGGGAAAGCATTTTTAACAAATAATAGAAATATTACCAATTCTAAGTAGTAAAAACAAAGACAAAAAACTATAAATCATGAAAAATTCTTTTCAAGAAAATGAGTGTTTTGTCACCTTGATATAAAGACTTAAACTACATCTACCAGTGTTTTCCAGCAGAAGCCATTGGTATTTTGCTTTTATAGCAGATGATCAGTATGTAGGAGATGATTATCTATGCATAAAATAAAACTGTGGGTTACCCCCAGTTTGTTTTGCCTTCTCTCAGTCCCTCCACAATCTTGTTCATTCCTACAGCTTGATTTACCCTTTAAAAATTACCCTCAAAAGGGGCACCTGGGTGGCTCAGTTGGTTAAGAGTCCGATTCTTGGTTTCAGCTCGGATCATGATCTCAGGGTTATGAGATCCAGCACCATGCGGGGCTCAGCATAGAGTCTGCTTAAAATTCTCTCCCTCTCCCCGTACTCTTCCCTGCCCCCACTCTCACTCTTCCCAAAAGAAAATTTTTTTTAAAATCTTTCTAAAAATTACACTAAAAAATAACAGCAAATACCCATTTGCTACTATCGGTATTATGTAAGTGCTTTCTTCACCTGGCTGGGACCACACCTGTCCCTTCACCAACCCTCCGGAGTCCTGCACTCAAGCTCCAGTGATCTTCCTAATACCCTCACTTATTCTCCAGGTCACTCTGTACATGCTGATCACTTTGTAAGCAAGCCTATCCCCCAAACCTTACGTGCCTGTCTTTCAAAACTCAGTTCATGTATTTCTTTGCCTGAAGGCCTTCTGTGGCATCACACCAACCCCCACCTGGACTGGAGCCAACCACACCCAAGCGTTTTGGGCATTACATGCAGCCTGTGCTTTCTCTCCACGACTTATCACATTATAATGTTTCCTTTTCTTTCTGATCCATTTAATTGTAAGTCTTCTGGGTACTGGGGCCCTCAGCATCTTGGGCATGCCTGGTGTGAAGTAAAGTGCTCAATAAAGTTTAGGGAATGTTTTTTTAAATTTCTCACATCATTTCATTCTTTAGCTCATTACTGCACTGAGTATAAATATCCCTGCCTGGTTTTCAATGTCACAGTGGGTCCACCCAATAATCATATTCCCCGCCACTCCCAGCATGCATTCTCTGTCAACTGGACAATCTGTTTATCATCCTCGATCCCCACCCACCTCACTTCCACCTCAGCTGCTCTCCAGCCTGGTTTGTTCTCTTGATCACCAACATGCAAGGGCAAACTCAAGATCTTCCTCCAACTTAAGGTTGTCTATAATGATTCTTTTCAACTTGTTTAATGATTACACAGACTTTCTTTTTTTAGCACAGTCTGGGTTCAAATACTTTGTTAGTAATCTTTTATTTGTGTTCTGATATTTTGTATGTAAACCATGTGTTCACTGTATTCACTTGGCCCCCCTTTTACTCTTACAGTGTTTCCCTGACAATTAGCACATTGTTTTCTAATTTCACTCTATTTTGTAAATATATAAGATGCAAATAAACATAGTTTCTGGTTCACTTATTGCCTCATGGGTTTATCAGATTTTCCCATATAAACTTTGACTACTCTTGGGAGAATGTATTTTCCTTCTATATTCTATTCTTCCAATATATGACTGTGAAATATCTTTCCATTTATTTATTGTCTTTTTCAATTTCTTTTACTAATTTCCTATAGTTTTCAGTGTACAGGTATTTTGCTTCCTTGGTTAAATTTATTCCTAGGCATTTTATTCTTTTTGATGCATCTATATTCTGCTAGCACTCCATAAAACTTCTAGCATAGTGTTATACATAACCAACAATAAATTATCTTACTAATTGGCTTTGTGTAGTTAAAACCTAAAATGTTTCTAAAATGTTTTAGAAAACAGTATATAAAGTGCTATAAAATAATATTATATTATAAAACATTAAAAAGGAAAAATTCTTCCACCCCACTAACAGGATATTTATACTCATTCTAAATCAGTGGAGGCCAAAATAATGGGATTATATTTTATTTCACAAAAATCAGAGTCTTACAGTAGGAAGGGAACTTCAAAACTACTTAATCCAACACACCCACTCAATTGTCAGATCCCCTCCTGCAGCTCCATCATGAAGCTTTGCAGCAAAACATCTAGTGAGATGAAGAGCCCCACTTTCCCAAGGCAGCTTTGTTAGAAAGGGCTTCCTTATGCTGGTACAAAATCTATTTTCCTGCAACATCCTTTCACTTGTCCTGGTACTACTCTTTTGGGACCAGACAAGTCTACTTCTACTTGGCAGCACTTCTAGTATTTGGAGACAGGGTGGGCTCTCTCATCTTCCCCCCAACCCATGCCCATCTTACCTAGACTAAACTCTCCAAACTCCTCATATGGTGGCGTTGTTTCTCTTCTTTTGCCATCTGTGTTATTTTTTCCTGAATATGACCCAGTTTGTCCACATTCTCCAAAGGGTGGGCCCACAATACTCTTGAATAGGGATTGCAAATTCAGACAATTCCAGAGGCCAGATCCCAACTAAAGATAAATGTGTGGGTAGTATAAAGACAGGAGCAGTAGAAGCTGGAATTAAGCCCTGACTCCAAACTTTCATAGTCAAAACTTTAAATCCATGTGATGGCAAAATAAAAGTGAGGGCTGGGAGCCACAGTTGCTCTTCTGAACCAGCAGTTATCTGAGTAAAATAAAGCGAATTGTTACCTCCCCTAGACTAAAGGGGCAGCTGACATTACACTATACTAGCTGTTATGTGTGTGTGCATATTACACACACACACATATATATGTTATATACATGTTTTATATATAACAGCTATATATTAAAATTAAAATTTAAAAATTTTAAAAACTAAAAATTTTAAAATTTTTTAAAAATCAAAAAAAGAAAATTAAATAAATTTTTTAAAAATTTTAAATCATTATATGATTTATACATTATATAAATATTGAATTTTACCTGAGCCCTGTGATCCTGGAAAACAATGAAGGTTAAAAAATCTCCCTCTCCTGCAAGATTGGTTATACATCCGCAAATCAATCAATGTGATACAAGACATTAATAAAAGAAAGAACAAGAACCATATGATACTCTCAAGAGATGCTAAAAAAGCATTTGACAAAGTACAGCATCCTTTCTTGATCAAACTCTTCACAGTGTAGGCATAGAGGGTACATACCTCAATATCATCAAAGCCATCTATGAAAAACTCACAGTGAATATCATTCTCAATGGAGAAAAACTGAGAGCTTTTCCCCTAAGGTCAGGAACACGGCAGGGATGTCCACTCTCACCACTGCTATTCAACATAGTACTAGAAGTCCTACCCTCAGTAATCAGACAATAAAAAGAAATAAAAGGCATCTGAATCGGCAAAGAAGTAGTCAAACTCTCACTCTTTGCAGATGATATGATACTTTATACGGAAAACCCAAAAGACTCCACTCCAAAACTGCTAGAACTCATACAGGAATTCAGTAAAGTGNTGGCAAAGAAGTAGTCAAACTCTCACTCTTTGCAGATGATATGATACTTTATATGGAAAACCCAAAAGACTCCACTCCAAAACTGCTAGAACTCATACAGGAATTCAGTAAAGTGTCAGGATATAAAAATCAATGCACAGAAATCAGTTGCATTTCTATACACCAACAACCAGACAGAAGGAGGAGAAATTAAGGAGTCAATCCCATTTACAATTGCACCCAAAGCCATAAGATACCTAGGAATAAATCTAACCAAAGAGGCAAAGAATCTGTACTCAGAAAACTATAAAGTATTCATGAAAGAAATTGAGGAAGGCACAAAGAAATGGAAAAACATTCCATGCTCATGGATTGGAAGAACAAATATTGTGAAAATGTCAAAGCTACCTAGAGCAATCTACACATTTAATGCAATCCCTATCAAAATACCATCAGCACAGGGTGCCTGCGTGGCTCACTTGTTAAGCGTCTGCCTTCAGCTAGGGTCATGGTCCCAAGGTCCTGGGATGGAGCCCCACATCGGGCTCTCTGATCAGCAGGAAGCCTGCTTCTTCCTCTCCCACTCCCCCTGCTTGTATTCCCTCTCACTGTCTCTCACTCTGTGTCAAATAAATAAAATGTTAAAAAACAAAACAAAATACCATCAATTTTTTTCAAAGAAATAGAACAAATAATCCTAAAATTTATATAGAACCAGAAAAGACCCGGAATTGCCAGAGGAATGTTGAAAAAGAAAACCAAAATTGGCAGCATCACAATTCCAGACTTCAAGCTCTATTACAAAGCTGTAATTATCAAGACAGTATGGTACTGGCACAAAAACAGACACATAGATCAATGGGACAGAATAGAGAACCCAGAAATGCACCCTCAACTCTATGGTCAACTAATCTTCGACAAAGCAGGAAAGAAGGTCCAACGGAAAAAAGACAGTCTCTTCAACAAATGGTGTTGGGAAAATTGGACAGCCACATGTAGAAAAATGAAACTGGACCATCTCCTTTTACCTCACACAAAAATAGACTTAAAATGGATGAAAGACCTAAATGTGAGACAGGAATCCATCAATATCCTTAAGGAGAACACAGGCAACAACTTCTTCAGCCTCAGCCACAGCAACTTCTTCCTAGAAACATAACCAAAGGCAAGGGAAGCAAGGACAAAAATGAATTATTGGGACTTCATCAAGATCAAAAGCTTTTGCACAACAAAGGAAACAGTCAAAAAAACCAAAAGACAACCAACAGAATGGGAGAAGATATTTGCAAATGATGTATCAGATAAAGGGCTAGTATCCAAAATCTATAAAGAACTTATCAAACTCATACCCAAAGAACAAATAATCCAATCAAGAAATGGGCAGAAGACGTGAACAGACATTTCTGCAAAGAAGACATCCAAATGGCCAACAGTCACATGAAAAACTGTTCAACATCACTCGGCATCAGGGAAATACAAATCAGAACCACAGTGAGATACCACCTCACACCAGTCAGAATGGCTAAAATCAACAAGACAGGAAACAACAGGTGTTGGCAAGGATGAGGAGAAAGGGGAATCCTCCTACACTGTTGGTGGGAATGCAAGTTGGTGCAGCCACTCTGGAAAACAGTATGGAGATTCCTCAAAAAGTTAAAAATAGAGCTACCCTATGACCCAGCAATCGCGCTACTGGGTATTTACCCTAAAGATACAAATGTAGTGATCCAAAGGGGCACACGCACCCGAATGTTTATAGCAGCAATGTCCACAATAGCCAAACTATGGAAAGAACCTAGATGTCCATCAGTGGATGAATGGATAAAGAAGATGGGGTGCACACGCGTGCGCGCGTGCACACATGCGCGCACACACACACACACACACACACTCACAATGGAATACTATGCAGCCATCAAAAAATGAAATCTTGCCATTCGCAATGATGTGGATGGAACTAGAGGGTATTATGCTAACTGAAATAAGTCAATCAGATAAAGACAATTATCATATGATCCCACTCATGTGGNCCTCTCTGATATGAGGAATTTGAGAGGCAGGGAGAGGGTCATGGAGGAAGGGAGGGAAAAATGTAACAAGATGGGACCGTGAAGAGAGACAAACCATAAGAGACTCTTTTTTTTTTTTTGAAGTANGAAGTATTTTTTTTTTAAGATTTTATTTATTCATTTGACACAGAGAAATTACAAGTAGGCAGAGANTGAAGTATTTTTTTTTAAGATTTTATTTATTCATTTGACACAGAGAAATTACAAGTAGGCAGAGAGGCAGGCAGAGAGAGAGGAGAGAGGAGGAAGCAGGCTCCCCGCTGAGCAGAGAGCCCAATGTGGGCCTCGATCCCAGGACCCTGGGATCATGACCTGAGCCGAAGGCAGCGGCTTTAACCCACTGAGCCACCCAGGCGCCCATAAGAGACTCTTAATCTCATGAAACAAACTGAGGGTTGCTGGGGGGTGGGAGGGTAGGGATAAGGTGGCTGGGTTATGGACATTGGGAAGGGTGTGGGCTATGGTGAGTGCTGTGAACTGTGTAAGACTGATGATTCACGGACCTGTACCCCTGAAACAAATAATATATGTTAATTTAAAAAAAGAAAAGAAAAGAAACCTCCCTCTCTGTGCTCTGGAGAATGACTTACAATGAAGAACCACCTTTCCCCATATGACTTTGATAAGACTCATGGATGCTCCCTTGTTTTCAAGGCCAAGCACAGACCCTCAACATTCCCTCTGCTCATAAATGATTAGCTAAACTGCTCTTCCCAACTACACTTTGATTCTCTCCTTCCTCCAGGTCCCTGAACTTGGGCCCATCAGCTCCTGAGTCAGCATACAGCTCCTCCTGAAAATGGACTGGCCTCAGGGTAAAACATTTTCTGCTCTACTACCTACCTTACCACCCTTGTATCCCACTTCCCAACACCTGGTCCTTTGTTTACCTCTGTGTGTAAAAGAAAACTCTCTTGGGGCGCCTGGGTGGCTCAGTCATTAAGCGTCTGCCTTCAGCTTGGGTCATGATCCCAGGGTCCTGGGNGCCCCACATTGGGCTCTCTGCTCGGCAGGAAGCCTGCTTCTCCCTCTCCCATTCCCCCTGCTTGTGTTCCCTCTCTCGCTGTGTCTCTCTCTGTCAAATAAATAAATAAAATCTTTAAAACAAACAAACAAAAAAACTCTCTTCACAGGATTCTGGAGGCACTTGCAGGTCTTATGGTCAAAGCATTCTCCCTGTTGCAGCAATGGACTCCCTCCTCTTACTCCATGCAGTTGTCTCTTTCCCCTCCTTGCAATAACCCTTTCCAATAAAGTGTCCCCTTACTAAATCTGGATTTGTTTTTTATTAGATCATAGTCATGAAAATATATTAGCTATTAAAAATATAGTAATATTATTAGATTAGCATTTCTAAGTGTACTTTCATCTTAGTAATAAACATGACATACTATTGAGTCACAGTGATTGTAATTCTAAATCTTTCCCAATATATTACCAATCAAGCTCAGTTTCCTTCTTGGAGCATGTCTTCTTACCAAATGATTTTCTTCTCTTTGGTGGGATATCTCATGACTACAGGCCGGTCAAGACATTATAGGATCCTGATTCTATTTTTTTTTATTTTATTTACTTTTTACTTTTTACTTTTATTAATTATATTAATTTATTATATTAATTATATTACATTATTTATAAATTAATTTAATTTTTAAATTTTATTTACTTTTTATTAATTAACATATAATGTATTATTTGCCCCAGGGGTACAGGTCTGTGAATCATCAGGCTTACACATTTCACAGCACTCACCATAGCCCATACCCTCCCCAATGTCCATAACCCAGCCACTCTATCCCTACCCTCCCACCCCCAAGCAGCCCTCAGTTTGTTTCGTAAGATTAAGAGTCTCTTATGATTTGTCTCCCTCCTGATCCCATCTTGTTAGGATCCCGATTCTGTAATATCATTGAGTTAAGTGGTTCCCTATCATTTACTAAATTGGTCCAAGAGTTTCCTATAAGCTTCATTCATGTCATCAATAAAACATGTTCATGAAACAGGGCCAAAAACTGAGTCTTCAGGAATGTTCAGAAACCTTTCTCCTGGTCCCTTTCATTAATAGTTAATGTAGAGCTAACTCAATAGGGAAATATAGCTAGAACACATTAAATATGGAAAATCATTGGCAACTTCCTTAAGGCAGAGGCACTTCATAAATATTTGTTAAATAAATAGTTTAAGGAAGGACCACATGTCAATGTAACAATTGAGAATTTTTATTAAGTTTTATTCTTATAAATTAAATAAAGTGCCAGCATACTCTTGGGAAAAAATAAATAAAAAATGACTGCCCGACTAGCTCTGATTAGTCTTCTGAATAGATGATAGCTGAACCAGTTTTTTGAAACTCTTATTCATTCATCCAACAAATACTTATTAATATTTATGTTGCAGCTACTAATACCAGACACCATTCTAGGCACCAAGGATAAAGTGAACAAAACCATGTTCCTGTCTTTGCTGAGCTCATATTCTAGGAGGGAACACATGATAAACAAGTCTACCAATAAATATATAACATAATGTCAGTTTAAAATAAGGGCCTTGTAAAAATATAAAGCAAGTTAGAGGACAGAGAAGGATGGCGTGGGGGCAGGGCTGATACTTTACACAGGGGTGGTCAGGAAAAACTCACTGAGAAGGTGACATGTGAACAGAGACCTGAATAAAGGTGGGAGCATTAGGTGTTTACACATAAGTACCTGAGAATAGAGAATCCCGGGCCAAAAGAAAGGCAAGGGCAAAAGCCTGAGATGGAAACATGGTTGGCTTATTTAAGGGACATAAAAGAAGGCCAGTGTGGCCACAGCAGAGTAAAGAGGGGTAGAAAAAGGTGAGAGACAGTCAGAGTCCAGGTCACCTAGGGCTCAGGAAGTTATTGTAAGGGGGTGATTAGAAGCCACCAGAGGACTGAGAACAGAAGCATGACATGGTCTCCTTTCTGTTTTGAAGAATCATTTCAGCTGTTGCATAGAGACTAGACTGAATATACCAAGAGGGGCAAGAGAAGACATGATCTTTCTTCTTTGTGCCTTTCTTTTATCTCTTTTACAACTCTGGTAAGGACCCTTTTGGAGTTTTTAAATATTTAAGCACCAATGAAATGGATGGGATTGGCCAAATGTCCAATCAAAGATGCATGAGCTTTTAAAATAGTTTCTTCAAAAGTGATTGTAAAGTTCACCCATCCATGAAATGTGAAATGCTTAGACTGAAAATTACTTCCAGCTGTTCATGAAGATATATGTACCGGGAAACTAATATAGTTCTGACAAGCACATGTCAGAACCCTGGAGGCAAACAGCTGGGATCAGTCTTAACAATGCTTTCTTTTTTTTTAAGTAAGCTCTATGCCCAGTGTGAGGTTTGAACTCACTAAGTCACATGCTCTACCAACTGGGCCAGCTAGGGCTCCATTAACAGTGCTTCTTTTAAGAAAGTAGGTGCCAGTGGCCATTTCAAAAAAAAAAAAATGTATGGAAACTATAAGGCTATGAAGACAGAGGTAAGGAAGCATGGGAAAATAATGTAAAAATGTCTGCATTTTAAATATGTAACAATCACACTTGTAAATGTATGGAATTGGAACTCCATTGTGTATTACACAATGCTAGTGATCACTCAAAATCCACCACTATCCTCCACCTTCTACCTTGTTGATAAAACAATGATTTGGTCTAGAGAAGCATTGTACCCAGTCTCAGGTGGATCAAAACAGGTCTAAACATGATAATCTTTCCTTGCTTTCCCACCTTCCTACGTTAAGTGGAGGTGGCCATATGATCCACTAATGGCCATAGAGGTACAAGCAGAAACCTGCTTGGGAGCATGGTCTGAGAAAGAGTTAGCTTTCCCTATAAAAAGGGTTAGGCTCAGCTGGCCTTCTCTGTTCTCCTTCTTCCTGTTTTCCTTTTAGGCATGTTGGTCACTATTTGATGTAGTGCAACTCTAAGGGAAAGGCCAAGACATTTACCAGGACACTGGCCACCATCTTTAGCTAGCAAACCACCCATATCAAACTTCTACTTCAGGCTTCTAGTTAAATAAGAAATTGAAACATGTGTTTAAGCTTCTGTAAATGGGTTTTTCTGTTATGTGTGGCCAAATAGATTTTTAATGGAGACACTTTAAATCACCAATATTCTAGGGAAATATATATCCATCATTATCATTTATAATCTAAAATGAACAAAATATACCTGTCCGTCCATGTTCAGCAATAAATGAAAAATCTTACTCATACTAACTAAATTTCTTCGGAATATCATCAAAGAATGACTATCCTGATCTTCCAGGCTTCTCTTAGATTTATTTTGGCTTAATTTTTTTTAATGCCTCATGGGCCTTCTCTCTCCCTCTAAAAATAAATAAATCTTAAAAAAAAAAAAAAAGCAGGGGGTGGTCGTGCCTGGGTAACTCAGTCAGTTGAGCATCCAACTCTTGGTTTCAGCTCACGTCATAACTTCAGGTTCGTGAGATCTAGCCCCAGGTTGGGTTCCATGCTCAGTGGACAATCTGCTTAAGACTCCCTCTCTCTCTCTTCCCCCCACCTCGCTTTCACTCTCGCTCTCTCCAAATAAGTAAATAAATCTTAAAAAAAAAAAAAAAAAAGCCTAGTGGGCAAGGTAGCTAACTATATAGGGGAAGTTTACTGCCAGGCTGATTAGGAAGTGGGTACCTGGTGTAAAGAGATGGGCAGTCCCAAGAATAGACTTGCATCTGCTCTGACTAGCTTGACAAGTTCAAGTCATAGTCCTTTCACAGGAACTAGTCACACACCAGCCCTTCACTCTGCTTGGGATTCTGAGTCTGATTCTAGATTTGTGAAGGGAGAACTTGCAGGACAAGAACATCCACTTCAACTAGCTCAGAACGAGGATGAAGAGGTGCGCAAGTCTTCTGAACACAAAGCATATTGTCATATATACTCTACTGTCACTTGTGCCAAGTGAATAAATACTCAAGAAGGATTCTAGTGGACATATTATTTATTAGCATTTGATTTATTTTACCTGGTTGATATGGAAGGTAGAAAAGTGTACTCTGATTCAAGACTGCCTTTTCCTCTGTTTTTTCTTTTTCTTTCTTCCTTCCTTTCTTTCTTCCTTCCCTTTTCTTTCTTTTTCTTTCTTTCTTTCTTTTCTTTTCTTTCTTTCTTTTCTTTCTTTTTTCTTTCTTTCTTTTTCTCTTTCTTTCTCCCTCCCTCCTTTCCTTCCTCCCTTGCTCCTTTCCTTTCCCTCCCTCACTCCCTCCCTTCCTTCCTTCCTTCCTTCCTTCCTTCCTTCCTCCCTCCCTTCCTCCCTTCCTTTCCTCTTTCTTTCTTTCTTTCTTTCTTTCTTTCTTTCTTTCTTTCTTTCTTTCTTTTTCTTTCGGCATCTGTAAAGCATTTCACTTTCTAATTATGGATCACACAGTGTTTTCATGGCTTATGTTACTGTCTTTCAACTTCCAGCCCTTCTTTCCACCCCCACTCTTAAATGAGAAATAAAATAGAATGAAAAGGGAGGCCAGTTGGAATTTATTTTCCTCCCTCTGTAGCAGATGTTAAATGCAAACTTTTTAAATGAGGGAATATGAAAAGAACCTTCTTTTTATCCCAGAGCAACTGCCCTGCATCCTAAGTCCCAGACTCAGGAGGGAACCTCACTGATCTTTTTATCCAGGGTGCAGACAGAGGACACTGGAGCTCAAAGCTGGCTCAGCCCCCTTCCCATCTAGGGCCTTGGGCAAGACTTTGAATCTCTCTGGGTCTCAGTTTACTCATCTGAGGGGGGTGGGATGAAAGAATCTTTGAAGTTATTCCAGCTCCTAAGAGTCAATGAATTGTCTCCAAAATTCAAATGTAAAACTACTGACCATTTTTATGAGAAAAATCACTTTCCCTTTTTTCCCCCAGTTTCTTTTCTCAATAACCAGGGATCATCTCATTAATTTGGTTTTATGAGGGATTTGTGGCTAATCTTGGTCACTTAGGGTGAAAGCTCTCTGTTAAAGTAGATGTTTGAGAAGCTCCCTCTTTAATTCGGATATGTGGTTTTAATCTGTGTAGAAAGCTTCACATGACAGATATCAATTCATCTCTGCTTTGCTTCAATACTTTTGGTGTGAGGGCTATTTATTGTTTATATTTGACCAAAGCACCTGTATATTATTAAATTCTCCCCCCACCACCACCCCATACACCCACACATTTGTTATGGTACTTCTAACTAATTCCGTTTTCCAAACTGAGGTCAAGAATCTTTTGATTTCCCTCCTGCCTAGCAGCTCCACCTGATTCACAAGTGTCTGTCCTATTTCCTTCATTAACACTCTCTGATAAATGCCATTACCTTACAACCCTTAGACAACAGATCCATATGGATGGAACTTTTAAAATTTAATTTAATTTTATTTAATTTTATTTAATTTTATTCTATTTTATTTTATTTTTTCAGAGAGAGAGAGAGCACAAGCAGGGGGAGCAGCAGGCAGAGGGAAAAGCAGGCTCCCCACTGAGCAAGGAGCTGATGCAGGACTTGATTCCAGGACCCTGGGATCATGACCTGAGCCGTAGGTAGATGCTTAACTGACTGAGCCACCCAGGTGTCCCTGGATGGAACTTCTTGAGTGTGCCTTTCTAGACACCTTAGTTGGATCCTTCCTGCAATAGTGGGTTAGCGAGGAAACGAAAGGTTAAAAAGTTTCTTTGCTCTTTCTCTTTAAAGATTATACTTTAAGTGTGAGCACTTTCACATGCAGTTGTGGCCACCATAGTAGAAGACAGTAAGAAAAAAACAAAATCCTAGTTCCTGCAATTCTTCTTTTTAATCTAGAAAATGCCTGAGGCCAATTCACTTAAGGCTTATTTAAATTTTATAGCTCATTTTTACTACAGTGTCCTGAGCCTCTGATTCTGCCCAACTTTGTCACATTTCAACAAACGAAATGTGACTTTGCTGTTAAGTTGCCTAAAGAACAGAAACATTTGCTCAAGAGAAGTAACAAGAAGTCAGGGAACATGGGCTTGGTTCCTAATTCTCATCATCATCACCCAAAAACATCTAGCACATTTTCTTCTTCCATGTGGGGAAATTTAAAGCTTCAAGGCCCAGTTCAGAGCCACATGGTTTTCATTTCCTGGCCTCCTCCCTCAGTCCCTGCAGCACCCACAGCACACACAAAGGCCTCATCCTCTGTTTGCAGACTCAAGATACCGTCACTTGTACATTTTTCACAGAAGCAAATGAGGCATGAAAAGTCAATACTCTACATACATATCAGCCCAAATAATAAATAGCTGCCTGCTGGCTCCATTTGTTCCCTTGATTTGTACTAACCCTTATGTTTGTTCAGACCTTTACAGTCTACAAAGCATTTTTATATTCAGTAATCTCAGAGTCCTCACCCTAAGCCTGAGGGAAGGGTCCACCCTTCTCCTCACGTTACAGAAGCAAATGGCTATGTGAAGAGGTACAATGACTGGCCAAGGTCACACATGTCAGGGGCAGACCCAGGACTCAAACCTCAGCCTCGGACTCTGAGTCCCCCTGCTCAGCTTTCTCCCCTACCACCATAAACTGGGCAATGTACTTTCTTGTTGGATTGAAGACATAGATGAACAGGGCCTGACTGGGCAATGTTTGGTTCCAGAAAAGTTGTCTTGGGAAACGCAGTATGAAGGGGTGCTAAGAACCTGGACTGCAGGCCCCCCTGCTCCAGCGTGACCCTGGATTCTGCTTCTTAATAACTGTGTGACATTGCGTCATTCCAAGGGATTTCATTCACCCGGTGCTTTATGTGGATAACATCCTAAGAGGTCTTCAGTGCAGCTAGATTGCCCTGTGACTCAGAAGTTCCATCTCAGAAATGGAAGTAATGATACCTACTTCCAAGGCTGCGGTGGCAACTGAATAATAAAAAGCACATAAATTGGGGTCCCTGGGTGCCTCAGTCAGTTAAGCATCTGCCTTCAGCTCAGGTCATGATCCCAGGGTCCTAGAATTGAGCCCCACATTGGGCTCCCTGCTTGGCAGGAGGCCTGTTTCTCCCTCTCCCTCTGCCCGCTTGTGCTCTCTCTCTATCAAATAAATAAAGAAAATCTTTTTAAAAATCACATAAATACTGGCCCAGTAAAAGATACCCCAAAATGCTCTGTGCCTCTGGAAGACTATTCCCCTGACCTCTACCTTCTTGCATATGTCTCTACCCATAACCCTTTCTGTGAATATCCTCCATGCTCTCTACTAACCCCATGGCTGGGACACCACATGACAGTCTGCCATGTATTGAAGACAGCACTAAGCTAGGCACTGTACTAAGCCCAAACATGCACACTTTCCCTCCACCCCATATTTCAGAATCTCCCCCCACCCCTGCTGCTAATCCAGGCCCCATTGATGAGTGAGCATCATGAGCTGCTCCAGAGGAGTCTGGATAAGGGTATCCTCATCCCAGTTCTACCACTAACAATCTAGGTGACCAACAGGCCCAGAACATCCCCTCTCTGAGCTCATCTAACTCATCTGCTAGGAGAGATTTCTAATACCTGTCCCGTCCCTTAAGAGAATCACTGTCTCTACAAACAGGATGAATCATATGAAGCTGTTAAACAAATGGGGGAAAAAAAAGGTGAAGTCAGTATAAGAGGCTCTGAGTGATTATTAAAAGAAATGGCCAGGCTCTTATTAATTAGCAAGAACCCAGTTTTGAAATCTGCCTCTGAAAATTATGAAGAGAACCTAACAGACAGGGATGGGGACAAAGGTCTAACCATCGACATAATGAAAAGATGGAAAGTCCCATGTAACAACAATACTGCAGCACTGCTGGAAAGAGGGAAAGTTGAAAATTAGAGCTGATTTCTAGACTAAGAGGGAGAAGGACATCAAAGGACTTTAGGGTACCTTTCAAACTTCTTTTCTATTCCCAATTTCAGGCTGTGTGGCTGTGGGACAAAGTTCTGCCATCTAGACCCAACTCACCTGCGTGTCTCTTACCTGCGCAAACCTACCAGGCAACCACATGGAATCTTGCCCATTTTCAACTCCCTGCTCATCTTTGTATCATTTTATTTTATTAATTTTTAAAGGTTTTATTTGAGAGAGAGAGAGACACAGTAAGAGAGGGAACACAAGCAGTAGGAGTGGGAGAGGGAGAAGCAGGCTTCCTGCTGAGCAGGGAGCCTGAATCGGGTCTTGATCCCAGGACCCCAGGATCACAACCCAAGCTGAAGGCAGACGTTTAATGACTTAGCCACCCAGGTGCCCCCTTTGCATCATGCTAAATAATGACACATTGGGGCACCCAGCTGTCTCAGTCAGTAGAGCATGTGACTCTTGATCTTGGGATTGTGAGTTTGAGCCCCATGTTGGGCATAGAGATTACTTAAAATTAATAAAGAATGAAAGGCAGAGAGGGAGGGAGGGAGGAAGGGACATTAACAGACATATTACCAGAGTCCATAAAGTTAGACCTGGGATAGTATCTGCCTACTGTGATCATGTTTCTGAGTACAAATTCCTCATCCATGTGTATTTATGGGACAACTAGATGGGATACACGACTCAGGTACTCCCCTGGAGAAGTTACAGAGTGTTTGTTCAACCACACAAGTTTGCTGAGTACCTGCCTGCCACATGCCAGGCCATGCACGGTTACTACACAGAAAGGTGTGAGCGGCATGGGACCGACACCAAAGGACTCATTTCATAATGCGCAGAGGAGGGACAATTTAGACTCTGGCTATTTGCTGTAGTTATCTCAATTGCTTTCATTATGTTGTGTTTTTTCTTATTTAATTTATGTCTTTTTTTCCTCAAGGTGGGGTGAGGGAGGATTAGCCCCAGCATCTGGTAATAATTTACCAATGCTGACATTCTCCCTAATACCAACTAGAAATATATCTCATGCCTTAGCATCAGTTTATAAGTCACTGGCAAAAATTAGGCACCCAGATTTTTTAAGACCTTATAATTGTAAATACATATACATATTGGCCTCTGCTCCTTACTCCTGGCACAGAGCTCCTAAAACTTAGTAATTTCCTAAGTGATGAGATCACTAGGAACACCTTTTGCTATAATATTTGGTCTTTGAGCTCAGTTCCTAACAGAGAATTCCTATATCCCTTGGCATTTCCCGGGTGATGGGAGCATCTTTTGTTCTAATGAGGCAATGTTTGTTTGGCTTCTAGAGGAGGGCTGGTCATCAGAAAGACCAAGTCATGACTACATGCTTAGAACTTTCAGCCCCAGCCCCTATCCTCCAGGAAGGGGAGAGGGGCTAGAAATGGAGTTAATGATCAATCATGACTGCATGATGAAACCTCCATGAAAATCCCAAAGGCACAGGGCTTGGGGAGCTTCCAGGTTGGTGAACCCGTAGAGGTGCCAGAGAGTGGTGTTCTGGGAGAGGGTAGAGAAGCTTGGTGCCCCTTCCCACTTACCTTGCCCCATGCATCTCTTCCATCTGGATGTTCATCCATGTCCTTTATCACATGCTTTTATCACAAACCAGTAAATGTAAGTAAGAATTTCCCTGAGTTCTGCAAATCATTCTAGCAAATTATTGATCCCAAGAAGGGATTTGTGGGAACGTTGATTTATAGCCAGTAGTTCAGAAATATGGTAACAATCTGGGACTTGAATCTGGCATCTGAAGTGTGGGGGAGGGGGTGGGGGTGTTTGTGGGACTGAATCCTTAACCTGTGGGATCTATGCTAACTCCTGGTAGACATCATCAGAACTGAACTGAATTATAGGACACCCAGCTGATCTCACAGAGAATTGCTTGGTGGGGGAAAAACCCATACACATTTGGTGATCAGAAGTGCCTGAAGTAAAATGTTCTGTGTGAGTAGTAAAGGAGAAACACACAGGAAGAGCGAGTTTTTCCTACTCAGCAATAAAGTGAGGGAGATAGCTATTTGCATTAAAAAATGATAAACTGTTTTTCCTTAAAAAACAAAACAAAACAGTAAACCATTTGTAGTGCCTTCAAAGAATATTGAGTTAAAGCTAGCCTCTACCTTAAAGTCTTTATCCCACGGTGAGGTTTGTCAGATATCAAGGGCTGGTTTCTGCTGAAAATTTTAAAGGTCTGACTCCACAAAGTTTTCCAAACCACCAGTTAAAAGCGGCCAACTTTAGTTTTCATGGGCTCTACTGCCCCCTTTCAGAAACTAAAAAGGTTGCAGGAAATAGAATTTTTTGAACAAAGCTTTTCATAGAACAGCGGTTTATGATTTCCTCAACCACATCATGACATGGGATATCCTCACATCTTGTCAATTAATACCAAAGAATTATTACTTAGAAATGTGCCTGCCTGCTTTATTTCCTAGAAGTGCTTGCATAGCTGTCTGAAATAATTCAAAAGGGTTGTCATTCACCGAGTCCCTCAGCACACGTGCACCGAGCAGCTGACAGGGTTTGGGCCCCCATCCATGGCCTCACGCCTTTCACAGACCACTCAGTAGGACACATGAGCAAATGGGCAACTTCAACACAGAGGGAGAAGAGAGGCGTGGGTACCAGGTGCCAGGAGAGCATTATCAGTGCAGCACTTTAACCAGTGGGTTTCAAATGAGGCAAAAGAGCAGGAGCCAACCAAGTGAAGAAGGAAGTAAAGGGCTTTGCCACAGAGCAGCAACTGTCTGTGCCAGGGCAGAGAGGCCCTGAAGAGAGTGGCAAGGCAAGAGGGGAACTGAATTATGTGGAGAGCTCACTTCCAGCAGCCCAGCTGCCACTCCTCTGCTCCTGCTGGCCTGGGGGCCACTTCATCTCATTGCCTCAGAGTATATCTGAGCCAGAGGTCAAGACAAAGGAGAGCAAAAGGAATTCCTGAGGTGGCCATTTGAGCAGAAAGCCCACTAAGCTGCTAGCAGTTGCCCTGTGTTCTGCAAGCTTTCCATTTACATCCACAAAAAGTAAAATATTTTGCTAGCTAAGAGAGCCATTAAATCGTCAATAAAGATTTGCACATCATCAGATCTACTGTTCACAAGACAACAGAAAGACAAACCAAGGGAAAAGAAACCCATGGAATTTGAAAACTCAACCTATGAGAGATACTTAAAATTTTAGTGCTCACTTCCCCTATTTTCCCTCAGCGCTGGGCATATTGCCTTACTTCATGAAAGCAGTTTTGTCTTTGTCAGAATACACATGCACCCAGGCATTAATCATTTATGGGTTTCCATTATTTATCTCATTTCCATGTAGTGCTTCATCTTTCAATAAGTCATATTGAAATATTGAAACCCTCTAAATATTGAAAACCCTTTGAATAGCCTTTTGGCAAAAGTTTTCCATTATTTTTTTCTTTCTTTTTAGTTCGCTCTCAATCAAACATTAAATGTACATTTATTTCTATACTCTATAATAAGGTTTTCCATTCTCCTGGTAACTTCTTTGAATTTATCAGTTCTAAAGGATTTTGTGAGAACATAACACCCCTCAAAAAAAATGACATATTTCTCATTAGTCCAGAACAAGAGGATCAAAACTGATTTCGATAGTTAAAATACTTAAAAAACAACACTGAATAGATGCATCAGCGGAAAGAGCATCCATTGGCTTGGAATTAGACCAGCCATGGTTCAAATGATGGCACTGCCCCTTAACCTCACCGAGCCTTAATTTTCTCCTGTGTACAATGGGCATAATAAATGTCTACCTCATACACTTGTCTTAAGGAACAAACAAGCAAATAGATAAGTGTTTTGGAAATTATAAAGCACTAGTCAAATGTAAGGCATTTGTTAAATTGCTCACTGAATGGATATAGATTTCATAATTTTTCCTTTTGAACACCAATGTTCTAATCATGACAACATTCTTTATTTGCCTATACCTCACTGTTTTAGGATCTTGGTAAAATCAGGAGTGATTCTCTTTTCTCTGGTAGGCCCCTGTGAACTAAGTGATTCTTGATAAAACTATCAAGACAAAATTTCAGCACACAAGCAAACAGCATTGCATTCAAACAGGGTTTTTTTTCATCCCCTTTTATTTTTTACCCAAGATAATGTCAAATAATACTCAGCTAGCATCCATCCCTTTTCAGGCCATTTTTTTTTTCCTCTAGAAGCCCAAATCACTTGAAACCTTGAAGGGAGAGATTGACCCCAGGTATGCTATGGTAAACCTCTAAGGACTGAACTCAGTAACTGCATCAAAAGGACTAGACAGCTTGACCCCCTTTAATAGCCTTTCTTGGACAGAGATGAATGACAACATTAGCATCTAATTACAAACTTCTTTTTCTTATTAGAGTGAAAAGAGAATTTTTCCTCTAAGAGAAATATTAAAAGTAGGATCCATATATAATTTCCAATGGAGACAGAAAAATGTCATTAAAACTTGCAGAGCATTAACTGCTTCTGCTTCCTTACCTTGTCAAGACACGTCTACGTGATCTCTTGGGGTGTCTGGCCAGAGAGTTGTAGTGCCACGCTCCATGAACAACACTGACAGCTCATCCATCCCAACTCTTCATCTGGAAAATGTCCAGGAAGCCCCTCAGTCTGCAAGTCAAATTAGCCAGGATCTTTGGAAGTTTCACTATTTAAACCATTTCCCCCCTGAAAATGACAGATTATTCTAGATCGTTTGTGATATTTAAAAAAAAACACCTTTTTTCTAACACCCTCCAGACCCCCAAAATATTAGAGTTTCAGGGAAAGAAGCAAACAAGCAAGTAATTTGAAGGACACAAAACCAGGTTGATATCAATTCCTTTCACAATTGCCCTATATCGTGCAGTGATGAGCTACTATTGAAGCAATGACCAACAAAGGGGCCACAGTGTCACAGTGAAGGAAGTGAAAGAAGGGTATTGGGTGGGGGCCATGATTTAATCAGTGTCTTCTTGGAACTAATTCTGCTCTGAGAACACTTGCTGGATAAACTCTTTATGTAAATCTATGCTCTGGATCAAAGAAATGAACCTAGGGATATTAATCTCCCTGTAACACGATTCAGTTGATGCCATTTCTCTTTAAAACCCTCAATAAGTATCTGTTGAATAAATGAATGCTTAATTGTTAGTGGTTACTCATTGCCAATAAAGTTTAAAAAGTGGCCTTGGAAGATTTCCATAAAATGAAGTCAATATATATCTCATTCATTCACTTGTTCAGTAAAGATGTACTGGGTACCTAATAAGGAAGGAACTTTTCTTGGTGGCGGAGATTCAGATATGAATAGATATACCACACACTTGGACCTAATTTCTTGGGGCTACATATTCTTGGGGCTTCCACTATTTATTATCACTAGGGCTGCCCACCCCCCCACACACACACACACACCTTCTTAGACACAATACAAGCTTCCGCTACTTTGTCAAAGTTCTTTATCCTTCCCTTGCAGCACCTATGGGCAATTCTAACTTTTCCCTCAAAAATTAAGTTCAAGTGTGCCTTCTTCCTCAAGCTCCCTCCTAACCACACTCTCCCTCCTCCTTCTCTGATGTGAAGGAAGCACTGTCCTCTGAACTCACTGAGAACTTGACCTGCAGCTTTGTTTTGGCCTTTTCTTCTCTATTACTGTTACTGTTACTTCAATATTGTCTCCTCTTTCAGGGAAGGACCTTTTCAACTGTACTTACAGCAGCCAGCCTAGTAATGGTTGGCACTTAGAAAATAAATAAATGTCAAATAAACAAACGAACTAATGAAGTCCTTGTGACTTAAGTTGTAGAACTCTGTTTACACACTTGAGAATACATTTCTCAAATCCCCTTAAAGGTATAATTTCATCAACTCAAAAGCCAAATAGGTCATTTGTTCAAGATTATTCAATGCAATGAAAATGTAAAAATGCCCATAAGAAAGTAAAAATGTGTTGGACTACATATCTCACTAAAGTATTTGAAGCAGAATCATGTACTATCTCCAGAGAAATAAAATTTGAAGTGTGCTTTTAATCACTGAGTGACATCAGTTCTTTCTAAAATGATTTGAAGATTTGAACAACAAATCTATAGTTTCAAGACTTCAACTACACTCACATCAATCCCCTAATCCTCTCGCTTCTTCTGCTATAACTGCAGATCAATCCAACTGAACATATTCTCCATCTACCTGGGCTGTTGAGCAATATGAGAGAATATCCTGCAATCCCTTGGGACATCAATTTTTTTAAATATTTTATTTATTTGAGAGAGAACGAGCTGAGGAGAAGGGCAGAGGGAGGGGGAGAACCAGACTCCCCACCGAGCAGGGAGCCTGACATGGGTTGATCCCAGGACCCTGGGATCATGACCTGGGCCAAAGACAGACACTTAACTGACTGAGCCACCAAGGTGTCCCCTCCTTTGGGACATCTCAAATGTCCCTGATGAGTTCCTTCTCTTATTCCCTCAAGAGCTATTTCCAACTACTTCTTCTCAAGCCACCTACTAATCTCCATCCCCTCTAATTTCAGCAATGACAACAGAGCTCTCTTCATGGTAATAACAATAATAAACTATATCAACAGCATTTGCTAAGAACTATGCTTACTTAGGCATTTTACCTCAGGGGCATTAGCTCAGTTAATCCTCACAAGGAGCACCACTTACTGAAGTAGCAACTATTATCCCCATTCTACAAATTAGGAAACTGAAGCAGACAGAGGTCAAATAACTTGCCCAAGATCACACAGTTCGTAAGTGTAATATCCAGGTAATGAATACAGGACTTGGATATATAAACTGAATATGACAAACTCTAGAGCCAACTGGTAAGCCTATACTAATGTTGACTCCCTGTTCTCCTCTTCCCTTGGGACATGGCAAAGTCAGGGAAAGGATTTTTTAATAGGCTGTGTGGCTCTGGCCCCAGGCTAGCTCACACTGGCCCCTAGAGAACAAGCATCTATCTGTTCAGTCCAGTTTTCTTACAACCAGTGTCAACTAGTCTGTAGGAGGAGAGGCAATGTGGATATACATCTATGAGATTTATTAACTGCATTGACCTAACCAGCCTTAGTTGAGGTTGCCATAGCAGAATGTAACAGACACCATAGACTGGGTGACTTAAACATTTACTCCTCACAGTTTTGGAGGTTGAAAAGTCCAAGAGCAAGATGCCAGCAAGATCCAGTGTCTGGTGAGGGTGGGACCACCTACTTCCTGGTTTACAGGTAGACATCTTTTCCTGACAAGGCAGAGAATAGAGAGAAAGGGTCAGCTCTCATATCTCTTTTTATAAGGGCACTTATCCTGGGGTGCCTGGGTGGCTCAGTTGTTAAGTGTCTGCCTTTGGCTCAGGTCGTGATCCCAGGGTCCTGGGATCAAGCCCCACATCAGACTCTGCTCAGCAGGAAGCCTGCCTCTCCCTCTCCCACTCCCCTTGCTTGTGTGTCCCCCTCTCGCTGTGTTTCTGTCAAATAAATTAAAAAAAAAAAATATATATATATATAATTATATATAGGCACTTATCCCTTATATAATCCCATTCACGAGGGCTCCATCCCCAGGACCTAATCACTTCCCAAAGACTCCACCTCCTAATACCATCACATTAGGGATTAGTTTCAACATATGAGTTTTGGGGAACACAAGAATTCAGTCCATAGCACAGCCTTACTGGAAAAAGCAATTGGTTTTATACAAAAACAACAACAAAAAAAAGTCTCCTTCTTTTGTTCCCTAGGTTTTAGTAAAGTACAATCCTGGGGGTGTTCTATCTCTTGTCATTAGACCCACTTACTTCCACATCTCTATAAGCACTTCCATCCCTCTTATTAACCACAGATGTTACCTTACCACATTGGGAACGGAGTGGAACCCTAGACCATCACTTCTCAAACTTTAATGCCCATATAAATCACCTGAGGATCTTAATAAAATGTAGATGCTCATGCAGTAGGTGTGGGGTGAATCCTAAGAGTCTGTACTTCTAAAAACTCTCGAGTGACACCCATGCTACTCCAGCCCCCACTTCTGAGTAGCAATGCCCTGGATATTTGGCACATGAACTGTTAGTTCTTCCTTGGTGATCCTGTTAGTGCTAAGTAATTTTCTTCCCAAATAGGTAAATTACATTCTGCTCTGGTGATTAAAACTATGCAGAGTATGCAGTTGTCTATTACACATTATACAAGTTACACACTATGGATACCATTAAACTTCACCATGTGTTAAACTTTTTTGAATTTTTGGCTCAAGTTTGATATTCCTCATTTATGTCTACTTGTTTGTGAAGTAGCAGTAAAATTTTTGTTTTGCTACTCATTGATATATTATGGGCAACTTTTCATGCTTACATCCCACCACACTGACTTCCTAAGGATTCAAAGGTTTCTCTTCCTGTCCAAGAAAATCCATCTGCGTCCCAACTTCCACCTCTTCCCACCTCACAAGAAACTCATTCAAGCCCTTACCTTTTTCTTGCTCATCAGACTCCTTGTTTTATAGTCTCAAATTTCTCTACAGTAATATTAATAGAAAACTTTCATAAAAATACACTATTTTAAAAATATGGAGGTGGGGCTTGGGTGGCTCAGTCGTTAGGCGTCTGCTTTCGGGTCAGGCCCCACGTCAGGCTCCCTGCTTGGTGGGGAGCCTGCTTCTTGCTCTCCCGCTCCCCCTGCTTGTGTTCCCTCTCTCGCTGTCTCTGTCAAATAAATACATAAAATCTTAAAAAAATAAATATGGAGAATGACTTAGCAAAATTTTAATTGCTAAATTTAGGTGGAGGATACACAGGTGTTCATTGTCCTATTCTCCCAACTTTTTTCATTATTTGAAAAAATTTTAAAGTTTAGGGTATAGTTAGATATAAGAATAATTAACAATTTTTCCTATTTGTGAGTTTCTTCCCAGAACATATTCCAGAATGACTTCCGTCTAAATCTCCTCCAGAGCTTCTCATTCACTAACTTGCTACGAACCTCCTTCCAAAAAAAGTACGATCATTTTTAAAGTGTGTCCAATATGATATACAAACATGTCCCTTCATAGTCTTTTTAGATTATAAAATAATAAAGAATAAATTTTTGAAACTTAGTTTCTCTAGCATGAAAGCTAGAAATGTCACTTACACTCTCAAGTTTACTTACTCCCTCCTACTATAAACCTTGATTTCCTTGCAAATCTAAATTCTCTATCAGATCACCTTACATTGTTTTCCTATCCACATCTTTTTTAAAGGGGGGGGGGCCTCTGTGCCCTGCCTGCCCTCTTCCTCCTGCCGTATCACACACCTCACCTCCCCCAGGTGACAACCAGGGACTTGAACTGGATTCCAAGTGGAACACTGAGCCAATGGCACTCCTGTACCTGCCCTACACACTTGCCTCCAACTGGGCCACAAGATTCTGAGGACCAGAGAGATGTCGGTCAGCATCTTATATGCTTTCAGCTTGCCTTCCCCAAGACTGACGTGGTGGCACTTACCCAACATAGGAGTTTTAAGCATTTGCGAAATAGTATTTCTAGTTACTTCCTAGGCAAATGCTGCCTAAAATGAAATGCTTTATACACCATGATTTAATTTTATCACACGAGTCCTGTCTAAACAAGTCTCAGTGGTTATCAACCTAGGGAAATTTTGCTCTCCAAAGGACATGAGGCACAACCTAGAGGCATTTTTAGTTGTCATAACTGGGGTGGGTGCTACTGGCATTAGTGGGTTGAGGTCAGGGATGCTGCTCAACCACATTACCATGGCCAGGTCAACGCCGCCACAACAAAAAGGTTATCTAACCCAAAATATCAATAATGCCAGGGCTGAAAAACCCTGTAACAGCTGTAGATTCTATTTCTTTTAACCTATGGGATTTAAGAGGCATTAGAAACCAAAGAATCAAAAAAGTAAACCTATATGGCTGCAACTGCCTTTTCCAGTTGCTTTCTTATTTAAAGAAAGTTTTTTCGTCTTCCAAATATTAAGTTCCCCTGTCTGGAAAACCCAAAGAGCTCGTTATTATTTAAATGGCACAACCACGACAGTGCAGTGCAATAACAATACAGTCAACTAAGATTAAAAACTGGTCTAAGACTTTAGATATAATAAGTTTTATTCATCTGGTGGTACTTGATGCTCACAGGGCACCATACAACAAATTTTAAAAATACAATATGAAAAAATTGAACAGCCAAAGAGATCAATTCCATTAGAGGGCCCACAGAAAAGCCAACAAAACCCCACAGAAAAACCCACCCACTGTCTCCCCTTAAGAACATTTTCTTCCTGCTTAAGTTTGGCTTTAAGAAACACCAAAAGAAAGTGCGAAAGAAAAAGTCTTCTGAAAGATAGTTAAAACTTTACATAGCGTCTTTCACGAGGGTATGTCACAAAATGCTTTCCTTATTCAGTAATAAACATATAAAATTATCCAAACGTCTACAAGCCTCTATTTGGTCCCATCCTTTAAGGTCATTGCCATTATTTCCCTCACCTGTCTTCAAATTATTTGCAGAAGTAAAAGTCCTATAAGACAGTCTCCTTTGTTCCACATTGCCACTACAAAGCAGATATATTTTCCATAAATAGCCAGGGCCCAAGCAAACTGAAATTACCCAAGTACTTGAAGTAAAAATACAATTAAATTTCTCCAAGACTGGTTTAAAACAAATTTTGGCTTTGAAACCTAATCATTTTCCTCAATTCTCATGATTAGAAATTACTGAAAGTCATTTCATATTAACTGTGGGAATAGCAAGATGTAAAGTTACATGGGGGCTACTATTACAAAAATTTTAAGAATAAAAAGATGATTTGGGTAATTTTAGTACACACTGACATGTTGTCACAAAGTTATGTTACACAAGAATAAGGAGTTTAAAATTCTGCCTGAAGAGTCAGCTAATGCTCAGTATTAATTTTGTAAAAGTCAGCCAATTACAAACTGTTTATCATGTAAGCCTCCAAAACAGGAGGCCCTAAGTGTTAACAGTTGGAGGAACAAACCTCCTCATCCCAGTGGAACAGTATTACTTACAATGGCAGTGTCATCCCATGCTGACCCTGCTGCAAAATCTCCCTTCTCACTAGAGTTCACCAAAGTACTAAACAAAGGAGACAAAAGTGCTATGGGTAGTAAAAGAACTAAAATGAAGAAATTTCTGGTCAGAAAATTAGGAAAAGCTGATAATATATTTAAAGTTGTTGCCAAAACATAGTAAGTACTGCCTTAATGCTTGGTTCCTCTAGAATTAAATGGTTTCAATTTATGTTTGACACCTATAGATCAATTTAAGCAAACCCAGACATTTTAACCACTGCCAT
Source organism: Ailurus styani (assembly GCA_002007465.1). Lineage (NCBI taxonomy): Eukaryota > Metazoa > Chordata > Mammalia > Carnivora > Ailuridae > Ailurus > Ailurus styani. Next base: position 4,042,036 of record LNAC01000099.1, read on the forward strand.
TATATATCACAGTACATAAGTAATATGCACAACTGAATGTGTCTCCTCTTTTCCACTATACTCCATTTCTTAAGGGCAAGGGGCAGGTCAAAAGCACCTTTGCATCCCCTACACTAAGCACAGTGACTGGTATACAGTAGGTATTCAACAAGTATTTACTGAATACATTGTTGAGTAGTGGCTTATGACATGGGAAAGAGCCCAAAGATTGTCTTATTCTATTAGCAATACTTAGGTAGAAAGCAGTTTTGAAGTAAAGATATCTTCCCCACCTTCTAACCACTAACTCAAGAGTTAAACAGGACTTGAATCACTTCTCTTAAACATGTTCATAAAGCATTTTGAGAAATCAAGAAATGAAAGGCGCTATGTAAGTGCAAAATAGTATTATGCAAGACAGGTTAGCAAAGGTGCTATATTTTCTATGGTGATGGAACGGTTGTGCTAGTTTGAGGTGAACACCCCCAAAGCTACTCTTCTTGATGTCATTATCAACAGAACAATGGAATTTGACAAAGATGCCATCACTTTATTTAGTTTATATTCTGGTAACTACTTTCTATAAACCAGGTAACAGAAAATAAAATTAAGCCACTTATTCTACACAATCCAATACTTTATCAAAGTTCCGCATTTTACAAGTAATGTTCAAAAAACACACACAAGTTAGCATTTTGTACACAAATGTTTATTTCTCAATTAAACATTCCCTTTAAACACAAGGAATGAATTCTAAATTTTCTTAAAGATGAATTAAAAATGAAATCCCTCCAGTATAGTGTGTGTAATCACTGTGTTCTTGGTCACTACTGGCGTTTACTGTTTAACATCAAAAACAAAGACGGGTTATTTAAAAATCATGCTACTGATTTCTAGCTCTTCCTCTATGACCAGTTCTACCTGATCTGCAATGTTTAAAAGTTTACATCACCAAATAGAAGCAAGTTTAAGAGGTGAAACAGCTGTGCATTAAACACAAAATAAACGATAAAGTTATAAGATATAGTCAAGTTCGTAACGAATATAGGTGTTCTTATCATCATTGTAGATTCTTGGGTAATGTGCTATGAGAGCATCCTGTGAACCAATGTAGATGGAATTGTAAATTTTCCAATACACGTCTCTGACTTTCCGGGCTGGATGAAACAAACCCTAGAATAATTAAAAGTTATGTATTACACCTCAGTTTTCAATAACATACATAACCTTAGCACAACTAAGCAAAAAACCCACAAAGATGGAGTCCAAATATTTCCCTTTAAGAGGAAAAGAAACCCTGACAAATGTACAAAACTGCAACAAGCAAAGACAAAATGTAATCTCTCCTCCCCCCACAAATGTCCTCCCATATGGTACAAAATACCCTACTTGCAATTAGGAATAGTGACATAATTCAACTATTTTTTTCACTGAATAACCCTTTAAAAATCTTAACCTTACCTGTAAACAATACTGCAACATTCTACATGGTCCAATAGCAACTCTCAAGCCCTCCAAGGCTCCCATAACTGCCTGAATTACATGTGGAGATGTCTCAAACACATTAGGCCATACATAGTTCAACAAGTGATTCAATGAATCTTCACAACCAAATCCATATACCCCAAGTGACATGTGTTGCACCACCGCACTAGCCGTCTGCCTGTGCACAAGGTCCCTGTAACAGGGTGGGGATAAAAAGCTCTTTGTTAAGATACAGTCTTAATTTTACAAATATTTGCCTGCCTTAATTAGAAACTAAATTACAAATTCAGTGCAGTCATCTCATACCTTATGTATCTGATACAGAATGTCTTTAGAATGACACCATTATACTTGAACAGAAACCTCACTGTGGTTCAAAAATAAACCATATTTCCTAATAAACCTTTGAAAGGAATGTAAGAAAAAGTGCCGTGTGCAGCGTACATTTTAGGATGCTACTAAGGAGGGGAAACAGGACTCTTCAATATGAATAACAGTAATATCTCGTTTTAAACTCTATAAACTTAACAGATTTAAAAGTAATTCAATACTGGTAAGAGATAACTAAAATTAAATCCTTTCCCTTGTAAATTTTAAGTTCAAAAATGCAATTTGGGGAGGGGCGCCTGGGTGGCTCAGTGGGTTAAAGCCTCTGCTTTCGGCTCAGGTCATGATCTCAGGGTCCTGGGATCGAGGCCCGCATCGGGCTCTCTGCTCGGCGGGGAGCCTGCTTCCTCCTCTCTCTCTGCCTCTCTGCCTACTTGTGATCTCTCTCTCTCTCTGTGTTAAATAAAGAAATTTAAAAAAAAAATTAAAAAAAAAAATGCAATTTAGGGAGAAGGACCAAAAATTTTTTCAAACCTACAGAGTAATCATCTCCCATGTGAACTGCATTTATGTTTATGACAAATCATTGAGTTATTCTACAATTACTCAACTGAGCACAAACACCAGATAACAAGTTTGTGGTGGGTATAAAGAACAAGTTCACATTCTCTGACTTCAAAGGAAGTGACACCTTAAAGGTATTAAGAAAATAGGGCGCCTGGGTGGCTCAGTGGGTTAAAGCCGCTGCCTTCGGCTCAGGACATGATCCCAGGGTCCTGGGATCGAGGCCCGCATCGGGCTCTCTGCTCGGCAGGGAGCCTGCTTCCTCCTCTCTCTCTGCCTGCCTCTCTGCCTACTTGTAATCTCTCTCTGTGTCAAATGAATAAATAAAATCTNACCCCCCCTTTGTCAAAAAAAAAAAAAAAAAAAAAAAAAAAAAAAAAAAAAAAAAAAGAATAAAAAACTCTCTTTTAAAAAAAAAAAAAAGAAAATACACTGAACTTACTAGTATCTTTGTTTCTTATCACTATACTAATGCTTCATCTATTAGACTTCATAGCAAAGCAATATTCCTCATTAATAAATTCCCCAAATAAAGTATTGTTTCTTCTCATTTAGTAATTTTCAATGAGTTGCACCTCACTTAATAGTACACAGAATATAATTTTTAACTTCAGGTCACACACTTCAAAGGCTGCACTACGATGCTCAGGCACACCTCCCTGAGGAATATGAACAATTTGCTTCTAGTTTACTGGGCCCCAGGTGTCCAGGCTTTTACAGAGCATGACTCTTGTTCTGTCTCTGTCTTGCACTTATACCTTGTGGTAACTTGTTGAATCCTATTAAGTCTCCCTTTTGGAAGGTCATGAATGAGTAACTTTAATCTGTACACAAAAGTAACTGAACTGGCTCCAATTTGAATAGCTTATCTTTCCTGAAAAATAAAGAGCCAAGATAGTCATTTCCACTACCTGGACCTTGACCTTTCCTTTACATTCTTCAGTTACTTTTGTACATAAAGCTGTACATCAGTCTAGACAGTTAAAGGCATCAGGAATCTTCCAAACAACTCAAGCAGAATATTTTATTAATGGTCGCTGTCTGCACAACTAGGGGCCTGAAATGGGAATAGTGTGGCTATGTTCAGAAGTTCAAAAGCCTAATGGAAATCTCTGCTTCACATCCAGTAACGTAAAGATAAAAAGATCAGGTCTCTTTGTCACATCAAAAAGCTCATGCTTATCACTTCTTCTATATCTGACTTTAATCTTTTAAAACAAAAGTTTATCAATTACTGCTTTTCAAAATGTATTTGGTCTAAGATATGAAAGGGGGATTAAAATGGGGGGGCACTTGGAAGAGAAAATATGGGGAACCACTATAGCATTTGTATTATTTGATGAGAAGAGTCATGTTCAGTTTCATAAAAATCTAGGCCAGTATTCCCCTTCTCTAACTGCATCATAACAAACAGGTCATATAATAATTATTCCAGTAAGTTCTAAAATAAAGGAAGAATTATAACTACTTTCTTGCATTTAATTTAGGTCACTTACCTATCCATTAAAGCATCCTCAAGTAATGGTGTTACAGCATAAATGTAGTCCTTTCCCATTTCACCAATATATTCGAATAAGAAGGAAAGTGATTTTAACACTCCATTTTGAACATTCAGCTCAGGAACTCTGTATTCATTCATTAAGGCAGGTAGCACTGTGAAGGGTGAACACGTTTCGGCGACGATAGCTATTGCTACAGTGGTACAAACTCTGTTCTGCCTTTCCTGAACTTTGAGGTTGTTTAAAAGTGTAGCCAAAACATCATGAGGTCTGAAAAAAAGCAATGTGTCAACAAACGATCAGATTGTAAGTCGAAATTTTTTTGGAAAGGAAAGAAAAAAGTGCAAAGGAATACAACTTTATGGTAAATACTAGGAAATTTGTAATTTTGTGACAAAATTGGCACTTGTTTCTACTTAAGAACTTAACTTTTTTTTAAGATTTTATTTATTTATTTGAGAGAGAGAAAGGAGAACACAGAGGGAGAGTGAGAGGGAAAAGGAGACTCCCTGCTGAGCAGACCGCCCAATCCAGGGCTTGTTTCCAGGACCCTGAGAGCATGACCGGAGCTGAAGGCAAGACAACTGAACGACTGAACTCTCCAAGCGCCCAAGAACTTCATTTTAAAATATCTTTTGAAGTGACAACTCTCTCAGATCCCCTCCCCCTCCTTGGGAGCATTGTACTATCACTGTTATCACTCAATAAACCTTGCTTTGCTGCCCACCAAAAAAAATACATATAGATAGACATTTTAAAAATAAATAAAAGAGGGCGCCTGGGTGGCTCAGTGGGTTAAAGCCTCTGCTTTCGGCTCAGGTCATGATCTCAGGGTCCTGGGATCGAGGCCCGCATCGGGCT